>CM042148.1:28116988-28134488 GCA_023376005.1 Doryteuthis pealeii
AAGAGGAAGAAGAAGAAGAAGAAGAAGAAGAAGAAGAAGAAGAAGAAGAAGAAGAAGAAGAAGAAGAAAGAATGAAATTGAATTGCAGGTATGTAAAAGTGAGTGCTGTGAGTGTAGAGTAAGGATATAATCATATGAAATATTGAGAGAGAGAGACAGATAGACAGACAGACAGACAGACAGACAGAGGGAGAGTTAGAAAAGACGAAACGTGGTTGAAAAAGTTAAAAGAGGGAATTGAGCTGAGTGGCCTAAAAAGGAAGGAAATGAAAAGAGAACTAAAGAAGAAGAAAAAAAAAGAAGAATATGAGGAAGAGGAGGAGAATTTAAAAGAAGAAGAAGAAGAAGAAGAAGAAGAAGAAGAAGAAGAAGAAGAAGAAGAAGAAGAAGAAGAAGAAGAAGAAGAAGAAGATTGAATTGGAGGTATGGAGGTATGGGAGTGAAGAGGAAATATATAATAATATGAAAATATTGAGAGAGAAAGGGAGAGAGAGAGAGAGAGAGAGAGAGAGAGAGAGAGAGAGAGAGAGAGAAGAGAGAGAAGATGAAACGTAGTTGAAAAAGTTAAAAGAGAGAATTGAGGTGAGTGGCCTAAAAATGAATCCTAGATGTTTGATGAGTTTCAACTGAAGATATTCAGTGAAACATCGTCTGAGAATTTTCCGATGGAAAGATGGTTGAAACCGGATCGATTGTCTCCATGGAACTTCCTTGAAGGACAGTCACCATCCAAACCTCCCGACCTCAACCACTTGCAAAATATTAGTTCAGATTTATTTCAATATAACAAAAATTGGTTCAAGGTCATACTCCTCAAACCAGTATAATAAAATTAATTCTACAAACCTTCAATCAGTGCTTCACCCCATCGATATATCCGACTTCGATCTCAATTCTTTTCATACACGGTTTTTGTAATCTTCAAATCCTATTGTATACATACATATCCAAACACACCTGAATCCACATCCATATATATATATATATATATATATATATATATATATATATATACTAGCTAAAATACCCGGTCCATGACCGCACTAAAAAATAAAATAAAATAGGAACACCAAAGAGTGAGTGGCAAGAAAATAAGAGATAGGTATACTCAATTTCGGTTCATTTTTTAATATCTCATAAAAAAACATAGGGTATGGGGGTAGACCTCGTAAAAAAAATATTTCCCCTAATATATTTTCGTGAAAATCGGGCCATTAATTGATTTTTCATAGGATATTCTAAAAATCCTCTTGTCTTAAGTTGTTTTTGTCTACATAGAATTTCAGTTGATTTAATGGTGCAATAAGGAAAACATTGTTTTTCAATCATAATTTTCATTATTTCCGTTAGCTGAAAATTAAAAAAAAAAATCATCAGTAGTTTGTTCAATGTATCTTCTTTCGAACTGAAAAATTTTTTTCAAGATAATATTAATTTTTATGCAAGTTTCATTGTGTTAAATATAGGGGTGGGGTAAATTTCACAGGGAAAATCGGTGGTAACTAATAAGAGATAATTATTTATCAAATTTTTTTAAAAATCGCCGAGAATTGTCTAATGAATAAACGGTCGAAATAAATGTTATATTCGAGATGACACTAATATGAAAGAATTAAAGTGATTTCTAAAGTTAAAAAAAAATGTTAATAAATGATTAAAAGACATCTCGAGATAAGGGCTGAACTTGAAAAACGGTCAGAAAATTAGGTGGACCAAAAAAACAAAACAAAACAAAAAAAACAGAACCCAAATTATTTATTTTCCCATTAAACTAACTCTAACCCTAACCCTAACCCCTAAACCCCCTTAGTTAAAATTAAGTTTTATTAAAAAAATTGTGAGTTCTTTTTTTGGGGGGTCACCCTGTATATAGGCGACTAAGAAAAAACAGAACCCAAATTATTTATTTATTTTCCCATTAAACTTATCCTAAACCCCCTAGTTAAAATGAACAGTTTTATTACAAATTTTGTGGGTTCTGCCGAGATAAATTCGACAGACCATTTCTGACGGTTTATAGTAAGAGAGAGAGAGAGAGAGAGAGAGAGAGAGAGAGAGAGAGAGAGAGAGAGAGAGAGAGAGAGAGGGGGGTAACTTAATTTCTTAAAATCTAACTATTTATCTATCATTAGAATTATGATAAATTAAATAACAAATTTTCACATTCAAGTTACGTACATTGGAATCATTTTTATTTTATGTTTAAGGTAAGAACATATCATACACTGTTTTGTTTATATACGAAATGTTAACTACATCGTATTTTTTAATAAATTTGTGTTTTATTTTTATTACAATACAACTATATGTTTACTTAGTTACGAAATAAGTAGTTATATACTTTAACTACCTATTTTTCTAAAGGCCTTTTCTTTCTAAAATTCTTTTGTATATATACGAAAAAATCAAAAACAAAGTTGAGTTAAATGTTTTTCGCTTATTTTCGCTTATTATTTATATCACGTTCTTAATAAGATACTACTTGTCTGATTAAATGAGAGTTCCTTGGGCGAGTCTGTTTGCATTTCAAGTAGCACTAATTACACTGGGAAAGGTATATACCCAACTATTTTCCCTTCAGCTATGGGTAAATAATACCGCAGTTTGGGTTCTTCACAAGGTCAAGTCACGTTGAAAGCACCGATTCCCGTTAGATCCCGTTAAATGGTGATGAGCCTGTTCAATACTTAATTGCGTAATCACTTAAGCAAAATCATGTATTGTTAGCAACCTGTGGTTTGTTTATCTAAATGTCGGCAGTAAATGAACCGAATGAATACTGATATCCCATCAATCCACCCAACTAACAACCAATCAACGAACCGATCAAACGACTGTTCCCTCTCCAACAATAAGTAAATAGTAGGGTAGACTGGTTTATTTAACATTGAAATGGCATCCAGTCTATGAGAAATAAAAAATCTGTATTCATACCAGTTAAACTACGCTTAAAAATTGACATTGTCACATCTTGTTCATACGCAGTGGTGGGTAGAATATACAAACGGGGTTAAAAAAAAGTGTTTTGTTTTTATTGTTGGCAACTTTCCGTCTATTAAAGACGATGTCGTAGTGCCCACTTTTTTCTCTTTTTTTTATCTACAGCTACGTGAGTGGCTGAACAGACCAATTTTTGAATGGCAGTCTCTGGTATAGTGATTGCAAACAAAAGGTGATGCTTTCTGGAGATGCTGTTGTCTCTCCTTCCTTTTAACTCTCTTTTCTGCGGCGGCTTCTTTCCTCTCTTGTTTACTCATTTTCGTTTCTTGTTTAACGAGGAGGCGCCAGGTATGCGGTCTTCTGCACAAGTCTCTCATGTGTTTATGTCGATGTGGCATGTCTTCATGTCTCTCTTGCAGACATCTTTAAAGCGCAGCCGTGGTCTCCCTACCGGTCGGATGCCATCTACTACTTCACCATACAGTAGGTCTTTGGGGATGCCGCCTTTATCCATCCTACTAACGTGGCTAAGAAACTATTTATCAAGTGTTTTGGTGAGTATTCCCAAAGACTTTTAGTGATAAAAAGATCCACCATGAATATTTCCCATGAACACAATATCTATTTAAATGGTTAGCTATCTATTTGTCAGCTCATTTGGTAAGCAGAACTATTTAATTATACGTTTTTCCAATTATCATTCACAATGTTTATAATATTTTTCATTGGTATGCATAGGGTTATGAGGCGCATGGTGTGTAATGGCTATCGTCATAGGAACTGGACACGGTGACACGAGTTCGATTCTTGGACGAGGCTCTTTCCTCTGTAACAAGAGCCGAAACAGTGGAGTATAATTTCTAGCTAGCTCATAAGAACAGACTTTTATATCACGTTCTTAATAAGATGTGACTTGTCTGATTAAATGAGAGCTCCAAGAAATTCAGTTCTCATTAGGTTTGTGCTGAAAAGGCACTCTTTAAAGACGAACAGTTGCCATATGGCTTCATCTGATGATATAAATTGTAATTAAAAGCCGCTGTCTCACTATAGCGTCAGAATCGTGGAATTTAGTCATCAAATTCGAAACCCGTGGTCGACGTAGGCAATAAGAGTTGATATATCTCAACTTCATGCCCAAACACCCAGTTCTAATCTCTGGTTTTGTGACGAATAATCCGCAAATATTAATGTTAATCCACGTGAGGATTAACGAATTTCCGATAACAGAAACAACAATGAATGAAAAAGTAATCTACTTTCCAAATATCCCCGCCCCCCTTGGCAATCAACACTCTTATTTAAGCAAGTTTTCCATTCTTCCAAGAAACTCTGAAATATCTCTTTTGATACTATGTTAAAGTACGCCGTTGTATTCATAATGTCCATCATGTCCTGAAATCTTTTCCTTGAGATGATTTTTTTTTTTAGTTTTCGGAGACAAGAGAAAGTTTCGTTTTGTATCATTCTAATTATATTCCACAAAAAGAAAAAAAAGACACTGACGAGCAAAAGTGTGGAGACTGCAGATTGAAAGGAATTGAGAATTAACACTTGGTCATCTCAAAAGAACTTGAGACATTTAGACATAATCAATTCATTAAATCAGTTGGTCCATTGATCACACATATTAATTTTATTTATTCATTAGGTTGTTACAAAAATAATGGCCGATTGAAGTGCTCGGTTTTGAAATGTCATTTTAACATAGAATTTGTTGTTTATTTCAGATGAATTTTTGCATATATAATAATTAATGTGTGCTCAAAAATAAAATTTAATTTATTTTTAGATAGAAAGTGTTTTTGAAAAATAGGGGCCTTCAAAGATGAACATGCCTAAACATGACCTTCGCCTTCTTATGTTGTATGAGTTCAAGATTAGGCACAATGCCTCCGAAACTGCTGCCATAATAAATTTATTTATTGCTGTGTATCTTAAAAGTTTATTATACATTGAGCTCTCTGTAGTGATTTCAAGATTCACTGTATTTGTATATACTTGATCATACAATAATAATGCAGTGTGTCTTAGAAATCACAAATAGAATCATCCCATACTACCAAGTTTTGGATACATCACACACACACATACACACACACACACACACACACACACTAATATATAGAGATATAGATAGATAGATAGATAGATAGATAAGTCATCCACAGACACCGTGTTTCGACATTTCACATCTCATCGGTATGGCTAGACACAACAACTACCTCCGACCAGAAGCGAAATCCGACTGACTTTTCATTAGCTCGATTCATTAACCTCTCAGCCATCGATATTTGAGCTCTCTAGTGATCATAAAGTATACACTTATATATGTTTTTATCAATTAAGACTCTGCTCCTTACTGGTGGCTGCTGACGGTGAGGGGTTAAGGAATCGGACTGATGAAGAGTCAGTCGGTTTTTCTTCCCGGCTAGAAGTAGTTGCTACGTCTAGCTACACCGAGGAGACGTGAAACGTTGAAAGACGGTGTCTCTGGATGATAATAGTATATGCTACCAAAACCCTGTAGAGCTCTCTGGAGGGGACTTTAACTGATTTTCACCGTAATATATATATATATATATATATATATATATATATTATATATATATTCATACAGATAGAGAAATTGATAGATATATAGATGCTTATAAAGCTCTTAACAATACAAGCCACACACACACACACACACATATATATATATTGAACATCACCAATGCAAGATTTATGAGTTATATCAAGAAACTCCTTCAAAAATCTCATTTTGTAAGTGAGATGAAAGAAAATGTTATATAGTTTGTGTAGTTAATTATAATATATATATATATATATATATATATATATATATATATATATATATATATATGACTCTCCCGTCGATTTTCGACGTATGAGGGTTCATACACACAATGAACTCCCACACAGGGATTTGTTTATAGTGGTGAAGGCTTGTGTTGGACCATCCAACTTTTTGGCACAGTCGATAGGAAAGGATTGGTGCATCAAGGGTTGCCACAAACCCAATCAACGACCGACCTCAGGAATTTTGAATTCAGAGTTATCCTTCTCCTAGACTGGTTACCTACCCAAGGTTGAAGGGCCCAGTCTGCCCTACTATTTAACCCATAGCTGGAAGGAGAATATATGGATTCATACCTTTCCCAAGGGTATTAGCGCTATGTGAAATGCCAACAGCTTTATATATATATACATACTGAACATCACCAATGTAATATCTATGATTTATATCAAGAAACTCCTTCAAAAATCTCATTTTTAAAGTGAGATGAAAGGAAAATGTTAAATTATTCGGCTATCATTGTTATACAACAGTGGAAAGAGACATTATATTCAACAGAGCTCCATTAATTTGATGATGTTAGTAATTTTGTTGTATAGCCTGCAAATGATGAACATGTTTCTTTTTCGAGATAAAATGCGAAGCGGAATAAGTAATATATGGTTAACAGAAAACATGAAATGCAAGAGATCCAATACCAGTTTTCAAATTAAAATGAAACTTTGCAAATGGTATTATTACAAGGGAAACCGATATTATTACAAGGGAAATCGATATTAAGATTTTTTTAAAAGGAAGAAAAGATTGATTCAAAAATTTACTTAGGCCATTGGGATGCGGCTGTTATCTACAAAAATTGCCCTGAATTACGCAAGAGAAAACCTGTAATATTCTATCAAGTTGGGAATTCAAGATCGGATATCTTTTTGGTGAAAAAAAAACTTAACAGATTCCCTTGGAATATTCAGATTATTTTTTTCTGGTATTAACAAAATTCTCTTGATTTAAATTCCTCGGATATTGTAAAATCAGACCATATGACCTTTAGGCACCCCTTTTGCTTTGCTGATTCATAAGTATATTTTTTTCATTTAAACCGTCAACATCCGGTTGTTTGTTAACAGACGATTTTTAGAGTTTTTTTTTTAAATTATAAAACTAACCCCTAAACCTAACCCAGGCAAACAACCGGATGTTGACGGTGTAAATGAAAAAATGTACTTATGAATCAGCAAAACAAAAGGGGTGCCTAAATGTCATATGGTCCATAAAATAGTTATTCTACCTAACCTAACGAAATACACAAGCATTTTTATTAATTCTGCATAACCGAAAATTCCATCTTACAGCTTTAGTATCGATAGTTTTTGAACAGTTCCTCGCATAGAGGAGAATTACGCTGAAATCATCCCTTCCCGCTAGATCTCCAAAATTATGCCGCAATAAGCCTGTTCAGTACTTAATTAAGTGACCATTTAAGCAACATTCACTACTGTAAGCAACTTGAGTCCTTTGTTTTTCTCAAAATAATTTGATTTGGCATTGAATGTTAAGAGGATTTACGGGGTTCGTAGGGAGCAAACGTTCGGCAGGGTTAAATAAATATGTTTTTAAACATAAATGTGCATTATTTCGCCTTCAAAAATATATTATTACATTTTAATTAATGCTTCTAACTCACTATAAACATAATTTAAAAAAAATCTTTATTTCAATATCCCCGAACAGGGCATCATTATTTTTATAGTATTAAAAAAAATATATATATATTTATATCTGAAATGATTTTCAAAACATCCCGCGAAACAAGACGCCGCACGGGATCTAACGGAGTTTTATTATCTTTGCCGAGCAGAACTTTACAATCTTTGCCGAACGTTTGCATTTACATTAAAACATTCAACGGATTAACATCACAGTTGAGTTTAACAAATACAGATGAAATTAAAAAAAAAAATTTTCAACTCTCTGAAGATGAGCATAGTCTGAAAATATTAAGGGAAACAAAAAGAAAAAAAAATGTTTTTAAACATAAATTTGCATTATTTCGCCTTCAAAAATATATTATTACATTTTAATTAATGCTTCTAACTCACTATAATAATAATTTTTAAAAAATATTCATATATATATATATATATATATATATATACATATATACTAACCCCTCCACACGAGCAGGATGCGACACAAGGTCAATTTCTTAAGCGGAGTTTAACAGGTTTGAATTCAGAGTTTTCCTTCTCTTAGGCTGGTTACCTAACCATGGTTAAAGAGTCCAGTCTGCCCTGCTATTTACACATAGCTGGAGGGAGAATTGGATTCATACCTTTCCCAAGGGTATTAGCGTCATGTGAAATTCCAACAGCTACGTCCAGGAAAAGGTGTCTTGCAATACACCACCTAAATTTATAGACTGCGCGAAGTCACGTGGTTTATTTCTCTGCCAATCGCCAGCCATAAACCTGACCAGATTAACTACTGATACTTTCCATAGCTCATTTGCAACCACTGACAAGGAACTTACAATACTAAGGAGAACCAAATGATTCTTTATCGGGTATTTCCGCTGGACAAGCGCTCTTGATTAAAACATTAAGGATGGCATATAAAACCGTTACAGTTAAAAATCGAGTGTAATATATTAAATGAGCCGAATATAAGAAATGAAACCGAATATCATATATGCAATTAGCCGAAAATGGTTGATAAGCGATTGAAAAACAACCAAACAATCAGACCATTTCATGTGAAAATATTTAAAACTGGTTAAAGAACGACAGAATCAAAACCTTGTAAAGGTGATATGAATGCAGATAAATATTGAAATATTAGAATATAAGGGGCACCCAGTGAGGCACGAACTCACTAGCCATGATTTGCCAGTCTCATTTGCTAACAGTTAGAAATCGAGTGTATGAGCCACATATAAGAAATGAAACCGAATATCATATATGAAATTAGCCGAAAAGGGTTGATAAGCGATTGAAAAACAACCAAACAATCAAACCATTTCATGTGAAAATATTTAAAACAGTTTAAAGAACGACAGAATCAAAACCTTGTAAAGATGATATGAATGCAGATAAACATTGAAATATCAGAATATATAGACCAATCTTTTCTATAACTATAATTCCTACTTGTATATTTCAGAAGTGTATATCATAAGAAAAACCATCGCTTGCTCACGCCCACGCTTGATGATGTTGTTGACACCCACAAATTGATGTCGATGAAATTTTATTCAAAGAAGACCGCCATGGACATACCAATAGAAAAATATTCCAAGGCTGTTAAAAGCTCTCCACTAGGAATTATGAATGTTTTTTTGGAGAAGTTTTTTTTTAAAGAGTCTTAACACTCTTTTTTTTTTCAATTTTAACATGAAGCTGAATTCATTTCTCTGCTTGCCAGTTCAAAGAACAATGAACAAAATTATCAAATAACATTTTAAAAATGGATAAAACAAATGAGAATTTAAAAAAAATTAAATATGAATATTTATAAAAATATAAATATATATTTGGAGAAATATAAATGCAGCTAAGAAGGAATTAGGATGCTGTATACAAGATTAAAAAGAAATAATAAGCGTCATTTAAAATGTATTGAGACTGAATATTCAAGAAGTATTGAGATTGAATATTTGAATAATATATAAAACGAGTGTTAGATGTAAATAAAAACCAATAGACCGCTGGGAAACTTCTCTAATAATAAATGCGAATGCATAATATAATATAATAATGGCAGATATTTTCAACTTTACTCCTAGAGACCGTAAGCCAACATGTTATACCATTTTTGAATAAGGCGAACTCCAGAGAAAATTATAGATATTCCGTATTGAATCCAAACCCTCAATCCAGAAATATTGTATTTAAAATTATTGCGATTGTTTTTTGGCAATTTTTACGGTATTTTTTACGACAAATTTCTTTGTACTATACATTTTTTTATACCATTATATTTTATTGCTGGATAGAGTATTGTTGGATGCATGCCTTTCGGAATGGTATTAGCGCTATATGAAATGCAAACAGCCTAGCCCAGGATTTGAACTCGTCACACACTGCCCATTTCCTACGATGTTAAGCATTACATCACATGCCTCCACGAAACGTTTCTAATATATAGTTATTTACTAAGGTTAGCATAGATGTAGCACAAGACCAGAAGTATAGGGCGCCCCATGAGAATCGAACTCACTGACAAGGGTGTGCAGATATAGCTTGCTAACCATTACTCCACGTGAGGTGCCTAACTTTGAATTAGATTTTTTTTACTAAGCTTACCTTAGATGTAGTACAAGACCAGAAGTATGGGGCGCCCCGTGAGAATCGAACTCACTAACAAGGGTCTGCAAATATAGCTTGATAACCATTACACATGAGGTGCCTAACTTTAAATTAGTTTTTTTTTACTAAGCTTACCTTAGATGTAGCACAAGACCAGAAGTATGGGGCGCCCCATGTGAAGAGAACTCACTAACAAGAGTCTGTAAATATAGCTTGCTAACCATTACACCACGTGAGGTGTCTAATATATATATATATATATATATATATATATATATATATATATATATATATATATATATTTAAATTTACCAACCCCTCTGTACAAGCAGGATGCTACTCAATAAATCAATTATTTGGCTTCTGTTTTTCCTGTGTCATCATATACAGGGCGACACAGAAAAAACACAACCCAAATTATTTATTTATTTTCCCATTAAACTAACCCTAAACCCCAACCCTAACCCTAACCCCAAGCCTCACCCAAACCTAACCCTAACCCCAAAGCTAACCCTAACCCCAAACCTAACCCTAATTTATTTGTTTAATGGGAAAATTAATTTTTATTACAAAATTTGTGGGTTCTGTTTTTTCTGGGACACCCTAATTTACTAAACAAAAGTTCATAATTACCCCAAACTTTAGCGGAGTTTTACAGGTTTGAATAGACTATTTGCCTAATATAACACACCTCCACAAATCTTACTTATATAAGTGTGTATAGAGATATATTAAATAATTGAAATATTCCATTGTGTCAACTTTAACTTTGATATTGGCAGAGTTGAAGTATTACAACACTTTGCACTTGTGATTATTATAGGAGATAAAAAGAAATAACAAAAAGAAACAGAATATATTCTGATCTAAATATTTCAATGTGTCAGCGAAAGCAAACAATTCTTTCAGTTCCGAAAGTGACACTATTCTCACTTTATTCGAATTAACGCACAAGTGTTAAATTCAGAGATACAAAAGAAATATAAATAAAGCAATAACATTTTCTGCAATTCTTTGTTGTCTATCATTTATGAACTCGCAAAAAGCCGCTAACGTCGGCCATTAGGTTCGGTGTCAATCATTACTACACCCGATCTGAAGTGGTAATTTTCACCTTTAGTTGTCTAAATTCCTAGGAAATAAGGCAATTAGAGTAACTTCCCTTGACTTTCACTTTGAACCAAGCCGGTAGCTATTTTGAAAGTCTTCGTGCGAAATAAACAAATCTTAGAAACTTTTTCGAAAACAATACAACTGCATGCTTTAACACAAAAATATCATAAAATGTGTTCTTAATAACAATTAAGTTCTTTTCAGATAATTTTATGCTGGAAATTTAGCCAACTGACTTTCACTTTGAAACAAGCTGGTAGCTATTTTGAATGTGTCCGTGCGAAACTCACAAATCTTAGAAACTTTTCGAAAACAATTGAACTGCATGCTTTAACACAAAAATATCAAAAAATGTGTTCTTAATAACAATTAAGTTCATTTCAGATAATTTTATGCTAGGAATTTAGCCAACTCCCTTTCACTTTGAAACAAGCCGGTAGCCATTTTGAAAGTATCCGTGCGAAACACACAAATCTTAGAAACTTTTCGAAAACAATTGAACTGCATGCTTTAACACAAAAATGTCATAAAATGTGTTCTTAATAACAATTAAGTTCATTTCAGATAATGCGCAGGCATAATTTTATTCTAGGTATTTAGCCAACTAAAGATGAAAATTGCCACATTTTATGATATGTTTGTGTTAATGCATGCAGTTGTATTGTTTTCGAAAAAGTTTCTAAGATTTATTTATTTCTCATGGAGACTTTCGAAATAGCTACCGGCTTGTTTCAAAGTGAAAGTCAAGGGATGTTACTCTAATTGCCTTATTTGCTAGGAATTTAGCCAACTAAAGGTGAAAAATAAATCTGAACTTATTAAGCAAATCACATAAACTTCTATAATTCCTATTTGGTTAGAAAGAAAATTGTCAATTTTTAACAATCGATTTAGATGTAAAATCGAAGCCTGAGTTATGTATCAATAATTTATTGAAGTTATTGAGGTTATTTAATATATTCTAAAAACGACTCTAGTCTGAAGTTATTAGGCAAAACCAAATAATCGCATTTTCCTTGAATAAAAAGCTAATAAAATCATCGGACCAATAAATGTAATTACCAGTCATCTGAGGACTATGAGAGGCCAATGCAGGAATTATCCAAGTCTCTGTCTAACTCATTTTCCTATTATTATAAACGAACCAATTAATTTGTCAATGTATCAGGTTGGAACAAATGTAATGTCGGATTTTAGATTATATATTATGAATTTTGATGTAATGAATACGTAAATATCTTGGTATCCCCTCACTATAATCTGATTGGACAGTGTCATGTATAAATAGTCGACACTGTGTTGGTACAGGCACCGAGACCTATACCTACAACCTAATCTTACTCGCTAGACTACACCACGCCTGCTCAGAAGACGTATTGCTATTCGACGCACTAGCTACTACTGCAATAATATACCAAATACCAACTTCAGAATATATACCTTAACCCGGATATATCAAATTAAAAAAAAAACTGATACCCTTAAAAATATTCAATCATTTACATAACCTCTATAGGGTTATGAACAAACAACTCCGACTAAGGGTGTTAAATGCACAATGGACTTTAATAAACGAGAGCACGTGGAGAAGATACACATCCGATACATAAGAAACAACATGGAGGATATATGAGTAACAAATACATGAGACAAGATACAAAATAGAAGTATAAAAGTCCATAAGTCAAAGTTACTTACTGCGTTGTCTGTGTGTGGGGTAAACCCCCACACAAGAAGGGTGTAGACAAACTGTCTAACCCATGTGTGTTTGTCAAGTCCCGGAGAGGAAAGATGATTCAAACTTGGATTTTACGACGTTAACTCTTGGATTATATTTTGCCGAATACATTTTTGTTTTATTCATTATTGTTAGGTTTTCAATTTTTTAAACATATATTTTACATATTTAACCCTAACAGGTATTACCGCTCCGGGTTAGAGTGGACCTGAGATTAATAGTAATGAAGAGGTACTTCACGCTTTCCAAACCTCCAGAACTGGAAACTCACCCTTAGATGCAGTTTAAATACCTAAGACACTAAGACTAACAGTCACCGCAGTGGTGGGTTACCATAAAAGGAATACCACCGGGATAGTGCTATAGGGCTTGACCTGACCAGTTGGATGGTCGGTAGGTGTCTCTTACTAACCTAAGTAAGGGCCAAAGTCATTGGCTGTTCGGCCATCAGGACTCCGTCCGTAAGCATCACAGGTTGCCTCTACGGCAAGCAGGTGATCCTGTTACACAATCGACCCGTCAAAAACACAAACACTTGTATTTAGGAAAATATAAAGATGTTTATTTTCCCCGGTTGTGTACAACTGAGAGTCGTGGGCAGGGTTACGCAATGTGGAGCCTTCGGGAGTTCTCTTCAATTGATCTTGAACCTGATCGCCGTCTGTCTAATCGATCTCTACGGGATTCTTTTATTGTAGTCTGACCCCCCGTGTCACGCCTCCTTGTTCGTGACACCTACGCAGTTTTTTTCTGTAGACACGCCTCTTCGCACACGCAGGCTGTTTTCATTGTCTATGGGCTACGCCTACAGATTTCTGCACCGAAATCGTGACAAACATCCACCTGCATTTCCAGATGCAAAAGGTCAGGTCGGGGCCACATCCTGTTTTCTTTTCCAGGCTGCACCTGGTCCCCATGCACTTCCTATTCAGCCCGGTCCTTGGGTGCACCGATCAGACAGTATATTACAATCCAATTGGGGGTATTTTACCCCTCTACAGAGATGCAGTCAGTGTATTCCACAGCCCCAGTCGACACGGATTTGAGTCTAGTTGAGACAAACATAGGAGTGAATACTGACGAAGATTACGAACAATATTCTAATAATCCAAAATAAAAAAAAGATTAATAATTACACATTGTATCATATCTAAACGATAACAAGAGACAATAATTTGATAAATTTTGTCTAAAACAATCATCTCAAAAGTCTGATATTAACTTCGTTCCACCCTCATATGTACCGATGACCTTAAGGATTTATCATGTGACTTAAAGAAATGTTAACCATCTTATGTCAACAATTTTAAATAGAATTTTTTCTTCCTCACATTGGAAGAAGGACAAAAAGAAGCCCAACACACCAAAAACAGAGACTCGCAGACTTTTTATTTTATTTTCAGTGATAATTTATTTTTCCTAATACCAACGAAAGCCCTGAGGAGGGTCTATCGAAACAGACCGAAACACTGCAACGTAGGCGAAATAAACATTATTCGTCTATAAACGTGTGCTTTTTTAATTTTTTACAATATTACATACTGTCGAATTTACTTACAGCTTTTCTTCACACGCTATAACCGATTATTCTACATGGGATCTTCAAAATCTCACAGTATAATTATTGCATGTTTTAGCTGGTGCAAATACAAGGATTTTTTTTTCAAATTCTTTTCGGGTTTTCATTTTATTTTTATCTGTGTCGTCTGTTTGATGACACTGAACTTTTAGGGAGTTTTAGAAATGTATTTAAATTTCTAAAAGCCTTTTAACTTTTGGTCGAAATAAATTTATTACAGAATGGTGGTTTATTGAGTTTTCCCTTCCTTTCAAAGGTATATATATATATATATATATATATATATTATATATATATATATATATATATATATATGATGTTCTATATATTATATCTACATATATATATATGTTATATATATGTATACACACATGCATACATACATACACACACACATATATTATATATAATATATATAATATATATATATGAATGTATCTATGTCTGTATACATATATATATGTGTGTGTCCGTGCGGGCTGTCTATATGTGTGTATTTGTGTGTGTATTTGTGTGTGTGCGTGTGATTGTATGTGTGTGTGCATGTGTGCACTTGGGCCTATGCATGTATCTGTGGGTGTGTATTTGTCAATTTCTACTATCTTTTCAGAAGGTTTAGTACGTAGTTCCCATTGTGAAATTGATGGAATAATATGCTGTGTAATAGAAAGTTGCGTGCTTAGTCAAAATTCACAATGTAAACAGAAACAGCGAAGACAGAATTCATTAAAAAAAAAACAGAATATTGCTCTCCGAGGAGTTGGGTGATAGTGAAGTTTATCTTTTGTATTGTGCCAGTAAACATGATTATGAATTCAGTTATCGGTAATTGCATTAAATAGTGGCCACTGAGTTCATTACCTCCTACGGTTACTTCACCACTGACGTATTTATTAGGCATTAGCATGGCGATTAACGAACAAACTCTTGTTTGATTTTCAGGAATACTAGACGATCCGTCTATCCTTGGGTGGCCGTTGTATCAGTAGTACCTGATAGTACCCATGGTTCTATTTATGAAGATATATATGCTTTTATAGATAGGCCCGGGTTAGCTCAGTCGGTAGAGTGTTCGGCTAGAAACCACAAGGTTCCTAGTTCGATACCGGCCCTCGCCAACTAAGCGTAAGTGTAGCACAGGGATCTGTGCGGTAAAGTAAGGAGCTGATGGTAGGTGTGGCGCTTCACCTCAGACGCCAAAATAATCTCCTTGATTTAGCGCTAGTGAAAAGGGGATAGACTCCCTCGCTGATTGGCTGATACCAATCAGATTATAGATAGGTGAATTTTAAAATTGAAATGAATAGAAAATGAAATAAATAGAAAAAAACAAACAAACAAATAACTAATTTCAGACTTTTTCTTTATAATATATATATATATATATAAGATTTTGATTTTTGTTTATTTAGAAACGTTGCTGAATAAAGTATATATTAAATTTTTACTTGAAGGCACTTACAACGCATGTATCGCATAAAGTTCGATACTTTTTCTTATAGAAAATGAACTTGACAAGTGTAATCCCAGCAAAGGATGGCTCGATGTGTAGAATACCGTACAGACTGTTTCGACTTTATTAAGTCTCATCTGGGGTATATACTAACGAATTCCCTCCGACAGAAATCGAAACCGGGACTTCAGCAGACACAGTGAAATACTAGTGAAACACTTTTATCGCCTCGGCCACAGTACACAGCTGACCATCCTAGCGAAATTAAGCTTGTCAAATGATACTACACGCCTCTACCATATTAGGTAAGGGGGCGTTATTGAGAGAATAATAACAACAAACAGACCGTATGCCCTTCGGCGAAGTGAATAAGAAGTATCGAACTTTATGCGATACATGCGTTGTAAGTGCCTTCAAGTAAAAATTTTATATATATATATATATATATATATATATAATATATATATATATATAGTTTAGTTTGAAAGTTTGTAAACCACTTTGACATGACTATTATCATCGTGAATAAGTTTTAAATCATCATCATCATCATCATGTCACGCTGCCAGCGTGGATATCCATAATCTCTCCCCATCCGTCCCGAATCGCTCATCATTCTCTGGAGGTCCTCTCTAAAGCATCCTGTATCCGCACAGAGCTGATCAATGTACGTCTTTGCTGGTCGGTCCACACTGGCGTGTTCGTATGCTGGCTTCCACAGGGGGACATCGCTTATGAGTTCGTCCTTGCTTCTCCAGCAGTGTCCCGCGTGTCTTGTCCGTCTCCCTCTAATGGTGTGTGTAATATATGGCGACACAGACTTCTTTGTCCTACAAGGGGATACATTAGCACCATATATATTCATAATATGCCTAGACTATATACTCCGAACATCACTAGACCCCATAAAAGAAAAAGGCCTCGCACTAAAAAAACAAGAAGCAGGCGATATCCAGCACATACTATTACAGACGCGGACTATGCAGATGACCTAGCACTACTCGCAAATACACCTGCACAAGCCGAATCCTTACTACACAGCCTAGAAAAAGCAGCACGAAATGTCGGCCTATACGTAAACTCTGATAAAACTGAGTTCATATCTTTCAAAAACAAAAGCAACATCTCCACCATCGATGGCAAACTCCTAAACCCGGTAGAAGTTTTAAATAAGATAATCGAAATAGGCGTCTAAATACTAATTTGTAAAGCCTGCTTTTCAACTAATGAACACATGGAAAAAGGTTATATTTTCATTATTAATTTATATGTATTAGAACTCAGTGATATTTGACTACACCTCATCGACTGGTGGAAATATCGACACCAATAGTTTTACTTATAAAATCTTTTTATTTAATGGGGAGGTGTTTTGAAAAAAAATATTTACTTTTTAAAAAAACACTTTTTGATCTATTTACCCATGGGATCTTAACAGGTACTACCATGCCGGGTCAGAGTGAACCTGGGAGTAATGGTGATGAAGGGATACTCCACACTACCCAGAGCTCTAAAATTGGAACTTCACCACTAGATGCAGTTTAACTAAAATAAGTTACTCCAAGCTTCAACTGAC
>CM042148.1:28141988-28168723 GCA_023376005.1 Doryteuthis pealeii
GATTTTCTTTAAAAAAAATTAATATATATATATATATATATATATTATATATATATATATATATATATATATATATATATATATATGATAAGGTCACGCTGACTGTACATAATACTTGGTTAGTTTCCATCTAGCCTTTTCCCTAAGGATTTTGTTAGAATCCTTGCGGTGCAGCCATACAATAGCACTTGACACGGTTACAGCTTGGAAGAATCCTTGGTTTATCTTATGAGAGCGATCAGCTATTCTAATCTTGCTTTCCATTGGTTCATGCATATATTCAGAAACTCTTTCTTAAATCAGGGAAGTGCACTTTCACTTTTAGTCACGGGTGTAATTATAGACGCTTAAACTTTCTTTCGCAACTGATGCGTGATATACGGTGTAGATAGTTAATTATTTAACATGGACGATCGCTAATTCCCCCCAAATCCGAATGAACAAAAGAATTAGAGAGTTAATCTAATAATTCAGGAAGCTTCAGCTGATAACAATTTGGGTAGCATCTTCAACTGACGCCGTGTTTTCTTAGGCGATAATTCAATTAGTGAACAACAACAAAAAAGTAGTATCTAAAATAAAATGACTACATCATTGTATTGGATTGTTCGGAAAATACTCTCCGATTTTAGTATACACTATTCAAATTCTGTTTTAACATATAATTTTAATAGTCATCATCATCATCATCATGTCACGCTGTCAGCGCGGATATCCATGACAATCTCTCTCCATCCGTCCCTATCGCTCATCATTCTCGGGAGGTCCTCTATGTAGCATCCTGTATCCGCACAGAGCTGATCAATGTACGTCTTTTCTGGTCGGCCCACACTGGCGTGCCCATGTACTGGCTTCCACTGGAGGACGTCGCTTATGAGTTCGTCCTTGCTTCTCCAGCAGTGTCCCGCGTGTCTTGTCCGTCTTACTCGAATGGTTTGGATGATATGTGGTAGGTGGCCGTACAGCTGTTTTCTCGTAGGGTGCTGTTTCCACGTCTTGTTCAGGATCACCTGCAGCATTCTTGTGCAGCTCCCATCTAGTTTATTCTCTAGTCGCTTAGTTAGGGTCCAGGTGGTGCAGCCATACAGCAGCACTGATAAGACAACGGCCTGGAATAACTGTCTCTTTAACTTGTCTGTGAGATTGGATTTCCAAAAATCACATTCCTAATGATTAAAGTGTCCAATGGTATAATACAATATTTTTGCAATTATAGTGGGATGGTATTCAAAGCACAGAAGGTAGTCACCCATTTATAACGAGAGAGAGAGAGAGAGAGAGAGAGAGAGAGAGAGAGAGAGAGAGAGAGAGAGAGAGAGAGACGGTTTTTAATAAGTATTTAGATAAAGTACTCATCATACTATGATAATATAATTGTAAATAGCAGAGAAGACAAAGGACTCATACATATAACAAACAAAATATGTATTGACACAAAAATTACAATGGTAGTAAAGAATACTGAGTAATGTCCAGTAAAAGTCATTTTTTGAATGTTCAGTGTAATAAGATAATCAGAGTTGTGGAGTTATCTTAACTGAGAAGGAAAGAGAAGTGTGTTTCAAGTCAAATCATCAGTCAGGGTATTTAGAGAGAGAGAGAGAGAGGAGAGAGAGAGAGAGAGAGAGAGAGAGAGAGAAAGAGAGAGAGAGAGAGAGAGAGAGAGATATAGTTTGTTTCGTACCTTTGCAATTATAGTGGGATGGTATTCAAAACACAGAAGATAGTCATTCATTTATAATGAGTGAGAGGCGGTTATTAATAAGTATTTAGATAAAGTACTCATCACACTATAATAATATAATTGTAAATAGCAGAAAAGACAAAGGACTCATACATATAACAAACAAAATATGTAATGACACAAAAATTCCAATGGTAGTGTTGGGTTGTCTTTCCTTTGCCTGGAAGAGTTATCTTCCCTCTGGGTTCCCGTTTTTATCACCAGGGTTTTTTGTATTTAAGCTTCTGTTTCAAACTCTCCTCCTCTTTCTTCTCTGGGAACTCACACACATGGGTTAGACGTTTATGTCTACACCTTCTCGTGTCCCCCACACGAGAAGGTGTAGACATAAACGTCATTAAAGCCACTAGTAAGTGACTTTAGTCAATGGACTCTCCATAGCTGTCCATTACTTTTATATGTACATTTAGGTATCTCTTGTATACCTCCTTATTGTATCTCTATTCATGAATGTGTCCTTTTTTATATCTTCTTTGTATTTCTGTTATATGTATCATTTCCATGTGTCTGTATTAAAGTCCATGTTATGTTTAACACTCGTGTCGGAGTTGTTTTGTTCAACCAATTATAACATTATTATAACCTTGAAGCTTACAGTAGTAAAGAATACTGGGTAATGTCCTGTAAAAGTCCTTTTTGAATGTTCAATGTAATAAGATAAGTAGAGTTGTAGACTTATCTTAATTGAGAGTGAAAGATTAGTGTGTTTGAAGTCAAATCATCAGTCAGGGTATTTGCAGAGAGAGAGAGAGAGAGAGAGAGAGAGAGAGAGAGAGAGAGAGTTTGTTTGTACCTTCAGCATGTATGCGAAATCTTATTAAAACTGAAGACGCGGAGTCGTTTAGGAAGGTGAGATCTTTCTGACTTATCCGAAAACCTCCGTATTTATAAAATCCTGATAGGCTCCAAAAGAAGTCTATTTGATAAACTTCTTTTTGGGCGCGAAAGTCTCTGATTGGTCGAAAATTTAATATTTTTAATATTTCAATTTTTCTTTTTACAGGCTGCGCAATCCGTCTGTGCATAACTTTATTTTCGTCATTTAACTGTTATCCTTCGTTGTGATAACTGCCGGTCTACTACACAATCACCACCAACAATGAGCCAGGTTTTAGATCCACTCTAATGTAGCCAAATACTGTTGTATAACTTTTTATTTCTTACTTCTCTGAATTTTTTCCAATCGGACACATGGCCTAGTCGATAAAGGATTTAGGTTAAGACAGTTCTAAGTGATGGTTATCTCCAGACTGCGGGTTCAAACTTGGTCAGGGGCAGCAGTAACATAGAATAATAATTAACACAGCTTAACGCATCTACCCCAGCTATGGTTAGCGGAATGAGAACAGGATACCCCCCGTCGACTGAATAAAGGGTTAGGTTCAAAGTTCCGTGATGGCTCCCGATTACAAGAAGGTTCTTCATTACGACAAGAAGGTTCATGAGTCCAAGAGGGTTCCCGAGTCCGAAAAGAAGGTTCTCGAGTCTGAGAAGGTTCCCGAGTCCGACAGGAAATACCTGAAGAAGGCCGGAGGACACATCAGTCGAAACGTTGTACAGATAACAGTGAAGATGAAGACAATAGTCCGAATAATACAGATAATACTAATTTCTTCTTATCATATTGGGCTAATCATATTCTATATTCTTAGCCGGTGTGTCTACTCTACTGTGAGGCCTCTTCAATGCTGGTTGGGTCTTTTATCGTTTGGGTAACTGGGCTAGTTTTCTTTGTTTTCTGATCTGCTCCTTTGAGACTTATTGGTGTTTTTTTCTCTGTATTAGTTGCTGTTCTTATTTACGAACCCAAAAAGTAGGATATATTCCAGACTTTTTTTTATCACCATTTAACCATCAGGCGTTAAAGAAAGAGCCATACTGGAGACACATTGGATTCTTCCAAAAAACTTGGCTCAACTCCTCAAGTTCGAAGTCCACAGCCTGATCCCACAAACCGAGCTGACCAAGCAGAAAACAGCCAGAAAATCAGCAAAAAGGCCAAGACCTGTAAATTTACTTTTATGCTTTTTTTTTCATGATTCAGAATTACCGTTATTTTTAATTTCTACTTTACTGTACATAATTTATAAGCAACATCTTATTATAATGGAGATTGTGTGTTTTTCTGTCTGTAACCGAAACTATATTCCTACTCAAGTCACAATTCCTTTAGTTATTGACATCACATTCTCCATGATTTTATTTTTATCTAAACCTCAATTATTAATAAAATTATTTTACATTATTAATACTGTTAACCATGTCTACATGATATTTACCCCACCCAGCCCTGCCCCTTTAAATCAAGGGGGCAGGTGTTGCCTGGGGGGACGGCCCCCTGGGATCGACGCCGTTAACTATATCAATGGTCCAGAGGCCGAAGCCACTGTTGACCATATCTACATGATATTTTCCACGTACCCCACTTGTACGGGTCAGGCACAAGGCCCTATTAACATGGGACCACCCACAAACCGAAGCTCATGGGGTGGCGGGTGAAAAATTGCGTCGATCCCGTCGGCATTCCCCCTCAATGGGGCGCCTCAGGCGCTGGGCAATAAACCCAGCCCTGCCCCTTTAAATCAAGGGGGCAGGTGTTGCCTGGGGGGATGGCCCCCTGGGATCGACGTCGTTAATTATATCAATGGTCAAGAGGCCGAAGCCACTGTTGACCATATCTACATGATATTTTCCACGTACCCCACCTGTACGGGTCAGGCACAAGGCCCTATTTATGTGGGACCACCCACGAACCGAAGCTCATGGGGTGGCGGGTGAAAAATTGCGTCGATCCTGTCGGCATTCCCCCTCAAGGGGGCGCCTCAGGCACTGGGCAATAAACCCAGCCCTGCCCCTTTAAATCAAGGGGGCAGGTGTTGCCTGGGGGGATGTCCCCCTGGGATCGACGCCGTTAATTATATCAATAGTCCCGAGGCCGAAGCCACTGTTGACCATATCAACATACCAACAACATGCAATTATATTTATATATACAACAAAATAGCAGTTTACAGCGTGAATGGGAAGGCTAATTTGCATATTAATATTAAAAAATCGAATTTGATAAATATGTGCTTAGTATTATTGATTTCTAACTGTTTGGTTTTATTTTAATGAATATAAGCAAAAATCTCTTTCAATATGAATCTTAAATGAAATCCATTAACAAGATAAAAATAACTGTCATTTATTCTTTACTTCCTCTTTTAAACTAAATACTTAAATTAGAAAAAATAACAATGAAAGAACGAGGGTGATGGAAAGAGTAAGTTTCAGATGTTCCATTTTTTATTATACTCCCACTGTTTCAAATCTTTTTTATCTGCATTCTTATTTAGTTTTCATTAGGCTTTCTGATTTAATACACTATTTTATTACATTAAAACTTAAATACTTGCACCCGAGGGTGCATATATTTGCTAGTATCAATAATGTAAAAATACTTCAGCTAGTTGAAGATATTTGTTTAAGCCCAACTTTCATGTTTTCTTAAAATCTAAAATTTGTTGCAAATCTTGAACCAAAATAGAAAAGATATTTTCTCAAAATAAATTTTATTTTGTCATTCCTTCAAGATATATCATTATAATTCATCTTATTAAGTCTTAGATAATAGACCCAACTACAATTGTATTGTACCGGAATCCGGTGGCAGTATGAACATATACAGATATCCCGGGGGCGCGGGATATTGTAACCAGAATTAAGTGTTAACCCCCCCCCAAAAAAAAAAAAAACACAAAAAAAAACACAAAAAAAACAACAAAAAAAAAACACTAGAATGCTTACTTTATCTGCAATGATAAAATCTCATGGAATAAATAATCATTAAGTTGTTCGGATAATACTTGACCCGTTGGCAACCTTCCCTCTATTAAAGACAATGCGTTGAAGTCACTTTCTTTTTTCTAATCTTTAAATTTTATTACAGCTACGTGAGTGCTGAACAGACAATTTTTGAATGGCAGTCCTCTGGTACAGTGATTGCAAACAAAGGTTCGGATAATACTGACCTATTTTATTATAAACAGTTTAACTTATATTTATTCCACTATTTCTAATTATCAAAGTGCCCTCTTATACTTAATTTCTATTACTTCCTTCAGAATTTGATTCTAAAAGTTCCTGAACATGAAATCCAAGTGGCTCGTTTACTTTATTGCATTAGTTCAAGCTTAGTTATGATTTTTTGCTTCATAGTGATGCTCGGCAACAAGTTGGTTTAATAACACTGCAGATGTTCAATGACTTGGGATATGACTCTTTGCACATCCACCATATTCTCCTGATATCCCACCCAACACCTCAATGTTTCAAGCATCGGCCAGTATTTTATTCCAAGATACATTCCGTTATAAAGGAAAAGTAGAAACTGTATTTAAAGATTTCCTTCAATCAAAAACTTTAGATTTTTATTGTAGAGATTTAAAAAACCTTAGCAGAAATGCATTGAGGTAAATGGATCCTATTTTAACTGATTAAAGTATTTTTTTCAATTGATTAATTTTTAAATAAGAGTTTATTCTAAAATTGAACATCATTTTGAGAACAACTAAATAATATTTGAACTAATATGAAGGCATACCAGAACGTGTATGTTATGAATGGTAATACGAATACTACGCTGGCCACCCTGTCTTCTGGGTTGGAGTATAAACCGACTGAACCTCTGCAGAGGAATAAGTTTTAAAAATGTGTTTAAAAAAAACTGAGCAAAATAATTAATATCCAACAAGAATGAATACAACAAAACATCTTCGGCATAAAATAACCCAAAAAGGGTTGACATGTCGTCATATCCAGCCAACCAATGAAATACTGAACTGGATTTCTTATATTTATCAACATCTTATAAAATAATGACAACATTATTTGGCTTATTACTTTAGGGGCCGGGTTAGCTCAGTCGGTAGAGCGTTCGGCTAGAACCACAAGGTTCCTAATTCGATACCGGTCCCCCGCCAACTCAGCGTATGAGTAGCACAGGGATCTGTGCTGTAAAGTAAGGAGCTGATGGTAGGTGTGGCACTCCACCTCAGACGCTAAAAATAATCTCCTTGGTCTAGCGCAAGTGAAGAAGGGGGAGATTTCCACGCTGATTGGCTGATACCGACTTTAGGCCGCCCCGACGACTTTTTTTATTACTCGGGATATCTGCGTAGAATCGAAGTGTACATGTGCTCTGACTATTATTAAAGTATTATACTCCATGCTGTTTATCTAATGGTGAAGCTTGAATTTTGGAGCACTAGAGAGTGTGGAGTAGCCTTTAATTGTCTTTACTTCCAGGTCCCCTAAAAACTGAATTTGAAGGGGTACCAGAATATGTATGAGTAGAATGGGAATACGAATATAAAAAAAAAACGATTTAAAAAGAAACATTTGAATCTCATCAAGGACGGATAGAACAAAACATCTTTGTCATAAAATGTCCCAATGAGGATTGATACACAGTAAAACCCACCAAACTAAACCCAACCAAACCAATTAATATTCTTTATTTTTCCACTATAACATGCTGCAATTGTGGCAAAGTCTGAGTGACCAGTACAAAACCCATTTATGATCTTTATCGAAATACTAGCGCAATGAAAGGAGAAATATGGGTTTATTAAGTGTCTACTTTTCAATTAACTTAGTGAATGGAGTACATTTATGTTTTACTGGTATATGTTTGTTTGGAAGATATTTACATGTCTTCTCCCTTTTACATGTTATGACTCCCCGCGTTGCATCGGGGTAATGCTCCAAAAATAAAATTTTAAAATATGCCAAACATTTCTCATGTGAAGAGGGTTGTCTTGGATAATATTATCCTTAATTTTTGGTACTCTTTTGGTTACCTTGCAAATATAGGAATATTCTTTGGATTAAAGAACGTATTTTCAATCAGCTCAAGTTGTAGAAATAAACTATAAAGCCGTGTATCGTAAACACCAATACATTAAATTATTAAAAAGAATTTGAAACCTTTCACACTAATGTTTAGAGGTCCACATTGAGACCATGCTGTAGCAGACTTGTTTTATTGAAATCAAAAAATGTTCACTCGACGTTTTGGTTGGTATTAGAATGCAGTAACTGTCCTACTCCCTCTGACATCTACTCGTCTTTTTATGGCTGGTGGTTTGGTCTTTTTTGTCTTTTCATAAGTAGCGGCAAGAATAAAAACGACGAGCCTGATCCGGAATATTCCAACTCCTCAACATCACATTTGCGATTGCACCAGAGGTGAGTCGGCGTAATCTGACGTCTATGTCCCAGGGGTTTATTTTTGACAGTCCCTTATTCCTTGATAAAAGGACAACTTCTGTTACATAATATATAGGCATAGCCTCTCATTTGTGTGGGATTTGAATTCACCCGTAAGTAAACCTATCGAAAATCACTAGAGATTTAATTGGCAGATTTTCCCCCAAGGGTTATCCGAACGGAGTGATTATTGCTTGATCAAATCACCTAAACATGAACTCCATGGTAGAGTTATATAGAAGTATTAAGAATAAATCAATCAACAGTATTAATCAGACGCATGTTGAGTCACCTTTCTCTCTGGCGTGTGCGAGTTATATGATCGGGAAATAAAGTTATGTATACATCAAAATAATATGTCTCCGTGTCCCTGATTCATAAGAAGCAGAGTAATAGAGAGACAGAGACAGAGACTGAGACAGAGACAGATATATATATATATATATATATATATATATATATAGAGAGAGAGAGAGAGAGAGAGAGAGCAACCCGCTAGAAAGAACCGCCAGAGAACCCTAAAGGAAGACAACATGACTTGCAGATAGCAGACGTAGAAGACACTAAGAAGCAGATAGCAGATGCAGTAAGAAGTAATCTGTCTCCTGAAAAAGTACCTCACACTCCCCACACCTCCAGCATTGGAATCTCACCACTAGATACAGTTCAACGTCATACTCAAAACACAAAGACCTCAGCAAATATATGATAAAAAGGGTTGGGAGTTTCCATAAGGACAATACGCTCAGGACAATCATATAGGTGCCAGGGGTTGATGTGATTAGCCGACCGAACAGAGGAGCCCTTTCCGACTGCCCGTCTAGACCCAGTAAGGGCTAGCGTAGAGTGGTCTATGTCACTGACTGCTCAGCGAGAAGGATCTTATCCTTAAGCATAATGGGACACCACTCACAGCCAACAGGTGTCCTGATGGGAGTCACGCCTCTACAGAGGTGCAGTCGGCGTATTCTACAGCCCCAGCTAAAAAGGCGAGGATTAATGACATTTCAGTTTATTTCAGTTTATTTCAATCGCTCTCCATCCATACCAACATTTGCCTTCTCGTGTCCCCAGTGAAAAAAATCGAAAAGCCTAGTTATTTTATTGAGGTTTCCATTTTTGTATATGCTCCATGGCATGATCAGCCTCTGAAATCATGGCCGATCGATTCCAAGGATGCTGGTAATATTTTGTTAATGTATATTTTCAGGCCCGGATAATAGATAACACATATTTGGTTGCACATAGACTACCGGATGAGATTTTGAAGTTTGTTAATTCGTCTCTCTTCTGGCAGCGTGCCATATTACCTTTAGGCACCCCTTTTAAATCTCGATTAAGAAAGGACATATTTTTCATTTACACCGTCAATATCCGGTTGTTTGTTAGGTGTTAGGGTTAGGGTATAGGGTTAGGGGTTAGTTTTATAATTAAAAAAGAAATTAAAAAATCGTCTGTTAAAACAACCGGATATTGACGGTGTAAATGAAAAATATGTCCTTTCGTAATCGAGATCAAAAACGAATGCCTAAAGGTCATATGGTCCCTGGCAGCTGACGTTTACCTAACTTGTCAATTCGCACTCCACAACCACTCAAAATCTGACAGTTAAAGGTATCATCATCATCATGTCGTGCAAGTAGCACGGATATGCATGACAATCTCTCGCTAACCTTCCCTGTCACTCATCGGGAGGTCTTCTGCTCAGCAACCAGCATCCTCGCATAGTTGGTCAATGTAGGTCCCTAGTGGGCGGCCTACGTTAGCATGACCCTGTGTTGGCCCCCACAGGAGAACATCGCTTATGAGCTCGTCCCCGCTTCGCCAGCAGTGTCCTGCATATCTAGTCGATCTCACCCGGATGGCTTGTGAGAAAGGTATATAGCCACTATTTTGCTCCAAGCATAGGTAAACAGTAGGCCAGGTTGGGTTATTTAACCATCATATGGCAACTGGTGTAGAAGGAAAACTGAATAAAAACCCGTTAAACAACACTAGAAAAGTAATGTTGTATTAAAAATAAGAGATGACTGCCCGAAGAAATCAACAGAGAAGGTTAACCCCCAGCAGAAGCCCTGAAGAGAAGTCAGCTCAGAGAAAATGGCCGACAAGTTAGAACCAGTAGAAGCAGTAAGCAGCGAGTCAACAACCAGAATGTAAAAAATAAGAGCCATCATCTCATCATCACCATCACTACTGTCTGTCTGTCTGTCTCTGTCTCGGTCTCTGTCTCTTTCTGTCTCTGTCTCTGTCTCTGTCTCTGTCTCTCTGTCTCTCTCTATTATATACCCGAGTGTGTTAAAAGGTTATATTGTGAGGATTAAAATAAAAATTAAATTAAATTAAAATGCAGCCAACTATACTTCCTCCAACTGTTGTTAAATAGTAGGGCAGACTGGGCTATTTGACCTTCATATTGCGACCGGTCTAGGAGAAAAACTCTGAAGCCACACACATTAACCACTGCTTAAATATTGACCTTGTGTTACAACCTGCTTTTAGTGGAGGTATTTGTTAAATAAATACAGCTAATTACAAATATATCTATTAGGGAGAGTTATCTCCCCCTAACGATTCAAACCGGATACTCTGAAAGGAGGGAGACAAAAAAAGATACGGACAGGCAGACAGACAAGAACCGGTCCCAATATGTGACACACGCGTATCCTACATCAAGCTGAACTGAATCCAAAACCATCCCACTGTATTCCCTGCCAGTGAGAATAAATAAAACAAGTATTGTTATTGTTAAACATATTTCACTGTTTTTATTATCAATTCTGTATATCCTACATTTCAGGATTTAACAGATACCTTCATAACAATATCTAATTACAAATCAATTACGAAGAATATTTGATTCAATATGTCTAGCGCATGAGGTAATTATTTCAAATGCTACATAATATTTTTTAGTTAAGGGTAGCCACATAACCAATAATAAAATCTAGAATTTGCGTAGTAATAAACTATAAAATAATAAAAATGTCAATAAAACTATATTTTTAAAAAAAGTTATCTTTATTAAATACACTGAATCATGGCGGTATTCATAAGGTGAGAGATTTACACTTGTAGAATCTTCACTTGTAGAATTCCATTATGTTGGAATAAAAAATAGTTTACGGAAACATTAATTTCAGCCTGTAAGAACCGAATTGCATCGTATTCTACTTGACAAGATCTAACAGCAGGAATATGGTACGTGTTTAAATCTAATGCCACATCCAATTCTTCGAACAATAATAATAAAAAAAGAAAAAAAAAGACAGAATCAAATCAGAAAAGAAACTTAGAAATAAGGACGAAGAAGAAGAAAAAAAATTATAATTTGTTTTCTATTTCATTCCAGCTATAAAAACGAACATAAATTGTCAACTATAGCAGAAACTATTCGTGATTGTAACCTCGTGATTATTACAAAATTCTTCTAAAAGAAAAATGAAAAAGAAAATCTCTTTCTTTGATTCGCCAAGAAAATCTTTTTTTCTTTTACCGCGGACATATAGATCGATCATCGCTGGAGATAAAATGGCTGACCTCATAACTAAACAATGAGATTTCTCGAAACCCAAAAGTTATTTGTTTCCATTCTCTTACAGAATAATCAGAATAGAATAAAGGAGAAAATAATAAGAATTTATGGGATCGTACTCATATATTATCGAAATAAAATAGATAAGAAATTGTGTCTCCACTATAATTACATATATTCATATGGCCAGATAAGTGAATTCCCCTATTGTTTATAAAAAAATAGGAGACTCCATGTTGTAGTGGCTACACGGACTGCGACATCGTAGTAAATGAGTTCAATCTCCAATCACCGCCTTAAATTTCACTTTCGAACCTATTTACCCTTGGAAATATCCCCCAAAATTAAATTTTCTCATTTTTGTATTGAGTATATATACGACCTCAGATGGAGGTGTTAATGGTTAGATTTCGTAGGAATGGATTCGTCGACCCTAGTTCAAATCCTGGACGAAGCTACAGTTCACATTAGCGCTAATACCCTTGGGTAAGGTCTATTATTAAACTACTCTCTTTAACGTTGGTTAGACAACCAGTCTAGGAGAATGAAAACTCTGAATTCAAAACAGTTAAACCCGCTTGCGGGGGAGGGGGTGATTCGCTACTAGAATAGGATCAGTCCTAATTAGTGATCTATTTAACTAATTATTTTTTTCAATTTTAATTTTTAATTTTCAAAACATTAAATGCTTTTCTCCAAACCCATAAAGAAAGTCAATATAGAGAGTCCGTTCTCTTAGAGCGAAGCAAACTAGAATAAAGGAGAAATAAATAAGAAATAAATTATCAGTTGGTTAGTTGATTGGAGGGATTTTACGGCATGTCAAACATTGTTGGGTTATTTTATGCCGAAGACGTTTTTTTCTCATCCATTCATGTGTTGGGTATTCATGTTTTTCAAACTCATTTTTAAACAAATTTGTAATACTTATTTTTTTTTATTTAACTCATATGTAGGACCCTAACATGAAAGTTGTTCTCTACATTTCCCAGTGCTCCTGAATTGGAAGGTCACCATTAGATGCAGTTTAACGTCAAACCTAGGAGACCAAGACCCGCAGCCACCACCTTCTAGCACATATGTGATAAAAAGCATTTGGGATTGCCATGAGAGCAATAAGCTTGGGGCAATCATATAGATGCTAGGACCTGACGTGACCAGACGATCTATCGGAAGAAAATGTATGGGAATCTACACATATATTATAGACATAAATAGATACGAAATGTGTCTCCACTTTAATTACAAATATTCATATGGTCAAATTAGTGAATTCATCTATGATTGTATATTAAACATTATTTGGTGAGGAATCCCCGTTGTGTTGTTGTTAACAGACTGCAATATCATAATAAACGAGTTTCGATCTCCAGTCGTATTGTTCACTATCGGGACTAATACCCTGGGGAATTATTTTAAATTGTAAATGGTATATCTGTAAAAAAAAGTGGTATACCTGTAAAGAAAAGTAACGACTATTTCATTGTTGGCAAATACAGCTTAATGTTCCTTAATTTTTGAACACACTTCGCATATAAATGCGTTACATATATATATATATATATATATATATATATATATATTATATACTATTATATATATCGAGCAGTATAATACACAAGGTCAATGTTTTATGCGGAGTTTACAGCTTTAAATTCAGAGTTCCTTCTCAAGGGACCTGCTGCCATACCCAGATTAAAAATTCCAGCCTGTCCCATTATTTACGAATAACCTTAGGAGAGAATACTTTGTATGCCTACCATCCCCAAGTTTATTAGCGCCTATGTAATATGCAAATAGCCACGTGCAGGATCTGAAATCGGTCGCCATGTCAGTTTTCTACGACGATGACCATTACAATATGGGCACCTTAGTAGTTACAAATGAGTGTACTTGAAGATGCAAGGAGTTTTCCAACCTTGTTAATGAATGAGAGTTTGGATGCTTACCATTATGTCGGTCTCGCGTTATTGACGCATAATTGGCGTGAGAAACGGACAGTAAGTGAGACTTTGTCAACTTTCTTTGTAACAGGATTCAAAGTTACATCTTTTCCACTATTTATTCTTGAAACATTTCATCGACAACTTTTCGAAACTTCCTACAATACGTAACGACTCATACTTAACTAATCGGTAAATGTTATTTTGTTGTTAACCCGGGTCAATGATATTTGATAGATTTTCCAGTGTGTCTCAAAACGCTGTGTACAAAACATAAAAAAGTAAAAGTAAAGTCATCGGGGCGGCCTAATGTCGGTACCAACCAATCAGCGAGGGAGTATATCCCCTTTTCACTAGCGCTAGACAAAGGAGATTGTTTTTGCGTCTGAGGTGGAGCGCCACACCTACCATCAGCTCCTCACTTTACCGCAGAGATCCCTGTGCTACTCATACGCTGAGTTGGCGGGGGTCGGTATCGAACTAAGAACCTTGCGGTTTCTAGCCGAACACTCTACCGACTGAGCTAAACATAAACAAACGTAAACAAACGCCATCCATAAGTAAGATGGTGGAGACCTCACTTCTGGCTTTGGCAAATCAAAAGGGAGCAACTCTATTTTGTTTTAAGTCTATTTTTGTTAGGTGTTCCTAACAATGAGGTATGTACCAACCCCAACTACGTGCGGGATGTGACACAAATATCCTTTTAAAACAGATTTAAGCATGTCTTAATTTAAAGTTTTCCTTTTCCTAGACTGGTTGTTATAACAAGGTAAAAGACACAAGTCTGCATCAGTATAGAATTACTAAAATGTGTCTCCCAAGAAAACTATCGCTACTGTTTTTCATTTTGCTAGCAAAATTCTTAGTCAAAGAAAAACAAAACTTATAAACTATACTCTTTTTCACCCTGTGAAAAATATATATAAACACCAACGCAAATAGTCAAAAATGATTCGTGATAGTAACTCGTGATTATTGCATCTTCTTCCAAAAGAAAAAGAAAAAAGAAATTCTATTTTCTTTGATTTGTGGAAAGAAGATACATTTACCGCAGAAATATAGATCGTTCATTGCTGGAGATAGAATCGCTGATCTCATAACCTAAACAACGAGGTTTCTCAAAAGGAAAAAATATTAGTTTTCCATTCTCTTAGAGAGTAAATAGAAATAGAATAAAGGAGAACACAGTGACAAGTTTATGGGATCGTGTATTGTAAGAATAAGTAGATATGAATTTTTTCATCCTATGCAAAACATATACATTCATATGACCAAAGAATAAAATTCTACCTAGTATATAAAAATATTGGTTTGGTTCGGATTGTTTGTTTAATGGCATGCTAACCCTAGTGAATCATTTAATGTCAAATACATCCTTGTAGAAGAATAGTAGTTATATTTATCCAATAGCTAGTAAGATGAGGGGGTTCATACCTTCTCCAAGGGTCTTAGTCTGAGAGTGAACATATTAGCGATATTTGAGTTCGAACGTGGTTATGACGATGTCACAGTCTAGCAAGATAGCCAATAAGAGACGAGGACTGCCCCTAAAAAAAATTTTAAACTCTTTTTTTATATCTATATTTACACAGGCTTGTTTTGTTTTTTTTTTGTTTTTTTTGGTTTGGTTTGTTTTGTTTTACGGCATATCAACCTCAGTGGGTCATTTAATGCCGATAATGTTTTTAAATAAATCAATTCTTAATGGATAATACAATTTTTTTATAAATACATTTTTCTATTTAACCCATAGATGGGACCCTAAAAGGTACTACCACTCCGGGTCAGAGTGGACCAGGGAGCAATGGTGATGAAGAGGTGCTCCACATTCCCCAAACCTCCAAAACTGGAACCTCACCATCAGAGAGTTTAACGTCATTCCCAGGACATGTAGACCCGCAGCCACCGCCTTCTAGCATCCATATGATAAAAAGGGGTTGGGGTTTGCCATAAGAGCAATAGGGTTGGGAAAATCATATAGGTGCTAGGGCTTGAAGTGACCAGCCGATTAATCGGAGGGGGCCTCTCCGACCGCCCGTCTAGTCCAAGATAGAGCCAAAGTGGAGTATTGCATGTCATGAACTGCTCATCCACCTGGGCTCTATCCTTAAGCATCACGAGTCGCCACCCACAGCCAACAGGTGGCCCCATTGGGGGAGTCTTACCCCTCTGCAGAGGTGCAGTCGGTGCATTCTAACGCCCCAGCCGACAGGGCGGACACAGGCTTGTGGACTCACAAACACAGACGCATGTTAAAAAGAAAATTATCAGTATCTATTATTTGAGAGGTAGTGTAGATAATTTAGAATATTTAAACGGTTGTTTCAAGTGGAAACCGTTAATGTATAATATTTAATATAATTTTATGAGGTATTTAAAACTATTTACAACAGAAAAAAGAGTAATATGACGATAAAAAATCAATAAATAAGTTTAAATCAACAAGCGAGTACGAATGGGGCGGTCTACGATTATAAACAAACCAGAATGCACCTTGGACTTGCTTTTTTTGTTTTCCCAAAATACAGGATTTAAAAAAAAGTGCAGAGCCCTCGATATACACCAAGCCGCCACCTATGCGAATTTTAGTCCCCTAAACTTAAAATTCATGTCAAATGTAAGATCGTCCGTGCATGCACGTGTGTGTGGGCGTTCAACAAGTATCGAGACTGAGGCTGTATTTACTAAGAAAGACATTACTAATGAAAAGGACATTACTATTATTCAAAATTAGCCCTCTGACTCTCAACCAACTAATTTCAACAAAGTTTACGTTGATCGAACGTAATATATATATATATATATATATATATATATATATATATATTAGAGAAATAAATCCAATAGAAACCTACTCGCGTTTCACCATTAGGATCATCAGGGTTAAATCCACTGAATTAACTCGATTAATTCAGTGGATTTAACCCTGAAGATCCTAATGGTGAAACGCGAGTAGGTTTCTATTGTATCTATTTCTTTAATAATTTGCTCTACTTTGTATTGAGCACTTTGTATTTGTTTTATCGCGGACTTAACCCCAGGATTCTGTGCACCTCAGCGATCGAGCCCATATTCACCGGTAAGCCACCTTTTATCTCTCTCTCTTTCTCTCTCTCTCTCTCTCTCTCTCTCTCTCTCTCTCTCTATATATATATATATATATATATATATATATATATATATATATATGAAGGAAGGGTGGATGGGTTTAGGATCCGACGATATGCTGTAGATAGAAGGAAAGTGGTCAAAAAATGATCAACTCAAAACAAGTCACAGGGTGGTACGTTTCGTCTGTATGCACAGACTTTCTCAGCCGATCTGAGACTTTATTGAAGCAAAGCATACGTTTAAATACATGTGGTGGTGGCGGTGTCGGGGAGGTCAAGGGGGTGAGTGTGTAGTGATGTGAGCTAAGGAGGAGCGGGAGTTTTGGGTAGGATCAGTTGAGATGGAGGGGTAGAGGATGTTTGTTAGAAGTGCTGGGGCGGTGGCAGTGGTTGAAGGGTCAATTAGTGTGGGCGTATATTGATTTATGTGAGTAAAGGGGAGGTCAAGGGGGTGAGTGTTTAGTGATGTGAGATAAGGAGGAGTGGGGAATTTTGGTGTGGGCTAAGGAGGAGTGGGGAATTTTGGGTAGGACGGGGTCGCTGGGTCAGTTGAATTTTGGTGTGAGCTAAGGAGGAGCAGGGAAATTTTTGGTGTGAGCTAAGGAGGAGCGGGGAATTTAGGGTAGGACGGGGTCGCTGGGTCAGTTGAGTAGAGGGGTAGAGGATGTTTGTTTGAGGTGCTGGGGAGGTGACAGTGGTTTATGGGTCAATTGGTGTAAGTAAATGTTTGTGTGTAGCCGAATGTGTTAGATGGGGAGAAAAGTTCATGTGTGGCTACGTTATGTTAGAGGCGAAATGTGGGAGATTGTAGTGGGAGATTGTAGTGTTTGTTGATTTTCATTTGTTATCCATTATCATGGAGAGGACCTCAAACAAACATCCTCTACCCCTCTACTCAACTGACCAGCGACCCCGTCCTACCCTAAATTCCCCGCTCCTCCTTAGCTCACACCAAAATTTCCCTGCTCCTCCTTAGCTCACACCAAAATTCAACTGACCCAGCGACCCGTCCTACCCAAAATTCCCCACTCCTCCTTAGCCCACACAAAAATTCCCCACTCCTCCTTATCTCACATCACTACACACTCACCCCTTGACCTCCCCTTTACTCACATAAATCAATATACGCCCACACTAATTGACCCTTCAACCACTGCCACCGCCCCAGCACTTCTAACAAACATCCTCTACCCCTCCATCTCAACTGATCCTACCCAAAACTCCCCGCTCCTCCTTAGCTCACATCACTACACACTCACCCCCTTGACCTCCCCGCCACCGCCACCACCACATGTATTTAAACGTATGCTTTGCTTCAATAAAGTCTCAGATCGGCTGAGAAAGTCTGTGCATACAGACGAAACGTACCACCCTGTGACTTGTTTTGAGTTGATCATTTCTTGACCACTTTCCTTCTATCTACAGCATATATATATATATATATATATATATATATATATATAGTAACCTTAAAATTATCGGTCTAATGTGCTTACAATCTGAACCTTATACCTTACGCGTCCAGTAAAGAGGCCTGACAAGATCTTAGCTGATCGGAACCATGATAGACTCAGGATTTTCATGATTAGTATAGCTCTACTTTCTCAAAGTATTGATCCATATTGGATTAATTACTAATATAATGCTACCCAAAAGAAAAAGTTTGAAGCGTCATTTGGATATATATATATATATATATATATATCATGTGTTGATATGGGTTTGGGTGTTGGTATATATATATATATATATATATATATATATATATGTGTGTGTGTGTGTATGTAGTACATTAAGAAAAAAATGTCTTTTGACGCACAATGATACCTCTCCCCCTACTTCTTACACATCAAACGCAAACAGCAATTCACAGAGTGTAAAGAATATTCTCTTGCCACCTGAAACACATCCTTTATCAATGTAACCTTACTTATACACACACACACACGCACGACCTTAAGGTTTATTTCCGCTGTCGTTTGTCGCAAAAGATTTATACACACACACACACACGCAACCACACACCTAAAAATGCACAATGTTTCCTTTAGATACACACACATACACCGTCCCATACTCACGCCATAAAATAGAATATTTGACGTCATATTTCAAACCGTCTTCCCTTTTTTCAAACCTCAATTTTTTTTTAAACAGACTGAATAAACAAGGACTACCACTCGTTTTTCTCGTTATTCTGTGATAAAAAATTATTATCACCTTCCATATACCAACAAATGCCCTGAAGATGATCTAATTAATAGATCGAAACACTGCAGCGTCGGCTAATAAACTCACAATTTAACCCATTTAAACCTGTGTTTTTTCATTTTTCTTAATATACTACATACTGTCGGATTCACTTCCTTTCTTCACACACACATATATATGTATGTATGTATGTGAACATTTAAGTGCGTGAGAGACAGACAGACAGATATACAAACCGAGAAGGAGACAGAGAGAAAACGAGAGAAAGACCGGCCAATAGAGACACAAAGAGCAAGAACGAAGGAGAGAGAGAAAGACAGACAGAGACAGAGACAGAGACAGAAACTATATATGTGTTTGCGTGTACGTGTGATTGCATATTACATTGCAATTATTTCAAATTCAATTTTCTCGACACTAAACCTATTATTGTCCATACCATTTTCCCCCTTTCTTCTTTTTTTCAACTTGTTTCCAACATATTGATTCAGGAAACAGTCTTTCTTCTGAAACTAATCACCTGATATTAATGCTGACTGGGAACATTTATTTTAATCAAGTCAACCGAATAATGCGTGCGTCACTTAACATTATGACCGGATGGCCTCGCTTTGTCTCATGTTAGGCATCCATTAGGCAATCCCAGTGGGAACACTAGTCTGGGTCCATTTCTGGAAAAGAAACGCGTTGGGATGCTGCCATCCATTTCACCATTTCATGACAGAATCGATCCGCTTGCCGACCTAAACCAATTCTTCTTTTTAAGTGATGAGTCAATGGGTGTTTGTAATGTCGTAGATATTCTGGCACTAATAGTGATGCATTTTGAATTTCGTATCGCGTACATTACAAATATTCAGATGAACAATTGCCGGTGCTGGCAGTTTGATTGGAAATTATAGCTTTTGTCTACGTTTGCTATCATTAACCTTGTGTTCTGTTGCGTATAATATCAAGAGAAACCAAACAATCGAAGCTAACAGTTAACGTGTTATCCGGCCAATCTATGAGGAAAATGCGGCTGACACAGACCAAATTTGCAACAGAAATGGAACAAATTGTTTCTGATAGGCCAACACGTACTACATAACATAAGTTTATCATAATACAGACTGGGGCAAAAAAGATCTGATACTTTTGGAAAATATGAACACTTTTTTCGGTTAAATCATACTTAACGAACGTAAAATTCCACCATCGTATGTTGCCCCGCCGAAAGAAAAAAATACTAAAAAATCAAGGAATTAACCAAATTTAATGAAATTTTCAGTGTTGATATATTAATGAATAAACCATATAATGCACCAGTTATTTTATTTAAGAAGTTTCATATCTTTTCAGGTCAATTAACTTTGAACCCCGTATGTTTGTGAATCTGTGTTACGCCTAAAAGATACGTGGTCCAAAGTTAATTGACCTGATAAAATGTAAGAATCTAAATCCTGATTATCTGGTGCTGCTTATACGCCGAATTCTTATTTCTTATGAATGTCGTCCCGTCAACTAAATAACAGACCATTCATTTTTATTAGAAAGAAAGAAAGGGAAGAAAAGAATATAAAAAATATAAGAAAGAAAGAAAGAAAGAAAAAGAGTAGTGGAAAGATAGAGAGAGCGGTGAGTGCGTGGAAGTGATAACGCTAATCTGCTTCAGTCAAACATAATGAAAAGATGAAAAAAAAGGAAAGAAAGAAAAAAGGGAGAGGGGTGAGCGCGCGGAAATGGTAACGCTAATCGGATTCAGTCAAACATAATGAAAAAATGAAAGGAAAGAAAGAAAAAAGAGAGAGAGAGAGGTGAGCGCGCGGAAGTAGTAACGCTAATCTGCTTGAATCAGACATAATGAAAAGATGAAAAAGAGGAAAGAAAGAAGAAAAAAGAAAGAATGACATGCCGTAAAGTCCAACAAACCAACCAGCCAACTTTTTCGGTAAAGAATTAAATGTTTTCCCTAATCAGTGAGGATTCACATTTGCAACATTTTGTGATTGTCATAGACAACATTGCTACTGGCTGTCACAGAAAGGTTCCGAATCCTTCTCATCTGAAAAATTTGCTATACTGTATTTACCGCGTACCCCACTTGTACGGGTCAGGCACAAAGTCCCTATTAACGTGGGACCACCCACAAGCCGAAGCCCATGGAGTGGCAGGTGAAAAATTGCGTCGATCCCGTCGGCATTCCCCCTCAAGGGGGGCGCCTCAGGCGCTGGGCAATAAACCTAGCCCTGCCCCTTTAAATCGAGGGGGCAGGTGTTGCCTGGGGGGATGGCCCCCTGGGATCGACGCTATTAACTTGTAAAGCAGTCTGAGCAAAGTACGCAACAATTGAAACTGATTCCTACAATAATACCCCATTAGTCAGCTGGTGATTCGAACAATTTCAATGAGTTTCTGGGAAGCAGGTTGAAGATCTGTTATGAACAGATTATTAGCGTCTATCCCATTGAATATTTTGCTAAATTTTTGACATGCAGTATGTGTTGGCCTAGCAAATAAAATGTATTTACTGAAAAGAATATCATTATTCTTTATTACACGATGAGAATATGTTTTCGTAAATCACATTGCTTCCATCCCGGGATTGAAACTTTTCCTATCCCAACGTTTGCAGAAAGTCATTGGGAAGGAAATAATACAACATTTTAGCGACCAAATTAAAACCTAAAATTATGATCAAATGCTTTTTTTAAATTTTTGATGTGAAAATCAATCAATAGGTGAATATATAAAGAAAAAAGAAGTAGAGTGTATCTAAAATCTTATACGGATATATATATATATATATATATATATATATATATATTATATATATAATTAATGTTGATATTATGATTTCACACTCATAACTTCAAGTTTCTTGGTAGTCCAATCATCAGATGAGAAGAAGATAATAATATCAACATTAATTATAAAACTGCTCTGCTTTTATTAGCATTGAGCACCTTTCTATGCAAATACTTTTCTCATTTTTTTTCATTCCTATTCTTATATATTATATATATATATATATATATATATATATATATATATATATATTATATATGTTGTTCTGGTTCCAACGGGAGAAAATTCAAAATTTTATAAAAAAGAAGGTCCGCAAAATGTATTATGTTTTCAGAAAAAAAAAATTATTCTTTTTATTTACATATGCACATGTGTTTCAGATCTTCTGGTATCTTCTTTCAGGCTTTGATCGATAATATGAAAATGAATTCTTACATGCCTGTATATATATATACATGAGTATTTCACTTCCCTCTTCCTGTTGGTGGGATGGAATATAAAGAAATTTCATTTTTAACATTAGTCTTCTAAACAGGTGTTTTTGTTTTCTGGGTGGCTTGGTAATAAATTCATTAACTGAGCTTTTATTACTCTTTTATAGTTCATCAGATGTTCATTTGATATGTTAGGTGTGTGTGTTTGAAATTTGTTTTTTGTTCTAGAGAATTTCTGTGTTTTTCTACTTAAGTTTATACTTTTTGGGTGTGTGTATGTGTGTGTCTATGTATATGTGCCTATGTTTACTTTTTGTGTGTGCGTGCGCGTATATATATATATATATATATATATATATATATATATATATACACACCAACCCCTCCGCGCGAGCAGGATGCGACACAATGTCAATTTATTAAGCGGAGTTTAACATGTTTGAATTCAGAATTTACCTTCTCCTAGACTGGTCGCCTAACCAAGGTTAAAGAACCTAATTCGCCCTACTATTTACTCGTAACTAGAGGTAGATTAGAATTCATACCTTTCCCAAGGGTATTAGCGCTAAGTGAAATGCAATTAGCACATCCAGGATTTGAACTCGGGACGACGAGCCCATTTCCTATGACTTTAACCATTACGTTGCGTAACGTGCTGGACTGCGACATCGTAGTGAGTTCGCACTTCAGTCACATTATTGCGTTCACTTTCAGTCTTATACACTAAGGAAATGTATGAGTCCCCTTATACCCCAAATAAATAACAGACCATTCCCTTTTTATTAGGAAAAAAAGAGAAGAAAAGAATATAAAAAATATAAGAAAGAAAGAAAGAAAAAGAGTACGAAGTGCGTGTTGTAATGGTTAATGTCATAGGAAATGGACTTGTCGCCCCGAGGTCAAATCCTGGACGTGGTAATTGCATTTCACTTTGCGCTGATACCCTTGGGAAAGGTATGAATTCTACTCTCCCTGCAGCTATGGGTAAATAGTAGGACAGCCTGGGCTCTTTAACCTTGGTTAGGCAACCGGTCTAGGAGAAGGAAAACTCTGAATTCAAACCTGTTAAACTCAGCTTAAGAAATTGCCCTTGTGTCACATCCTGCTCGTGCGGTGTGGTTGGTAAATATATATATCCCATATAAATCTAAACTTAATAGTTAAATAGTAGCAGTAAAATACGTCTACAAAACATTCTTTGTTATTAAATAACCCACGAAGATTGATATGCCATTAAGACTAAGATTAACACGACTGTTTCGTTCTCCTATATTTGATCTCTGTCTCATCAAATCTGAACCAAACCAATCAGATAAGAACGAGTTCAATGAATCTGCCAATACATTTATAAAGGAACGCACCATTAATAATTGAATAAATGGTGAGGAAAGTCTCAGAAGATGAGGAGGATAAGTGATAATGATTTATACAAACCCAGAGGGAAATTCAACGCTGGGTAAGCAATCCCATCATGATATCGCTACAACATCAGAACAATTTACAACTGAAGCGAGTCAGTGCATAATTTGATGAGATTGAGGACTTGCAGAAAATTATCTGAGTAGCTAGTTGATTATCACAGTTCTCACATTGTAACCACACAAATGTTGCGATCGTCAATTCAATTATTATAAAGAAAGAAAAGGAGTTAAAAGGATATGCTACACAAAAATAATATAACAAGAAAGAAAGAAAAAACATTAAAAAAAACATTGAAACCAGAAAATGTAGCAAATCTATTTGATATTGAAATTTTAGTCAATAATTGACGAGGTACAATTTTTTTTGATTTGAATAAAAGTTATGGAAGCACGTTGTGACAATAATATCAACTGTTGCCATGTGTCTCTGTAGATTCTCTATCGAAGTATTCTTCTAGTAAATAAAAAGTTATTTTCTAATATATTTTAGGAAAAAAACTATTTTAAACATAAATTAATCTAAAGGTGAATTAGTATCAACATTTTCGTGAAAAATTTAACTCTTAATTGATTTTTCATATAATTTTTTAAAAGATGGCTGTGACGTAAGCAGTGGCATAGTATCGGTTACAGATCGAATCTCCATTATTAATAAATTTACCTGAAATCATTTGAGTACTAGGGACCGGTTTAGTTTAGTCGGTAGAGCACGCGCCAAGGAATCGCAAGGTTCCTGGTTCTATTCCGGTCTACACCAACTCAGCGTATGAGTAGCACAGATTGGGTAATCTGATCTGTGCGGTAAAGTGGGGAGCTGATGGTAGATGTGGCACTCTACCAGAGCAAAAATAACAATTTCCCTGGTCTAGCGCTTGCGAAATTTAACTGTGACCATTTAAGCAACATCTGATACTGTAAGCAACCGAATATGAAAATGATTTTATTTAGCATTAAATAACCCGAAAAGGTTAATTGTCTATTTATCTATATAATTTACGATCAAGTCAGGTTGAAAGCACCAGTGGCTGCTAGATCTCTGAAGTTAAGCAGCGATGTGCCTGTTCAATATTTAGATGGGTGACCATTTAGCAACAGCTGATACTGTAAGGAACCGAATATGAAATGACTTTATTTAGCATAAATAACCGAAAGGGTATTGGTCTATTTATTCTATACAATTTACGAATCAAGTCAGGTTGAAAGCCGCAGTGCTGCTAGATTTTGAAGTTAAGAAGTGATGTGGGGCTGTTATATTTTTAGATGGGTGACCATTTAAGCAAAACCAGATACTGTAAGCAACGAATATGAAAAGGACTTGATATCAGCATTAATAACCCAAAAGGGTAATTGTTTATGTATCTATATAATTTACGATCAAGAAGTCAGGTTGAAAGCACCAGTGGCTGATAGATATCTACGTTAAGTAGCGATGTGCCTGGTTCAATACTTAGATGGTGACCATTTAAGCAAAAGCAGATACTCTCCGCAACGAATTATGAAAAATGACTTTATTCAGCATTAAATAACCCGAAAAGGGTAATTGTTTATTTATCTATATAATTATCTATATCATTTACGATATATATATATATATAATATATATATATATATTATATATATATATATCTATATATATACTCCATTTTTGTTGAGTTCTCTAAAATAGGATTTAATTGTAAATTCACCGTCTGTCCATGTAGGTAACGTCATTTGTTTAGCAAGTTTCGAAGGACTGCTAGTGAATTCATTTCGCGTAGAAATGTATCATTAACTATTGTAAGACGACTTGGCAAACGAAAATTCATTTCAGGTCTCAAACCCGCTGGCGTAGTGTTAGTGTAGGCCAATGATGAGAGGTAAACTCGAAACACGTGTCTGGGGATAAACTTATTTATTAATATATATATAATATATTATATATATATATAATATTATATATATATATATTACTTTGTTCTGTTAATTGTTTTTTTTCCATTTTTCTCCGTAATAACACTAACTGGCATTTATATATGTATAGATGGTGTAGCTTTCAATAGATTCGGTTAGAGTTATTAGTACTTAAACCAAGTAAATGAAAGGACTATATTAAAATTAAAAAAAGTTTGAATAGTAATTACGCATATTGTAATGTCAATAGTCAGATTGGACAGATACAATACGTCATTATTATATTTTAAATTTCTTTTGATTTTTTCACATTAGTGTTTAACTAGTGTTCTTTACCGGAGTGAGTGGACAACAAGTCTTTCAGGTCTTCAAGGACTTTTCTGTGTATTTATAGCGGATATCATAAATGTCACGTTTGGAGTGATTCTTCCTCAGATTTTCAATCTCACACATTTTACAAATCGAATTAAAGACGGTTTCAAAGAGGCATCAACAACAGTTAGGTAGCGACTTGTTCGCTGATGATGCACGTTGTTTGTCAATTCTCTGGCTCGGTCCAGTATTTTGTCCATATTTTTCTTTTCCTTTCATTTTAACTCTTTGATTACGCGCACACAACCAAAATCACGAAATGACAATATTTTCTAAATTAATTAACGCTATATCTGGTTTTCCTAGCTAGGATTAGGTGATCAGTCTCTATTCGAGTCCAGGGGATTTTATCGTCTCATTCTAATTATTATTATTATTATTCTTATTATTATTATTATTATTATTTATTATCAAAATAAAAAACGTCCTCTGGGCGACGTAAATAAATATTGCCTGAGGGAATGGGAGTTGAATTTAATATCGGAGAGTTTATATAAGTAAAGTTAAATTCGTCAAATTTATTAAAGGAGTAAAAAATGAAAAAAAAAAAAAAATAAAATGGAAATTGTTCTGATAGTCTTAATAGAGTTACATAAGACAAACTATTATATAGATATGATATACAGGTATGTAATTTCATTAAAACTTGTTTAAAAAATAAAATGAAGGATGTCTAACAATTGCATGCTCAAATTTGAGTGTTTCATGTTATTTGAAGATTTTAGGTAGTGTGACGTAAGCAGTGCGTGTTTTTGTTACGACAAAACCGGAAGCAAATCTCGCATTATTAATAATATTTTATTATCATTATTTGCTCGTTTTGGTTTTCACATCAGCATTAGCTGATGGTCTTTCACTGGAGTCTGGGTGACAGCAGTCTCCTCGGTCTCCAGGATATTCTGGATTATTCTGGCAGATTGCAGGCAGTGCAGTGTTGATGGTTTCAATCCTTCTTTGTGCACGGTCAACACACTGGTATACGTATAATTTTTTCATTTTCCTTTTAGCTTACTCTGTGATCTGCTTGCGACGT
>CM042148.1:28168823-28171323 GCA_023376005.1 Doryteuthis pealeii
GCCAGGAAAGGAAAAAGGGGATTAAAAAAAAATTTAGAAAAAGGCCTAAATGGAAAAACTTGAAAATAAGAATGGTTAAAAAAGAATTAAAAAAAGATTTTTGAAACGGAGGGGGGTAATGAATTGAAAAAATAGAACAACTTTTTGAAAACTAAACTCTTCCATCATTTTACCGTTTACTCCGTCCTTTTCATTGGTTAAATTTTTCCTAATTAAATTGTTTTAGTTTTAAAATAGGAAGTAAAAGAATAATATTACAAGTTTATTTCTTCTTGTTAAGGGATTTCTTTAAAGACTTATTGAAGAGATTTTTTGCTCATATTCAATAAGATAAAACCAAACAATTAGAAATCCATAATACTAAAGCATAATATTTATTAAAATCAATTTTTTTAGATCAATATGCAAATGAGCCCTTCCCATTCACACTGTAAACCTCTATTTTGTTGTATATATAATACAATTGCATGTTATTAGTATGTGGATATGGTCAACAGTGTAAGTAATGTAAAACATTTTTTAATAATTGAGATTTAAATTAAAAAAAATCATGGAGAATATGATGTAAATAACGAAAAGGAAATGTGACTTGTATAGTAATATAGTTTCGGTTACAGACAGACAAACCCACAATCTCCAATTATAATAAGATATATATATATATATATATATATATATATATACACACACTTGTAGTTTTTTTTTAGTATTGAAGAATTGAAAATAAAGTGCTCGATCGATTACAGGCGTAAGAGTTGTATTTATTTGTTATAGAATACAATACATTTAAGGTGCAATTGTTACCATTGGTTTCAAAGCAGCATGCTAGCCACTTATATATAAGACATCACACATTGTCTTGGCGATAAGTAGCTAGCATGCTACTTTGGAACCTATGGTAACTTTTAAATCTTTTTATTTAATGGGGAGGTGTTTTGAAAAAAAATAGGTTCAGGCTCACTGTAAACAAAAATACAAACTAGAAGGAAGTATTATAGCATAATCATAACTAGAAGTCTTGGTATTTATTCAGCAACTTAATAATGGTTATACTTTTGTTTCGGTTTTGTTTCTCATACCAAGAAGACGTTATCCCGAGCATCATCTACCTTATTTGAATAATACATATTGGGTAAGTGGAAATATGCCTCATTTATGCTGTTTGCAGGAGGCTTCCCGAGTTAATCCCCAGCTTAGAGCGATGGTGTGCAAGGAAACTCATTACAAAGCTGATTTACATTTTCAGTGTGCGATTCTCGTTCTTGATCTTGTGTCATGCTAGTGTAACATGTATATATATATATATATATATATATATATATATATATATATAATATAAAAGTAATTGGTAATTTGCTTAAAGCATTGTTAAGTATGTTTATAAAATAATAAAATTCGAAGGCAATACAATGCGTAAAAATAAAGACAAAAAGATGTTTTATATGTCTAATCGATTTCAAAGCAAAGCTTTATCATCAGAGTTTTATTCAGAAATGACGTGCTTATGTTTTTTTATTTGTGTGGTTATAATTTCTCTTCATATTTCCTTTTCCTCTCCTTTTTTTCCCTCTCTTTCTTCTTCTCCTTTATGAATGGGCGAATAACTGTAATTTCTTATTTCTCTCTTCCTTTTTTCTTTTTTTAAAAGTTTGTTGAGAACAAGGCTGACATCTGGTAAGATGTTGCAATATGTTGCGACCGTGTGGACATGTCAAAGTTTTTTTTTTGAAAACAAAAATGAACAAATTAATAAAAACCGTTAATAGAAAATTTTTTACATACTTAGCTTTTGTTTCGCTTTCACCTTTCCTTTCTTATGATGTTGTGTGTTAACCTGTATTTAATTCTTGAATTTTCGAGATGATATCTCTTTTTCAAAAGATCACTGGAACTGAAGCAGTCCAGTTATGGTATTTCTTTTTAAAAAGAAGTACCGAAGATACTTGGGATAAAGACTTCGGTTTACTAATCCACGGATTTCATCTGAATGTAAAAATGTTGGCCAGAAAGGTAGAAAAGATCGTTAATAAAATTGTTAAACAGGAGACGTGCCTTTTGTTTACTTCTACACACACACACACACACACACACACACATATATATATATATATATGTATGTATTGTTGAAAAACGCAGGAATTTTTTGTCTGCACATCTTGTTCCATGTCCTTTCTAGTTGCCGGATTGATGTGATTATATCTGGCGAAAATTGGCTGATGTATTTGCCATAAATTATTTCCGAGTACTTTATACACACACACACACACACACACACATACATACATACATATATATATATATATATGTTTGTGTGTGTATGTATATATATTATATATATATATATTATATATATATATATATATATTATATATGAGATGTATCCAAAACTTGGTAGTAAGGGATGATTCTATATGTGATTTCTAAGATACAGTGTATTAATATTGTATGAGCCAGTATGTATGAATACAGTGAATCTTTAAATTACTAAAGAGAGTTCAAT
>CM042148.1:28176323-28208823 GCA_023376005.1 Doryteuthis pealeii
GAAGGCTATAACAATGCAGGTGTAAAGAAGAAATAATAATACGGTAATAATGATGTTGTGTGTTAACCTGTATTTAATTCTGTATTTAGATTTTCATTTAAAAAGAAATCTCTTAACTAGACTGCTTCAGTTCCAGTGATCTTTTGAAAAAGAGACATTATCTCGAAAATTCAAGAATTAAATACAGGTTAACACACAACATCATTGTTACCGTATTATTATTTTTTCTTTACACCTGCATTGTGATAGCATTCTAAATCAACATCCTAAGCAATATATACACAATGCTTCAAGCAAATTATAAAACTCTTACACACACACACACCACACACACACACACACACACACACACACATATATATATTATATATATATATATATATATATATGAAGGTAAAAATGGATATTGAATCCGACAATATGTAAGAAAGTTTTATAGAAAAACAACAAGATTTTAAACATTTTAGCTGACAGATATCTGTTTCGACATTATGAATATGTCTTTTTCATAGCAACATTGTAAGCGGAAAAACGAAATGAATATATTAGTAATTGCAAGTCAACGAACGCTCTCGATCAGTACCGGAAAATTTAATTCTTTAAAAAATTTTCCGGTACTGATCGAGAGCGTTCGTTGCCTTGTAATTACTAATATATTCATTTCGTTTTTCCGCTTACAATGTTGCTTTGAAAAAGACATATTCATAATGTCGAAACAGATATCTGTCAGCTAAAATGTTTAACATCTTGTTGTTTTTCTATAAAACTTTCTTACATATACTAGGATATATATGCACCCTCCGGGTGCAAGTATTTAAGTTTTGATATAATAAAATATGATATTAAATTAGAAAGGCTAATGAAACTGACTAAGAATGCAAATAAAAAGATCTGCAACAGAGGGGGTATAATCGAACAATAGAATAACTTTGAAACTAACTATCCCATCATTTTCCATTACTCCCCTCTTTCATTGGTAAATTTTCCTAATTTAACTATTTAGTTAAAATAGGAAGTAAAGGATAATATTACAGTTATTTCTTCTTGTAAATAAATTTCTTTTAAGATTTATCCACGAGATTTTTGTTTATATTTCTTAAGATAAAACCAAACAATTAGAAATCAATAATACCAAGCACATATTTATTAAAATAAAATGTTAAATATCAATATGCAAATTAGCCTTCTCGTTCAAACTGTAAACCGCTATTTTGTTGTATATATAAATACAATTGCACGTTATTAGTACGTAGATATGGTCAACAGTCATAATAATGTAAAACAATTTTTATTAATAACTGGAGGTTTAAAAGAATGAAATCATGGAGAATTTGACGTAAATAATTAAGGGAATTGTGACTTGAGTAGTAATATATTATCGGTTACAGACAGAAAAACACACGAACTCCATTATAATAAGATATATATATATATATATATATATATATATATATATATATATATATATATGATAAGGTCACGCTGACTGTACATAATACTTGGTTAGTTTCCATCTAGCCTTTTCCCTAAGGATTTTGTTAGAATCCTTGCGGTGCAGCCATACAATAGCACTTGACACGGTTACAGCTTGGAAGAATCCTTGGTTTATCTTATGAGAGAGATCAGCTATTCTAATCTTGCTTTCCATTGGTTCATGCATATATTCAGAAACTCTTTCTTAAATCAGGGAAGTGCACTTTCACTTTTAGTCACGGGTGTAATTATAGACGCTTAAAACTTTCTTTCGCAACTGATGCGTGATACGGTGTAGATAGTTAATTATTTAACATGGACGATCGCTAATTCCCCACAAATCCGAATGAACAAAAGAATTAGAGGAGTTAATCTAATAATTCAGGAAGCTTCAGCTGATAACAATTTGGGTAGCATCTTCAACTGACGCCGTGTTTTCTTAGGCGATAATTCAATTAGTGAACAAAAAAAAAAGTAGTATCTAAAATAAAATGACTACATCATTGTATTGGATTGTTCGGAAAATACTCTCCGATTTTAGTATACACTATTCAAATTCTGTTTTAACATATAATTTTAATAGTCATCATCATCATCATCATGTCACGCTGTCAGCGCGGATATCCATGACAACCTCTCTCCATCCGTCCCTATCGCTCATCATTCTCGGGAGGTCCTCTATGTAGCATCCTGTATCCGCACAGAGCTGATCAATGTACGTCTTTGCTGGTCGGCCCACACTGGCGTGCCCATGTACTGGCTTCCACTGGAGGACGTCGCTTATGAGTTCGTCCTTGCTTCTCCAACAGTGTCCCGCGTGTCTTGTCCGTCTTACTCGGATGGTTTGGATGATATGTGGTAGGTGGCCGTACAGCTGTTTTCTCGTAGGGTGTTGTTTCCACGTCTTGTTCAGGATCACCTGCAGCATTCTTGTGCAGCTCCCATCTAGTTTGTTCTCTAGTCGCTTAGTTAGGGTCCAGGTGGTGCAGCCATACAGCAGCACTGATAAGACAACGGCCTGGAAGAACTGTCTCTTTAACTTGTCTGTGAGATTGGATTTCCAAAAATCACATTCCTAATGATTCAAGTGTCCAATGGTATAACATAACCCTTTTGCAATTATAGTGGGATGGTATTCAAAGCACAGAAGATAGTCACCCATTTATAACGAGAGAGAGAGAGAGACAGAGAGAGACAGAGAGAGAGAGAGAGAGAGAGAGAGAGAGAGAGAGAGAGAGAGAGAGAGAGACGGTTATTAATAAGTATTTAGATTATGTACTCATCACACTATAATAATATAATTGTAAATAGCAGAAAAGACAAAGGACTCATACATATAACAAACAAAATATGTAATGACACAAAAATTACAAAGGTAGTAAAGAATACTGAGTAATGTCCTGTAAAAGTCATTTTTTGAATGTTCAGTGTAATAAGATAATCAGAGTTGTGGAGTTATCTTAACTGAGAAGGAAAAAGAAGTGTGTTTAAAGTCAAATCATCAGTCAGGGTATTTAGAGAGAGAGAGAGAGAGAGAGAGAAGAGAGAGAGAGAGAGAGAGAGAGAGAGAGAGAGAGAGAGAGAGAGAGAGAGAGATAGTTTGTTCGTACCTTTGCAATTATAGTGGGATGGTATTCAAAACACAGAAGATAGTCATTCATTTATAATGAGTGAGAGGCGGTTATTAATAAGTATTTAGATAAAGTACTCATCACACTATAATAATATAATAATAAATAGCAGAAAAGACAAAGGACTCATGCCTATAACAAACAAAATATGTATTGACACAAACATTCCAATGGTAGTGTTGGGTTGTCTTTCCTTTGCTTGGAAGAGTTATCTTCCCTCTGGGTTCCCGTTTTTACCCCCAGGGGTTTGGGGTATTTTAGCGCTTGTTTCAAACTCTCCTCCTCTTTCTTCTCCGGGAACTCATACACATGGGTTAGACGATTATGTCTACACCTTCTCGTGTGGGGGCTTCGGCCCCCATTACAACCACTAGTAAGTGACTTTAGTCGATGGACTCTCCATAGCTTTCCATTACTTCTATACATACATTTATGTATCTCTTGTATACCTCCTTATTGTATCTCTATTCATGAATGTGTCCTTTTTTTTTATATCTTCTTTGTATTTCTGTTATATGTATCATTTCCATGTGTCTGTATTAAAGTCCATGTTAGGTTTAACACCCGTGTCAGAGTTGTTTTGTTCAACCAATTTTAACATTATTATAACCTTGAACCTTACAGTAGTAAAGAATACTGGGTAATGTCCTGTAAAAGTACTTTTTTGAATATTCAATGTAATAAGATAAGTAGAGTTATGGAGTTATCTTAATTGAGAAGGAAAGAGTAGTGTGTTTAAAGTCAAATCATCAGTCAGGATATTTAAAGAGAGAGAAAGATATAGTTTGTTCGTACCTTCAGCATGCATGCAAAATGTTATTAAAACGGGAGACGTGGAGTCGTTTAGGAAGGCGAGATCTTTCTGACTTGTTATCCGAAAACCTTCGTATTCATAAGATCCTGGTAGGATCCAAAAGGGGTCTATTTGATAAACTTCTTTTTAGGCACAAACGTCTCTGATTGGTCGAAAATTTAATATTTTTAATATTTCAATTTTTCTTTTTACAGGCTGCGCAATCCGCCTGCGCATAACATTATTTTCGTCATTTAACTGTTATCCTTCGTTCTGATAATTACCGGCCCACTACACAATCATCACCAACAATGAGCCATGTTTTAGATCCAATCTAATGCAGCCAAATACTGTTGTATAAGTCTTTATTTCTTACTTCTCTGAATTTTTCCAATCGGACACATGGCCTAGTGGATAAAAGAAGTTAGGTTAAGACAGTTCTAAGTGACGGTTATCTCTAGACTGCGGGTTCAAACTTGGTCAGGGGCAGCAGTAACATAGAATAATAATTAACACAACTTAACGCCTCTACTCCAGCTATGGTTAGCGGAATGAGAACAGGATACCCCCGTCGACTGAATAAAGGGTTAGGTTCAAAGTTCCGTGATGGCTCCCGATTACAAGAATGTTCTTCATTACGACAAGAAGGTTCATGAGCCCAAGAAGGTTCCCGAGTCCGAAAAGAAGGTTCTCGAGTCTGAGAAGGTTCCCGAGTCCGACAGGAAATACCTGAAGAAGACCGGAGGACACATCAGCCGAAACGTTGTACAGATAACAGTGAAGATGAAGACAATAGTCCGAATAATACAAATAATACTAATTTCTTCTTATCATATTGGGCTAATCATATTCTGTATTCTTAGCCGGTGTGTCTACTCTACTGTGAGGCCTCTTCAATGCTGGTTGGGTCTTTTATCGTCTGGGTAACTGGGCTAGTTTTCTTTGTTTTTCTGGTCTGCTCCTTTGAGACTTATTGGTGTTTTTTTTCTCTGTATTAGTTGCTGTTCTTACTTACGAACACTAAAAGTAGGATATATTCCAGACTTTTTTTATCACCATTTAACCATCAGGCGTTAAAGAAAGAGCCATACTGGAGACATTGGATTCTTCCAAAAAACTTGGCTCAACTCCTCAAGTTCGAAGTCCACAGCCTGATCCCACAAACCGAGCTGACCAAGCAGAAAACAGCCAGAAAATCAGCAAAAAGGCCAAGACCTGTAAATTTACTTTTATGCTTTTTTTTTTCATGATTCAGAATTACCGTTATTTTTAATTTCTACTTTACTGTACATAATTTATAAGCAGCATCTTATTATAATGGAGATTGTGTGTTTTTCTGTCTGTAACCGAAACTATATTCCTACTCAAGTCACAATTCCTTTAGTTATTGACATCACATTCTCCATGATTTTATTTTTATCTAAACCTCAATTATTAATAAAATTATTTTATATTATTAATACTGTTAACCATGTCTACATGATATTTACCGCGTACCCCACTTGTACGGGTCAGGCACAAAGTCCCTATTAACGTGGGACCACCCAGAAGCCGAAGCTCATGGAGTGGCAGGTGAAAAATTTGCGTCGATCCCGTCGGCATTCCCCCTCAAAGGGGGCGCCTCAGGTACTGGGCAATAAACCCAGCCCTGCCCCTTTAAATCAAGGGTGCAGGTGTTGCCTGGGGGGACGGCCCCCTGGGATCGACGCCATTAACTATATCAATGGTCCAGAGGCCGAAGCCACTGTTGACCATATCTACATGATATTTTCCACGTACCCCACTTGTACGGATCAGGCACAAGGCCCTATTAACGTGGGACCACCCACAAACCGAAGCTCATGGGGTGGCGGGTGAAAAATTGCGTCGATCCCGTCGGCATTCTCCCTCAAGGGGGGCGCCTCAGGCGCTGGGCAATAAACCCAGCCCTGCCCCTTTAAATCAAGTGGGCAGGTGTTGCCTGGGGGGATGGCCCCCTGGGATTGACGTCGTTATTTATATCAATGGTCCAGAGGCCGAAGCCACTGTTGACCATATCTACATACTGACAACATGCAATTATATTTATATATACAACAAAATAGCAGTTTACAGCGTGAATGGGAAGGCTAATTTGCATATTAATATTAAAAAATCGAATTTGATAAATATGTGCTTAGTATTATTGATTTCTAACTGTTTGGTTTTATTTTAATGAATATAAGCAAAAATCTCTTCAATGAATCTTAAATGAAATCCATTAACAAGATAAAATAACTGTCATTTTATTATTTACTTCCTCTTTTAACTAAATACTTAAATTAGAAAAAAATAACAATGAAAGACGAGGGTGATGGAAGAGTAAGTTTCAGATGTTCTATTTTTTATTATACTCCCACTGTTTCAAATCTTTTTATCTGCATTCTTATTTAGTTTCATTAGGCTTTCTGGTTTAATACACTATTTTATTACATTAAAACTTAAATACTTGCACCCGGAGGGTGCATATATTTGCTAGTATCAATAATGTAAAAATACTTCAGCTAGTTGAAGATATTTGTTTAAGCTCAACTTTCATGTTTCTTAAAATCTAAAATTTGTTGCAAATCTTGAACCAAAATAGAAAAAAGATATTTTCTCAAAATAAATTTATTTTGTCATTCCTTCAAGATATATCATTATAATTCATCTTATATAAATCTCAGATAATAGACCCAACTAAAATTGTATTGTACCGGAATCCGGTGGCAGATATGAACATATACAGATATCCGGGGGCGCGGGATATTGTAACCAGACTTAAGTGTTACCCCCCCAAAAAAAAACAAAAAAAAACAACAACAAAAAAAACACAAGAATACTTCACTTCATCTGCAATGATAAAATCTCATGGAATAAATAATCATTAAGTTGTTCGGATAATACTGACCCGTTGGCAACCTTCCCTCTATTAAAGACAATGGCGTTGAGTCCACTTTCTTTTTTTTTTCTAATCTTTAAATTTTATTTACAGCTACGTGAGTGGCTGAACAGACCAATTTTTGAATGGCAGTCTCTGGTACAGTGATTGCAAACAAAAGGTTCGGATAATACTGACCTATTTTATTATAAACAGTTTAACTTATATTATTCCTATTTCTAATTATCAAAGTGCCCTCTTACTTAATTTTCTATTACTTCATTCAGAATTTGATTCTAAAGTTCCTGAACATGAAAATCCAAGTGGCTCGTTTACTTTATTGCATTAGTTCAAGCTTAGTTATAATTTTTGCTTCATAGTGATGCTCGGCAACAAGTTGGTTTAATAACACTGCAGATGTTCAATGACTTGGGATATGACTCTTTGCCACATCCACCATATTCTCCTGATATTCCACCCAACACCTCAGTGTTTCAAGCATCCGGCCAGTATTTATTCCAAAATACATTCCGTTATAAAGGAAAAGTAGAAACTGTATTTAAAGATTTCCTTCGATCAAAACCTTTAGATTTTTATTGTAGAGATTTAAAAAACCTTAGCAGAAATGCATTGAGGTAAATGGATCCTATTTTAACTGATTAAAGTATTTTTTTTCAATTGATTAATTTTTAAATAAGAGTTTATTCTAAAATTGAACATCATTTTGAGAACAACTAAATAATATTTGAACTAATATGAAGGCATACCAGAACGTGTATGTTATGAATGGTAATATGAATACTACGATGGCCACCCTGTCTTCTGGGTTGCAGTATAAACCGACTTAACCTCTGCAGAGGAATAAGTTTTAAAAATGTGTTTAAAAACAACTGAGCAAAATAATTAATATCCAACAAGAATGAATACAACAAAATATCTTTGGCATAAAATAACCCAAAAAGGGTTGACATGTTGTCATATCCAGCCAACCAATCAAATACTGGACTGGATTTCTTATATTTACCAACATCTTATAAAATAATGACAATATTATTTGCTTATTACTTTAGGGACCGGGTTAACTCAGTCGGTAGAGCGTTCGGCTAGAAACCACAAGGTTGCTAGTTCGATACCGGTCCCCGCCAACTCAGCGTATGAGTAGCACAGGGATCTGTGCTGTAAAGTAAGGAGCTGATGGTAGGTGTGGCACTCCACCTCAGACGCTAAAATAATCTCCTTGGTCTAGCGCAAGTGAAGAGGGGGATAGATTCCCTCGCTGATTGGCTGATACCGACTTTAGGCCGCCCCGACGACTTTTTTTATTACTCGGGATATCTGCGTAGAATCGAAGTGTACATGTGCTCTGACTATTATTAAAGTATTATACTCCATGCTGTTTATCTAATAGTGAAGCTTGAATTTTGGAGCACTAGAGAGTGTGGAGTAGCCTTTGATTGTATTTACTTCCAGGTCCCCTAAAAACTGAATATGAAGGGGTACCAGAATATGTATGAGTAGAATGGGAATACGAATATAATGCAAAGTACAACTTACAACCAAGCATATCCTTCTAAATTGTAACAGACTTAAACATATCCGCGCAAATTACTATCAAGCTAGAAACCTGAAAGACATCTTCAAGAATACAAACCCTGAAAACATTTTAAATTTTATTAAAAAAAGCAACCTTTTCAACAAAATATAACAGAACATAACCAATTATCTCCATAGAACCACTACCTTAAAGTCTGAAATCCAAAATAACCTTTTTGGCATTAAATGACCCACAGGGGTTGATATGCCGTTAAACAAAACTCAAACTCAAACTCAAACGAATATAAAAAAAAACGATTTAAAAAGAAACATTTGAATCCCATCAAGGACGGATAGAACAAAAAATCTTCATCATAAAATGTCCCAATGAGGATTGATACACCGTAAAACCCACCAAACTAAACCCAACCAAACCAATTAATATTCTTTATTTTTTTCACTATAACATGCTGCAATTGTGGCAAAGTCTGAGTGACCAGTACAAAACCCATTTATGATCTTTATCGAAATACTAGCGCAATGAAAGGAGAAATATGGGTTTATTAAGTGTCTAATTTTCAATTAACTTAGTGAATGGAGTACATTTATGTTTTACTGGTATATGTTTGTTTGGAAGATATTTACATGTCTTCTCCCTTTTACATGTTATGACTGCCCGCGTTGCATCGGGGTAATGTTCCAAAAATAACATTTTAAAATATGCCAAAAATTTCTCATGTGAAGAGGGTTGTCTTGGATAATATTATCCTTAATTTTTGGTACTCTTTTGGTTACCTTGCAAATATAGGAATATTCTTTGGATTAAAGAACGTATTTTCAATCAGCTTTAGTTGTAGAAATAAACTATAAAGCAGTGTATCATAAACACCAACACATTAAATTATTATTAAAAATAAAATTGAAACCTTAAACACTAATGTTCAGAGGCCCACATTGAGACCATGCTGTAGCAGACTTGTTTTATTGAAATCAAAAAATGTTCACTCGACGTTTTGGTTGGTATTAGAATGCAGTAACTGTCCTACTCCCTCGAACATCTACTCATCTTCTTGTGGCTGGTGGTTTGGTCTTTTTTGTCTTTTCATAAGTAGCGGCAAGAATAAAAACGACGAGCCTGATCCGGAATATTCCAACTCCTCAACATCACATTTGCGATTGCACCAGAGGTGAGTCGGCGTAATCTGACGTCTATGTCCCAGGGGTTTATTTTTGACAGTCCCTTATTCCTTGATAAAAGGACAACTTCTGTTACATAATATATAGGCATAGCCTCTCATTTGTGTGGGATTTGAATTCACCCGTAAGTAAACCTATCGAAAATCACTAGAGATTTAATTGGCAGATTTTCCCCAAGGGTTATCCGAACGGAGTGATTATTGCTTGATCAAAATCACCTAAACATGAACTCCATGGTAGAGTTATATAGAAGTATTAAGAATAAATCAATCAACAGTATTAATCAGACGCATGTTGAGTCACCTTTCTCTCTGGTGTGTGCGAGTTATATGATCGGGAAATAAAGTTATGTATACATCAAAAAAATAATATGTCTCCGTGTGTCCCTGATTCATAAGAAGCAGAGTAATAGAGAGACAGAGACAGAGACTGAGACAGATATATATATATATATATAATATATATATATATATAGAGAGAGAGAGAGAGATAGAGAGAGAGAAGAGAGAGAGAGAGCAACCCGCTAGAAAGAACCGCCAGAGAACCCTAAAGGAAGACAACATGACTTGCAGATAGCAGACGTAGAAGACACTAAGAAGCAGATAGCAGATGCAGTAAGAAGTAATCTGTCTCCTGAAAAAGTACCTCACACTCCCCACACCTCCAGCATTGGAATCTCACCACTAGATACAGTTCAACGTCATACTCAAAACACAAAGACCTCAGCAAATATATGATAAAAAGGGTTGGGAGTTTCCATAAGGACAATACGCTCAGGACAATCATATAGGTGCTAGGGGTTGATGTGATTAGCCGACCGAACAGAGGAGCCCTCTCCGACTGCCCGTCTAGACCCAGTAAGGGCTAGCGTAGAGTGGTCTATGTCACTGACTGCTCAGCGAGAAGGATCTTATCCTTAAGCATAATGGGACACCACTCACAGCCAACAGGTGTCCTGATGGGAGTCGAGCCTCTACAGAGGTGCAGTCGGCGTATTCTACAGCCCCAGCTAAAAAGGCGAGGATTAATGACATTTCAGTTTATTTCAGTTTATTTCAATCGCTCTCCATCCATACCAACATTTGCCTTCTCGTGTCCCCAGTGAAAAAAATCGAAAAGCCTAATTATTTTATTGAGGTTTCCATTTTTGTATATGCTCCATTGCGTGATCAGCCTCTGAAATCATGGCCGATCGATTCCAAGGATTCTGGTAATATTTTGTTAATGTATATTTTCAGGCCCGGATAATAGATAACACATATTTGGTTGCACATAGACTACCGGATGAGATTTTGAAGTTTGTTAATCCGTCTCTCTTCTGGCAGCGTGCCATATTACCTTTAGGCACCCCTTTTAAATCTCGATTAAGAAAGGACATATTTTTCATTTACACCGTCAATATCCGGTTGTTTGTTAGGTGTTAGGGTTAGGGTATAGGGTTAGGGGTTAGTTTTATAATTAAAAAAAGAAATCAAAAATCGTCTGTTGAAACAACCGGATATTGACGGTGTAAATGAAAAACATGTCCTTTCGTAATCGAGATAAAAAAGGAGTGCCTAAAGGTCATATGGTCCCTGGCAGCTGACGTTTACCTAACTTGTCTATTCGCACTCCACAACCACTCAAAATCAGACAGTTAAAGGTATCATCATCGTCATGACACGCAAGTAGTTCAGATATGCATGACAATCTCTCGCTAACCTTCCTATCACTCATTGCCCTTGCTTGAGTCTGCTCCAGAGCGCTTCGGCCTCTGTGGCTAGGTAATGAAATTAACAGTGTCGATCCCAGGGGGCTATCCCCCCTGGCAATACCTGCCCCCTTGATTTAAAGGGGTGGGGCTGGGTTTATTACCCAGCGCCTGAGGCGCCCCCTCGACGGGGAATGTCGACGGGATCCACACATTTTTGTGCCTACCACCCATGAGCTTCGGCTTGTGGGTGGGCCCACATAAAAATGTCCTTGTGTCACATCCTCATAAGTAGGATGAGAAGCAAATACATTGTCCCTGGAAGATCTTCTGCGCAGCAACCAGTATCCTTGCATAGTTGGTCAATGTAGGTCCTTAGTGGGCGGCCTACGTTAGCATGTGTTGGCTTCCACAGGAGAACGTGGCTTATGAGCTCGCCCCGCTTCTCCAGCAGTGTCCTGCATGTCTAGTCGATCTCACCCGGATGGCTTGTGAGAAAGGTATACAGCCAACTATTTTTGCTCCAAGCATAGGTAAACAGTAGGCCAGGTTGGGTTATTTAACCATCATATGGCAACTGGTCTAGAAGGAAAACTGAATAAAACACATTAAACAACACTAGAAAAGTAATGTTGTATTAAAAATAAGAGATGACTGCCCGAAGAAATCAACAGAGAAGCCCTGAAGAGAAGTCAGCCCAGAGAAAATGGCCGACGAGTTAGAACCAGTAGAAGCAGTAAGCAGCGAGTCAACAACCAGAATGTAAAAAATAAGAGCCATCATCTCATCATCACCATCACTACTGTCTGTCTGTCTGTCTCTGTCTCGGTCTCTGTCTCTTTCTGTCTCTGTCTCTGTCTCTCTCTCTCTATTATATACCCGAGTATGTTAAAAGGGTATATTGTGGGGATTAATATGAAAATTAAATTAAATTAAAATGCAGCCAACTATACTTCCTCCAACTGTTGTTAAATAGTAGGGCAGACTGGGCTATTTAACCTTCATATTGTGATCGGTCTAGGAAAAAACTCTGAAGCTACACACATTAACCACTGCTTAAATATTGACCTTGTGTTACAACCTGCCTTTAGTGGAGGGATTTGTTAAATAAATACCGCTAATTACAAATACATCTGTTAGGGAGGGTTATCTCCCCCTAACGATTCAAACCGGATACTCTGGAAAATAAAGGAGACAAAAAAATACGGACAGGCAGACAGGCAAGAACCGGGCCCTATACGTGACACACGCGTATCCTACATCAAGCTGAACTGAATCCAAAACCATCCCACTGTATTCTCTGCCAGTGAGAATAAATAAAACAAGTATCGTTATTGTTAACCATATTTCCTTGTTTTTTTTTATCAATTTTGTATATCCTACATTTATGGATATAACAGATATCTTCATAACAATATCTAATTACAAATAAATTATGAAGAATATTTGATTCAATGTGTCTAGCGAATGAGGTAATTATTTCAAATGCTACATAATATTTTTTTAGTTAAGTGTAGCCACATAACCAATAATAAAATCTAGAATTTGCCTAGTAATAAACTATAAAATAATAAAAATGTCAATAAAACTATATTTTAAAAAAAGTTATCTTTATTAAATACACTGAATCATGGCGGTATTCATAAGGTGAGAGATTTACACTTGTAGAATCTTCACTTGTAGAATTCCATTATGTTGGAATAAAAAATAGTTTACGGAAACATTAATTTCAGCCTGTAAGAACCGAATTGCATCGTATTCTACTTGACAAGATCTAACAGCAGGAATATGGGTCACGTGTTTAAATCTAATGCCACATCCAATTCTTCGAACAATAATAATAAAAAAAAAAAGAAAAAAAAGACAGAAATCAAAATCAGAAAAGAAACTTGAAATAAGGACGAAGAAGAAGAAAAAAAATTATAATTTGTTTTCTATTTCATTCCAGCTATAAAAACGAACATAAATTGTCAACTATAGCAGAAACTATTCGTGATTGTAACTCGTGATTATTACAAATTCTTCTAAAAGAAAAATGAAAAAGAAAATCTCTTTTCTTTGATTCGCCAAGAAAATTTTTTCTATTTTTACCGCGGACATATAGATCGATCATCGCTGGAGATAAAATGGCTGACCTCATAACCTAAACAATGAGATTTCTCGAAACCCAAAAGTTATTTGTTTTCCATTCTCTTACAGAATAATCAGAATAGAATAAAGGAGAAAATAATAAGAAATTTATGGGATCGTACTCATATATTATCGAAATAAATAGATAAGAAATGTGTCTCCACTATAATTACATATATTCATATGGCCAGATAAGTGAATTCCCCTATTGTTTATAAAAAATAGGAGACTCCATGTCGTAGTGGCTAACGGACTGCGACATCGTAGTAAATGAGTTCAATCTCCAATCACGCCTTAAATTTCACTTTCGAACTATTACCCTTGGGAATATCCCCCAAATTAAATTTTCTCATTTTGTATTGAGTATTATACGACCTCAGCTGGAGGTGTAATGGTTAGATTCGTAGGAAATGGATTCGTCGGCCCTAGTTCAAATCCTGGACGAAGCTACAGTTCACATAGCGCTAATACCCTTGGGTAAGGTATGATTAACTACTCTCTTTAACGTTGGTTAGACAACCAGTCGAGGAGAATGAAAACTCGGAATTCAAAACAGTTAAACCCGCTTGCGGGGGTGGGGGACTCACTACGAGAATAGGCTCAGTCCTAATTAGTGATCTATTTAACTAATTATTTTTTTTAATTTTAAATTTTAATTTTCAAAACATTAAATGCTTTTCTCCAAACTCATAAGGAAAGTCAATATAGAGAGTCCATTCTCTTAGAGCGAAGCAAAATAGAATAAAAGAGAAAAAAATAAGAAATTAATTGTCAGGTGGTTAGTTGATTGGAGAGATCTTACGGCATGTCAACCATTGTTGGGTTATTTCAAGCCGAAGGCGTTTTTTTCTCATTCATTCATGTGTTGGGTATTCATGTTTTTCAAACTCATTTTTAAACAAATTTTTAATACTTATTTTTGTATTTAACTCATATGTAAGACCCTAATATGAAAGTTGTTCTACACATTCTCCAGTGCTTCTGAATTGGAACGTCACCATGATGCAGTTTAACATCATACCTAAGATACCAGCAACCACCTTCTAACACATGTGATAAAAAGCATTTGGGATTGCCCTAAGGGCAATAAATTTGGGGCAATCATATGGATCCTAGAGCTTAACTTGACCAGACGATCTTTCGGAAGAAATTTATGGGAATGTATACATTTATTATAGACATAAATAGATAGAAAATGTGTCTCCACTATAATTACAAATATTCATATGTTCAAATAAGTGAATTCATCTATTATTGTATATAAACATATTTGGTGAGGAATCCCCGTTGTGTTGTTGTTAACAGACTGCGATATCATAGTAAACGAGTTCGATCTCCAGTCGTATTGTTCACTATCGGACTAATACCCTTGGGAATATATTTTTAAATTGTAAATTGGTATATTGTAAAAAAAAGTCGTATACTGTAAAGAAAAGTAACGACTATTTCATTGTTGGCAAATACAGCTTAATTTTCTATATTTTCTGAACACACTTCGCATATAAATGCATATATATACATATATATATATATATATATATATATTATATATATATATTATATATATATATATATACGAGCAGCATAATACACAATGTCAAGTTTTATGCGGAGTTTAACAAATTCAGAGGTTTCCTTCTCAAGGACCTGTTGCCTTACCAAGATTAAAGATTCCAGTCTGTCCTGTTATTTACGAATAGCTTAGGAGAGAATACTTGTATGCCTACCATCCCCAAGTTTATTAGCGCTATGTAAAATGCAAATAGCCACGTGCAGGATCTGAAGTTGGTTCGCCATGTCAGTTTTCTACGACGATGACCATTACAATATGGGCACCTTAGCAGTTACAAATGAGTGTACTTGAAGATGCAAGGAGTTTCCACCTTGTTAATGAATGAGAGTTTGGATGCTTACCATTATGGTCGGTCTCGGTTATTGACGCATTAATTGGCGTGAGAAACGGACAGTAAGTGAGTGTGTGTCAACTTTCTTTGTAACAGGATTCAAGTTACAACCTCTTTGCCACTATTTATTCTGAAACATTTAATCGACAACTTTTCGAAACTTCCTACAATACGTAGCGACTCATACTTAACTAATCGGTAAATGTTATTTTGTTGTTAACCCGGGTAAATGATATTTGATAGATTTTCCAGTGTGTCTCAAAACGCTGTGTACAAAACATAAAAAAGTAAAAGTAAAGTCATCGGGGCGGCCTAATGTCGGTACCAACCAATGAGCGAGGGAGTATATCCCCTTTTCACTAGCGCTAGACAAAGGAGATTGTTTTTGCGTCTGAGGTGGAGTGCCACACCTACCATCAGCTCCTCACTTTACCGCAGAGATCCCTGTGCTACTCATACGCTGAGTTGGCGGGGGTCGGTATCGAACTAAGTACCTTGCGGTTTCTAGCCGAACACACTACCGACTGAGCTAAACATAAACAAACGTAAACAAACGCCATCCATAAGTAAGATGGTGGAGACCTCACTTCTGGCTTTGGCAAATCAAAGGGGAGGAAGTCTATTTTTGATTTAAGTCTATTTTTGTTAAGTGTCCCTAACAATGAGGTACGTACCAACCCCTCTACTACGAGCGGGATGTGACACAAATATCATTTTTAAACAGATTTAAGCATGTATTAATTTAAAGTTTTCCTTTTCCTAGACTGGTTGTCATACCAAGGTTAAAGACCCAAGTCTGCATCAGTATAAAATTACTAAAATGTGTCTCCCAAGAAAACTATCGCTACTGTTTTTCATTTTGCTAGCAAAATTCTTAGTCAAAGAAAAACAAAACTTATAAACTATACTTCTTTTTCACCCAGTGAAAAATATATATAAACACCAACGCAAATAGTCAAAAATGATTCGTGATAGTAACTCGTGATTATTGCATCTTCTTCCAAAAAGAAAAAGAAAAAGAAATTCTATTTTCTTTGATTTGTGGAAAGAAGATACATTTACCGCAGAAATATAGATCGTTCATTGCTGGAGATAGAATCGCTGATCTCATAACCTAAACAACGAGGTTTTCTCAAAAGGAAAAAATATTAGTTTCCATTCTCTTAGAGAGTAAATAGAAATAGAATAAAGGAAACACAGTGACAAGTTTATGGGATCGTGTATTGTAAGAATAAGTAGATATGAATTTTTTCATCCTATGCAAAACACAGACATTCATATGACCAAAGAATAAAATTCTACCTAGTATATAAAAATATTGGTTTGGTTCGGATTATTTGTTTAATGGCATGCTAACCCTAGTGAATCATTTAATGTCAAATACATCCTTGTAGAAGAATAGTAGTGGTTATATTTATCCAATAGCTAGTAAGATGAGGGGGTTCATACCTTCTCCAAGGGTCTTAGTCTGAGAGTGAACATATTAGCGATATTTGAGTTCGAACGTGTTTATGACGATGTCACAGTCTAGCAAGATAGCCAATAAGAGACGAGGACTGTCCCTAAAAAAAATGTTGAAACTCTTTTTTATATTTATATTTACACAGGCTTGTTTTTTTTTTTTTTGGTTTGTTTGTTTTGGTTTACGGCATAGCAACCTCAGTGGGTCATTTAATGGCGATAAAGTTTTGAAAATAAATCAATTCTTAATGGATAATACAATTTTTTTATAAATACATTTTTCTATTTAACCCATAGATGGGACCCTAACAGGTATTACCACTCCGGGTCAGAGTGGACCAGGGAGCAATGGTGATGAATGGGGTGCTCCACATTCTCCAAACCTCCAAAACTGGAACCTCACCATCAGATAGAGTTTAACGTCATTCCCAGGACATGTAGACCCGCAGCCACCGCCTTCTAGCACCCATATGATAAAAAGGGGTTGAGGTTTGCCATAAGGACAATAGGGTTGGGAAAATCATATAGGTCCTAGGGCTTGACGTGACCAGCCGATTGATCGGAGGGGGCCTCTCCGACCCCCCGTCTAGCCCAAGATAGGGCCAAAGTGGAGTATTGCATGTCATGAACTGCTGATCCACCTGGTCTCTCTCCTTAAGCATCACGGGTCGCCACCCACAGCCAACAGGTGGCCCCATTGGGGGAGTCTTACCCCTCTGCAGAGGTGCAGTCGGGGCATTCTAACGCCGCAGCCGACAGGGCGGACACAGGCTTGTGGACTCACAAACACAGACACATGTTAAAAGAAGATTATCAGTATCTATTATTTGAGAGGTAGTGTAGATTATTTAAAATATCTAAACGGTTGTTTAAAGTGGAAACCGTTAATGTATAATCTTTAACATAATTTTATGAGGTATTTAAAACTATTTACAACAGAAAAAAGAGTAATATGACTATAAAAAATCGATAAAAAAGTTTAAATCAACTAGCGAGTACGAATGAGGCGGTCTACGATTATAAACAAACCAGAATGCACCTTGCACTTGCTTTTTTTGTTTTCCCAAAATACCGGATTTTTAAAAAAGTGCAGATCTCTCAATATACACCAAGCCGACACGTATGCGAATTTTAGTCCCCATAACTTAAAATTCATGTCAAATGTAAGATCGTCCGTTTCATGCACGCGTGTGTGTGCGTTCAACAAGTATTGTGACTGAGGCTGTATTTACGAAGAAAGACATTAGTAATGAAAAGGACATTACTATTCTTCAAAATTAGCCCTCTGACTCTCAACCAACTAATTTCAACAAAGTTTACGTTGATCGAACGTAATGTATATATATATATATATATAGTAACCTTAAAATTATAGGTCTAATATGCTTACAATCTGGACCTTATACCTTACGAGTCCAGTAAAGAGGCCTGACGAGATCTTAGCTGATCGGAACCATGATAGACTCAGGATTTTCATGATTAGTATAACTCTACTTTCTCAAAGTATTGATCCATCTTGGATGAATTACTAATATAATGCTACCCAAAAGAAAAAGTTGAAGCGGCATTTAGATATTATATATATATATATATATATATATGTATGTAGTATATTAAGAAAAATAAAAATGTCTTTTGACGCACAATGATACCTCTCCCCTTACTTCTTACACATCAAACGCAAACAGAAACTCACAGTTTAAAGAATATTCTCTTGCCACCTGAAACACATCGTTTATCAATGTAACCATATTTATACATACAAACACACACACACACAACACACACACACACACAACCTTAAGGTTTATTTCCGCTGTCGTTTATCGCAAAAGATTTATACACACACACACACGAAACCACACACCTAAAAATGCACAATGTTTCCTTTAGATACACACACATACCGTCCCATACTCACGCCATAAAATAGAATATTTGACGTCATATTTCAAACCGTCTTCCCTTTTTTCAAACCTCAATTTTTTTAAAAACAGACTGAATAAACAAGGACTACCACTCGTTTTTCTCGTTATTCTGTGATAAAAAATTATTATCACCTTCCATATACCAACAAATGCCCTGAAGATGATCTAATTAATAGATCGAAACACTGCAGCGTCGGCCAATAAACTCACAATTTAACCCATTTAAACCTGTGTTTTTTCATTTTTCTTAATATACTACATACTGTCGGATTCACTCCCTTTCTTCACACACACATACATATGTATGTGAACATTTAAGTGTGTGAGAGACAGACAGACAGATATACAAACCGAGAAGGAGACAGAGAGAAAACGAGAGAAAGACCGGCCAATAGAGACACAAAGAGCAAGAACGAAGGAGAGAGAGAAAGACAGACAGAGACAGAGACAGAAACTATATATGTGTTTGCGTGTACGTGTGATTGCATATTACATTGCAATTTATTCAAATTCAATTTTCTCGACACTAAACCTATTATTGTCCATACCATTTTCCCCCTTTCTTCTTTTTCAACTTGTTTCCAACATATTGATTCAGGAAACAGTCTTTTTCTGAAACTAATCACCTGATATTAATGCTGACTGGGAACATTTATTTTATCAAGTCAACCGAATAATGCGTGCGTCACTTAACATTATGACCGGATGGCCTCGCTTTGTCTCATGTAGGCATCCATTAGGCAATCCCAGTGGGAACACTAGTCTGGGTCCATTTCTGGAAAAGAAACGCGTTGGGATGCTGCCATCCATTTCACCATTTCATGACAGAATCGATCCGCTTGCCGACCTAAACCAATTCTTCTTTTAAGTGATGAGTCAATGGTGTGTTTGTAATGTCGTAGATATTCTGGCACTAATAGTGATGCATTTTGAATTTCGTATCGCGTACATTACAAATATTCAGAATGAACAATTGCCGGTGCTGCAGTTTGATTGGAAATTATAGCTTTTGTCTACGTTTGCTATCATTAACCTTGTTTCTGTTGCGTATAATATCAGAGAAACCAAACAATCGAAGCTAACAGTTAACGTGTTATCCCGGCCAATCTATGAGGAAAATGCAGCTGACACAGGCGAAATTTGCAGCAGAAATGAACAAAATTGTTTCGATAGGCCAACACGTACTACATAACATAGTATCATAATACAGACTGGGGCAAAAAAGATCTGATACTTTTGGAAAATATGAACACTTTTTTTCGGTTAAATCATACTTAACGAACGTAAATCCACCATCGTATTTGCCCCGCCGAAAGAAAAAAATACTAAAAAATCAAGGGAATTAACCAAATTTAATGAAATTTTCAGTGTTGATATAATAATGAATAAACCATATTAATGCCATCAGTTATTTTATTTAAGAAGTTTCATATCTTTTCAGGTCAATTAACTTTGAACCCCGTATGTTTGTGAATCTGTGTTACGCCTAAAAGATACGTGGTCCAAAGTTAATTGACCTGATAAAATGTAAAATGTAAATCCTGATTATCTGGTGTTGCTTATACGCCGAATTCTTATTTCTTATGAGTGTCGTCTCGTCAGCTAAATAAAAGAGCATTCCTTTTTAATTAGAAAAAAAAAAGAGAAGAAAAGAATATAAGAAAGAAAAAGAGTAGTGGAAAGATAAAGAGAGGGGTGGGCGCGAAGAAGTGATAACGCTAATCTGCTTCAGTCAAACATAATGAAAAGATGAAAAGAAGAAAAGAAAGAAAAAAGAGAGAGGTGTGAGCCCGCGGAAGTGGTAATGCTAATCTGATTCAGTCAAACAATGAAAAAATGAAAAGAAGGAAAGAAAGAAAAAAGAGAGAGGGGTGAGCGAGTGGAAGGGGTAACGCTAATCTGCTTTAGTCAAACATAATAAAAAGATGAAAAGAAGGAAAGAAAGAAAAAAGGGAGGGGGAGGCGCGCGGAAGTGGTAACGCTAATCTGCTTCAGTCAAACATAATGAAAAGATGAAAAGAAGGAAAGAAAAGAAAAAAGATAGAGGGGTGAGCGCGCGGAAGTAGTAACGCTAATCTGATTCAGTCAAAAATAATGAAAAGATGAAAAGAAGAAAGAAAGAAACAAGGGAGAGGGTGAACGCGCGCGAAGTGGTAACGCTAATCTGCTTCAGTCAAACATAATAAAAAGATGAAAAGAAGGAAAGAAGAAAAAAAGGAGGGGGTGAGCGCGTGGAAGTGGGTAACGCTAATCTGCTTCAGTCAAACATAATGAAAAGAGGAAAAGAAGGAAAGAAAGAAAAAAGGGAGGGGGTGAGCGCGCGGGAAGTGGTAACGCTAATCTGCTTCAGTCAAACATAATGAAAAGATGGTGTTGGCCTAGCAAATAAAATTCGTTTTCTGAAAAGAATATCATTATTCTTTATTCCACGATGATTATGTTTTCGTAAATCACATCTTCAAATGTGAGGAAGAAAAATCGAAAAAAGAAGATCGACAAAAAGAAGCCCAACACACCAAAGCAGAGGCTCGCAGACTTTTGTTTTCAGTAATAATTTATTTTTCCTTAAGCCAACGAAAGCTCCGATGAAGGTCTATCGAAACAGACCGAAACACTGCAGCGTAGGCGAAATAAATATTATTCGTTTATAAACTTGTGTTTTTTCAACTTTTTTACAATATCAAATACTGTCGGATTCACTTCCATTTTCCCTTTTCACACACCACAAACACACATACAGACACACACACACACACACACACACATATATATATATATATATATATATATAATATATATATATATATATACACACATATATATACACTTACACACACGCACACATATATACACACACGCACACACACACACACACACACACATATATATATATATATATAATTGAGAGAGAGAGAGAGGGGGGGATAAAAGAATGAATTTCCTTTGAATATTGATGGTTCATACCTTTTCCAAGGGTATTAATCTCAAATTGAACGTAATAGTGTGACTGGTTTTCGTACTCGCTACCTACGATGTCACAGTCCAGCAAGTTAACCATTACGCCACGTGGACTCCCTCTCTCTTAACACGAGTAAACTGAATTGAAACGTTCACTACACCCAACTTTTGGAGAAAGTCATTGGGAAGTCAATAATACAACATTGTGGCGACCAAATTGAAACCGCAAGATTATGATCGAATGCTTTTTTTTGTATTTTTGATGTGACAATAGATAAATATATAACAAAAAAAAAAGAAGTATAGTGTATTTAAAAATATAATACGAGTATATATGCAGTTCAGTGTGTAAAACACTAACTGGCAACTCCTGCAGCCTAACTGACGCCGAATGTATTGATTCACCATTCCTTCGGATCACGCCAGCAAGGCAGAGAGGGGGGCCCTGTCACTTGGGCAACCCAGGGCCTCCATATATCTTGCCCAGGCTATTTTTTGTGCCCTGGAGGGGAAACTCCTTCTACAATGTGCTGTGGGCACAGCACAGGAGGTCAACAGTTACCGGTTATAAGCCCTTTCTCATTTGGCGTAGAGTTGGGCGCCAGGGGCGACCTCCGTCGGTGGGAGAGATGTCTTCATCTCACTGGACAGCTACCGCCCGCCTCAAGGTGGGTAGCCCTCAGCCAATTAGGTACTGTCCCGCCACAACCTGCCTGCTTCATTGGGTGCTTGTAGCTAAGGGATTTATCCTAACAAGCGGGTTGCAAACATATGCACCAAACAAAACGAACAAAACTAAGACTCTTGCATTACGCCTCGGATGCTGGAATGTTAGGACAATGACACCCGGACAAACTGACAACGATAAAATGGATATAAGAGATGCACGCAAAACTGCAATCATCAATAAAGAACTATTGAAGAGACAAGTTGACACACACACACACACACACACACACACACACACACACACACACATATATATATAATATATATATATATATATATATTATATATATACCAACACCTCCGCGCGAGCAGGAAGTGACACAAGGTCAATTTATTAAGCGGAGTTTAACATGTTTGAATTCAGAATTTACCTTCTCCTAGACTGGTCGCCTAACCAAGGTTAAAGAACCCAATCTGCTCTACGATTTACCCGTAACTAGAGGGAGAGTAAAATTCATACCTTTCCCAAGGGTATTAGCGCTAAGTGAAATGCAATTAGCACATCCAGGATTTGAACTCGGGACGACGAGCCCATTTCCTATGACTTTAACCATTACGTTGCGTAACGTGCTGGACTGCGACATCGTAGTGAGTTCGCACTTCAGTCGCATTATTGCGTTCACTTTCAGTCTTATACACTAAGGAAATGTATGAGTCCCCTTACACCCCAAATAAATAACAGACCATTCCCTTTTTATTAGGAAAAAAAAGAGAAGAAAAGAATATAAAAAATATAAGAAAGAAAGAAAGAAAGAAAAGAAAGAAAGAAAAAGAGTAGGAAGTGCGTGGTGTAATGGTTAAAGTCATAGGAAATGGACTTGTCGTCCCGAGGTCAAATCCTGGACGTGGTAATTGCATTTCACTTTGCGCTGATACCCTTGGGAAAGGTATGAATTCTACTCTCCCTCCAGCTATGGGTAAATAGTAGGACAGACTGGGCTCTTTAACCTTGGTTAGGCAACCAGTCTAGGAGAAGGAATACTCTGAATTCAAACCTGTTAAACTCCGCTTAAGAAATTGACATTGTGTCACATCCAGCTCGTGCGGTGTGGTTGGTAAATATATATATATATCCCAAATAAATCTAAACTTAATAGTTAAATAGTAGCAGTAAAATACTTCTACAAAACATTCTTTGTTATTAAATAACCCACGAAGATTGATATGCCATTAAGACTAAGATTAACATGACTGTTTCGTTCTCCTATATTTGATCTCTGTCTCATCAAATCTGAACGAAACCAATCAGATAAGCACGAGTTCAATGAATCTGCCAATACATTTATAAAGGAACGCACCATTAATAAATGAATAAATGGTGAGGAAAGTCTCAAAAGATGAGGAGGATAAAGTGATAATGATTTATACAAACCCAGAGGGAAAATTCAACGCTGGGTAAGCAATCCCATCATGATATCGCTACAACATCAGAACAATTTACAACTGAAGCGAGTCAGTGCATAATTTGATGAGATTGAGGACTTGCAGAAAATTATCTGAGTAGCTAGTTGATTATCACAGTTCTCACATTGTAACCACACAAATGTTGCGATCATCAATTCAATAAAAGAAAGAAAAGGAGTTAAAAGGATATGCTACACAAAAATAATATAACAAGAAAGAAAGAAAAAACATTAAAAAAAACATTGAAACCAGAAAATGTAGCAAATCTATTTGATATTGAAATTTTAGTCAATAATTGACGAGGTACAATTTTTTTTGATTTGAATAAAAGTTATGGAAGCACGTTGTGACAATAATATCAACTGTTGCCATGTCTCTCGGTAGATTCTCTATCGAAGTATTCTTCTGGTAAATAAAAAGTTATTTTCTAATATATTTTAGGAAAAAAAACCTATTTTAAACATAAATTAATCTAAAGGCGAATTAGTATCAAAATTTTCGTGAAAAATGTAACTCTTAATTGATTTTTCATAGAATTTTTAAAAAGATGGCTGTGACGTAAGCAGTGGCATAGTTTCGGTTACAGATCGAATCTCCATTATTAATAGATTTACCTGAAATCATTTGAGTACTAGGGACCGGATTAGTTTAGTCGGTAGAGCACCCGCCAAGGAATCGCAAGGTTCTTGGTTCTATTCCGGTCTACACCAACTCAGCGTAAGAGTAGCACATATTGGGGAATCTGATCTGTGCGGTAAAGTGGGGAGCTGATGGTAGATGTGGCACTCTACCACTGCAAAAATAACAATTTCCCTGGTCTAGCGCTTGCGAAAATTAACTGTGACCATTTAAGCAACAGCTGATACTGTAAGCAACCGAATATGAAAATGACTTAATATCAGCATTAAATAACCCGAAAAGGTTAATTGTCTATTTATCTATATAATTTACGATCAAGTCAGGTTGAAAGCACCAGTGGCTGCTAGATCTCTGAAGTTAAGCAGCGATGTGCCTGTTCAATACTTAGATGGGTGACCATTTAAGCAACCGCAGATACTGTAAGCAACCGAATATGAAAATGACTTGATATCAGCATTAAATAACCTGGAAAGGTAATTGTTTATTTATCTATATAATTTACGATCAAGTCAGGTTGAAAGCACCAGTGGCTGATAGATATCTGAAGTTAAGCAGCGATGTGCCTGTTCAATACTTAGATGGTGACCATTTTAAGCAACCGCAGATACTGTAAGCAACCGAATATGAAAATGACTTGATATCAGCATTAAATAACCCAAAAAGGTTAATTGTTTATTTATCTATATAATTTACGATCAAGTCAGGTTGAAAGCACCAGTGGCTGATAGATCTCTGAAGTTAAGCAGCGATGTGCCTGTTCAATACTTAGATGGGTGACCATTTAAGCAACCGCAGATACTGTAAGCAACCGAATATGAAAATGACTTGATATCAGCATTAAATAACCTGGAAAGGGTAATTGTTTATTTATCTATATAATTTACGATCAAGTCAGGTTGAAAGCACCAGTGGCTGATAGATATCTGAAGTTAAGCAGCGATGTGCCTGTTCAATACTTAGATGGGTGACCATTTAAGCAACCGCAGATACTGTAAGCAACCGAATATGAAAATGACTTGATATCAGCATTAAATAACCTGGAAAGGGGTAATTGTTTATTTATCTATATAATTTACGATCAAGTCAGGTTGAAAGCACCAGTGGCTGATAGATATCTGAAGTTAAGCAGCGATGTGCCTGTTCAATACTTAGATGGGTGACCATTTAAGCAACCGCAGATACTGTAAGCAACCGAATATGAAAATGACTTGATATCAGCATTAAATAACCTGGAAAGGGTAATTGTTTATTTATCTATATAATTTACGATCAAGTCAGGTTGAAAGCACCAGTGGCTGATAGATCTCTGAAGTTAAGCAGCGATGTGCCTGTTCAATATTTAGATGGGTGACCATTTAAGCAACAGCTGATACTGTAAGCAACCGAATATGAAAAGGACTTGATATCAGCATTAAATAACCCAAAAAGGTTAATTGTTTATTTATCTATATAATTTACGATCAAGTCAGGTTGAAAGCACCAGTGGCTGATAGATCTCTGAAGTTAAGCAGCGATGTGCCTGTTCAATACTTAGATGGGTGACCATTTAAGCAACAGCTGATACTGTAAGCAACCGAATATGAAAAGGACTTGATATCAGCATTAAATAACCCAAAAAGGTTAATTGTCTATTTATCTATATAATTTACGATCAAGTCAGGTTGAAAGCACCAGTGGCTGATAGATCTCTGAAGTTAAGCAGCGATGTGCCTGTTCAATACTTAGATGGGTGACCATTTAAGCAACCGCAGATACTGTAAGCAACCGAATATGAAAATGACTTGATATCAGCATTAAATAACCTGGAAAGGGTAATTGTTTATTTATCTATATAATTTACGATCAAGTCAGGTTGAAAGCACAGTGGCTGATAGATATCTGAAGTTAAGCAGCGATGTGCCTGTTCAATACTTAGATGGGTGACCATTTAAGCAACCGCAGATACTGTAAGCAACCGAATATGAAAATGACTTGATATCAGCATTAAATAACCTGGAAAGGGTAATTGTTTATTTATCTATATAATTTACGATCAAGTCAGGTTGAAAGCACCAGTGGCTGATAGATATCTGAAGTTAAGCAGCGATGTGCCTGTTCAATACTTAGATGGGTGACCTTTAAGCAACCGCAGATACTGTAAGCAACCGAATATGAAAATGACTTGATATCAGCATTAAAATAACCTGGAAAGGGTAATTGTTTATTTATCTATATAATTTACGATCAAGTCAGGTTGAAAGCACCAGTGGCTGATAGATCTCTGAAGTTAAGCAGCGATGTGCCTGTTCAATACTTAGATGGGTGACCATTTAAGCAACGCAGATACTGTAAGCAACCGAATATGAAAATGACTTGATATCAGCATTAAAATAACCTGGAAAGGGTAATTGTTTATTTATCTATATAATTTACGATCAAGTCAGGTTGAAAGCACCAGTGGCTGATAGATCTCTGAAGTTAAGCAGCGATGTGCCTGTTCAATACTTAGATGGGTGACCATTAAGCAACACCAGATACTGTAAGCAAACCGAATATGAAAATGACTTGATATCAGCATTAAATAACCTGGAAAGGGTAATTGTTTATTTATCTATATAATTTACGATCAAGTCAGGTTGAAAGCACCAGTGGCTGATAGATCTCTGAAGTTAAGCAGCGATGTGCCTGTTCAATACTTAGATGGTGACCATTTAAGCAACACCAGATACTGTAAGCAACCGAATATGAAAATGACTTGATATCAGCATAAATAACCTGGAAAGGGTAATTGTTTATTTATCTATAATTTACGATCAAGTCAGGTTGAAAGCACCAGTGGCTGATAGATCTCTGAAGTTAAGCAGCGATGTGCCTGTTCAATACTTAGATGGGTGACCATTTAAGCAACCGCAGATACTGTAAGCAACCGAATATGAAAATGACTTGATATCAGCATTAAATAACCTGGAAAGGGTAATTGTTTATTTATCTATATAATTTACGATCAAGTCAGGTTGAAAGCACCAGTGGCTGATAGATATCTGAAGTTAAGCAGCGATGTGCCTGTTCAATACTTAGATGGGTGACCATTTAAGCAACACCAGATACTGTAAGCAACCGAATATGAAAATGACTTGATATCAGCATTAAATAACCTGGAAAGGGTAATTGTTTATTTATCTATATAATTTACGATCAAGTCAGGTTGAAAGCACCAGTGGCTGATAGATCTCTGAAGTTAAGCAGCGATGTGCCTGTTCAATACTTAGATGGGTGACCATTTAAGCAACCGCAGATACTGTAAGCAACCGAATATGAAAATGACTTGATATCAGCCTTAAATAACCCGAAAATGGTAATTGTTTATTCATCTATATGATATATGATCAAGTCATGTTGAAAGCACCAGTGGCTGCTAGATCTCTGAAGTTAAGCAGTGATTTGCCTGTTCAATATTTAAATGGGTGACCATTTAAGCAACAGCTGGTCCTGTAAGAAATAGAATATCAAAATGATTTGATTCAGCATTAAACGTGCCGAAAAGGGTAATTGTCTACATATCTATCTAATTTACGATCAAGTCCCGTTAAAAGCATCGGTTCCCGCTAGATCTCCGAAGTTAAGCAGCGATGAGCATGGTCAATACTTGAATGGGTGACCATTGAAGAGGTTATGTTTAAACAGATTTAAAACACATTCGGTATCCTTTAAATTCCACTTGAAGAGGCGCCCCGTAGTTGCCGGGATAGAGGGGGAAGTTTTAGCAGATCCACTATTACTGAATATATATATATATATATATATATATATATATATATATATATATATATATATATAATTATAGTTTACAATACATTTAAGAATCTGTTTTACCAATGGTTTTGGAACGTTTCTGATGACGACCAATCACCTAAAGGTGAGGCTCCGAAACGATTGGTAAAATGGATTCTTAAATGTATTGTAAACTATAATTAAATAAATAAATACAACTCTTACACAAGCAATTGAGCACTTTATTATCATTTCTCCAATACAAACAAGGAATTAAGTATATATATATATATATATATATATATATATATATATTATATATATATATTACTTTGTTATTCATTGTTTTATTTTCATATTTTCCTCCGTACATACATACACACTAACTGCCCTTTATAAATGTATAGATGGTATCCCTTTCATAGAAATCCAGTTAGAGTTATTAGTAATTAAACCAAGTAAAAGAAAGGACCTATATTAAAATTAGTATCGAATAGTAAATCCATTTGTAAATGTCAAAAAATCGGATTGGACACAATACAGATACGCCATTATTATTTTTATTATTTCTTTTTGATTTTTTCATATTAGTGTTAACCAGTGTTCTATCACCGGAAGCTGAGTGACAACAAGTCTCTTCAGGTCTCAAGCGGATCTCATAAATGCTCTGGTTTGAGTGATTCTTCCTAAGATTTACAATCCCTCCACACAATTTTCCAAATCGTTAAGGACCGTTTCAAGGGCATCAACAACAGTTGGTACGACCATTACCCTGATGATCCACAGTTGTTTTCAATTCTCTGGCTCGGTCCCAGTATTTGTCAATATTTTCTCTTTCTTTCATTTTGACTCTTTGATACGCCGCAACAACCAAAATCCACGAAATGACAAATATTCTTCTGAATAATTAACACTATATCTGGTTTTCTAGCTAGGATTAGGTGATCCGTCTCTATCTCAAAGTCCCAGGGGATTTTATCGGTCTCATTCTATTATTATTATTATTATTATTATTATTATTATTAGCAAAATAAAAAAACGCCCTCTGGGCGACGTAAAATAAATATTGCCTGAAGGGATGGGAGTTGAAAATTTAATATCAGAGAGTTTGTATCATAAGTAAAGTAAAATCACCAAATTTATTAAAGGAGTAAAAATTTAAAAGATTGAAATGGAAACTTAGTTTTGATAACTTTAAATATATATTAAAATAAAACAAACTATATATAGATAGATAATACCAGGTATGTATTTGTTAAAACTTGTTTAAAAAAAAACACAATGAGGACTGTCTAACATTGCATGCTCAAATTGTGAGTGTATTCTATGTTATGACGATTTTAGGTAGTGTGACGTAAGCAGTGACGTAGTTTTTGTTACAGACAAAAACCGGAAGCAAATCTCCATTATTAATAAATATTATTATTATTATTATTATTATTATTATTATTATTATTATTTCACTCAATTACAGTTTTTCACACCTGCCTTAATCGGTGGTTCAAGAGTTAAGAGGCCTCATTGCTATAACAAATAGTAGTGGAGATAGGGAGTCACACTGAAAGATACCTCTTTGTATTTTCCCTCTGCTAAGGTCTGTCCTTCTCCTGCTAATTCCACTTTACAATTTTACATGGCATTAGTGATAAATTGTATTACTTTGTCCGATATTTTGTACATCTGCAAGCATTCAAAGATCCATGTTTGCGGAACCATGTCATATGCCTTTCTGTTATCAATCTATATCATCGCTAGATTTTTTTCCGCCTCTCTTTAGCCTCCTTAAGAATATGCGGATCTATAAAGAGCAGGTCATTTGTTCCTCTTGTTCCCTTACGGCATCCTTCTGAAAATAATCCACGGCTATGAAGCGGGTAGTAAATTTCTTCTTTTATTTGTGCGGTTATTATTTTCCATATTATAGGTAGGCTCGTTCTTGGCCTATAGTTGCTTGGGGTGGTTCCCTTTTGGAGGTCTTTTTGGATCAAGGTTCTTTTGCCTTTTTCCATCCATTCCGGTATGTTTGCTTCTTCTAGACATTTGTTCCACTCTCGGGCCATTCTGTCATGGATGGATGTGACTTTTTTAAAACCAGGTATCCATGTATTCCATCATGGCCCGGTGCTTTCCAGTTTGGTAAATTCTTAAGTGTGGCTTTTAGCGATTCCAGATGTATTTTTGCTTCGGGTCCTTCGTCGAGTCCTTGCAGATCCTTTTTCATTTTATTTATCCATTCTGCCTTCCTGTTATGTTCTTTCTTTTTCCCATATCTTGCTCCTGAAGTTTTCAGTTTCCTTTGCATTTGGATATTCGTTTGTCTTAATGTTTTGTTCACCAACTGGTTGGCAGAATTTCTTTTCGTTATTTTGGAAATTTCTATTCTGCTTGTATTGTTTAACTCTGTCCCGGTATCTTTTGAGTCTACCATCCTTAGCTGGTATTCTTTGGTTTATTTCTTCTTGTTGTATAGTTAGCCATGTCTGCTGTTGTCCTTTGTCCGTTATTATTATTTACTCCTTTTGAGTTTCCACATCAGCATTAGCTCATGGTCTTTCACTGGAGTCTGAGTGACAGCAAGTCTCCTCAGGTCTCCAGGACTCTTCTGAGTATTCTGGCAGATTGCAGCAGTGCAGTGTTCTGGATGGTATCAATCCTTACTCTGGTTTCCAAACTTTCCAAACCCTTTTCCAATCCTTTTGGGATCGTTCCAAGTGCACCAACTACAATTGGTATCTCTTTCACTTTCATATTCCATAACTGTTTTAGTTCTCTAGCAAGGTCCAGATATTTGTCCATTTTTTCATTTTCTTTTAGCTTCACCCTGTGATCTGCTGGAAATGCAAAATCCACCAGTTGACAAGTTCTTTCTTTTTTGTTAATCAACACTAGGTCTGGTTTTCTTACTGGGATAAGGTGATCCGTTTTTCTTTCAAAGTCCCAGAGAACTGTATGCGTTTCGTTCTCGAGAACAGATTCTGGTTTATGCATATACCATTTTTTTGTATTGTCAAAATTAAATTTTTTGCATAATTTCCAGTGGATCACCTTCCCAACCCAGTCGTGTCTTGTTTTGTACTCGCGTTGTGCTAGTTTTTTATTATTATTATTATTATTATTATTATTAGTAGTAGTAGTAGTAGTAGTAGTATTTTGCTCCTTGTGAGTTTTGCACACTAGCTCTAATCGGTATTGTTTCTTTTTTATTTTACTTGAGTCTGAGTTACTTCAAATCCCCTTAAATCTTGGAGACCCATCTAAATATCCTATCAGACTTTCGCAATGCTATGTCTAGATGTTATTGAACCTATATAATCTACAATATTTTGTTAATAGTTATATATATATATATATATATATATATATATATATATATATATATATATATATATATCATGATCGGGGTAGGGGTGAACGAACAGATGACACGAGTATCATAATTATTAAGTTGGTTTGGATGGTTGGATTTTACGGCATGTAAACTCTTGTTGGATTATACTTAGAACATGTTTTATTCATTCTTGTTAGGTATTCAATTATTTTAAGCTCATTATAAACACATTTTAAACTCATTTTTATTACCTATTTAACTCATAGATTGAGGCCGAATAGGTATCACCATTCCGGGTCTGAACGGACATGGAAGTAAGATCAATGATAAGGTACTCCACACTCCTGAGAGCTCCAGAACTGGAACCTCATCACTAGATCCAATTTAACGTTATACACAGGACACTAATACCCTTAGTCAACGCCTTTGGAATTAATTATTATTTTACAGTTTGGTTATCCCAGAGGAAATTATGGGCATTTGCCTAACTCCTCAGCACACTCACACACACACACACACACACACATATATATATATATTATATATATGTGTGTGTGTGTGTGTGTTAAAATGGAATTGGAATTGAATCCGACAATATGAGGAAGAATGAATAAAGAAAAGAAAGTACAGAATTATTATTATCATTAAATAAACAAATGAAATGAAATAATAATAATAGAAAAATGTAAAAATGTTCCGTACACAGAGAGAATTCGACATTCAAAATAAAATTTCACTCTGATGAAGATCGAATTTTCACTGTGTACCGATAATTTTTTACATTTTTCTATTATTATTATTATTTCATTTCATTTGTTTATTTAATGATAATAATATTTTGAATCGTGTACACAAAGATAAACTGACCGAAACACATGTGTAAGTGATATTGATTAAATTCATCTTTTATTATCCATTCTGTACTTTCTTTTCTTTATTCATTCTTCCTCATATATATATATATATATATATATATATATATATATATATCGAGCACGATGTGACCCAAGGTTAATTTCTTTAGCGGAGTTTAACAGGTTTAGATGCAGAGTCTTCCCCTAGGCTGGTTGCCTA
>CM042148.1:28213823-28243823 GCA_023376005.1 Doryteuthis pealeii
TTCAGATGTATTGGAAATGAGAGAATGGGCTATAAAAATGCTGTGCATTAGGTAAGTAAAAATTTAATCATACTTATTTAATTATATAAACTTTCCAGAACAAAATTTTCAAGTTTCATACAAATTACATTACAATGATATAACCAATAGGGTAATTGTTTCAGTAAAAATATTTTCTTTTATTTCAGGAAAAGTGAGGCACCAGAGAGGATATTATATCTGCAAACTTTGAAACTACGTACTTGTCAAATTTGATTGACATCTCAAAGTGGAGTTTGTAAAACTGCCCTTGCAGAAGTTTTTTTATTTTTTCAGATAATAATGTTTTGAATGATATTGTCTTGAACGATATTGAAGTTTCCGAATTTACCAGCACATTGACAATGTGTGGAAAAAGCAGTAGAATTAACAACAGAAGCTTCACAAACTGTAAATGAAAAAGAAGCAAGACCAACTAGTTAAAACATGGATTTATATATATATATATATATATATATATATATATATATATATATATATATAAACCTCTCCTCCCGAACAGGATGCTACATAATGTCAATTTCTTAAGCGGATTTTAACAGGTTTGAATTCAGAGTTTTCCTTCTCCTAGTCAGGTTACCGAGCTACGGTTAAAAAGCAGCTTGGACATAAGACTGAATCAAGTAGTTGACAAATGGATATTTGCCCGATGTTTAAGCAGCTTTACCAAGTGCATTGGACTCTCAGTTATTTTACGTATTCCCTTTCTAGCGCATATAAAATTCAAAATAAAACAAATGCATAAAAATAGTTTATAATGTTATGTATTGCAATTAATTTATTTGTCTGTCATGTTTAATTGGATACCTCCTCTTTCTACTATCTTCTCATATCAACCTTTTAAAACAAAGAAAAAATCAATGAAGATATACCAATTTTAAAACATATGCAATATTGGTACAATAAAATCGCTTATGTGTGTGTGTGTGTGTGTGTGTGTTGTGTGTGTGTGTGAGTGTTATATGCTCCCATAAATTTGGTTGAGCTCTCTAATTGGTAATTTAAATTAACTCTCACTACTAGCATATAAGCAATAATCGTTTCTCCGGAAACTTGATCTCTCAGTGACCGTAAAATACATAAACACACCTATGTATTTAATAATTTTAAAAACACCAGGCACGCTACAACTGTCAAGGGACGAGGGGATAAGATATCAGGCAGGCATACAGCCAGTCTGAGTTCGACCCTACCCAAGGATGGTTGTTGTGTCTAGCCACACTGTAGAGGCGTGTCTGTGGATGACTTATTAATATATATATATATATATATATATATTATATATATATATATATAATATATCCCCTAGCGTTGAGCACTCTGGGGGGGATCTCGCTGACGGCCGCCAACTCAGCGTAAACGCAACGCTCTTCTAAGGAATGGAGCACTTTGTGACGGCCTTTACACACAAAAGCGATGTGTGTGTATTTAAAACAGTTAAAATCCCCTTCCCATTCTGTAAGTGAAGACAGCCTAATGGTTAAGGTGCCGGACTGACACCCAAACGATCGGATTTCAAAATGTCTAGCCACACTGAGGAGACTTGATAAGTCGAAACACGTGTCTGTGGATGACCCTATATATATATATATATATATATATATATATATATATATATCAAAACCTCTCCACACGAAGAGGATGCTGCATAATGTCAATTTCTTAAGCGGAGTTTAACAGGTTTGAATTCAGTGTTTTCCTTCTCCTTGACAGGTTAGCTAGTTAGGGTAAAGATCCTTGTTTGCCCTATTATTTACCCATAGCTGAGGATTGAGTAGTCGGATGCATACCTTTCCCAGGTGATTAGCGCTAGGTGAAATGCAAACAACCTTGTCCAGGATTTAAACTCGGGTTGACGAGTCCATTCCTAAGACTCTAACCATTACACCACGCGCCTCTGTCTGTCTATCTGTCTGTCTGCCTGTCTCTGTCTCTGTCTCTGTCTCTCTCTGTGTCTCTCTGCCTGTTTCTATCACTCTCTCTCTCTCTCTCTCTCTCTATATATATATATATATATATATATATATATATATATATATTATATATATATATATATATATATATATATATATATATGATTATAGTGTGTGTATGTGTACATGCTTGTGTATATATGCATGCATATATATGTGTGTGTATGTACCTATGTATATATGTGTATGTGCATAATCTAGAAAGAGAACACGAGATGATATCTTGAAGTTGTTTGGCATAATATCTACCATTGTGTCTTTCAGGGCTTAAGCGCGAATTGAAATGCTAATGCTTTATATCCATATGGGCTCATTAATAATTGGATTCGTGTCTCCCCAAGATATAAGATAATCAACAGTTGTAGATAGAACATAAATCTGAATTTGCAAATGTAGTTAATAAAGACATAATATATATATATATATATATATATATATATATATATATATACATATACGTGTGTGTGTGTGTTTGGGTTTGGGTTTCTGTATGTGTATATATCCTATGGAGATAGATGAATATTACGTATTGAAAGTCTTGACGAAAATTGACTCAAAAACTAATTAAACAACCATAAAATCATTACACTTATCCACTTACACTTATCCCATCTTACACTTATCCCAGATAGTTTTATCATAAAATCATTACACTTATCCCACATAGTTAGAACCATAAAAAATTATATCCCACATAGTTAGAACCATAAAAATATTACACTTATCCACATAGTTAGAACCATAAAAATATTACACTTATCCCACATAGTTAGAACCATAAAAATATTACACTTATCCCACATAGTTAGAACCATAAAAATATTACACTTATCCCCACATAGTTAGAACCATAAAAATATTACACTTATCCAACATAGTTAGAACATAAAAATATTAGTTAACAGATAGTTATTAAAATGTTTTTTTACACTTATCCCACATAGTTAATAAATGTTTTTAATAATTCATTATTTAAACATTCTACTTATTTTATAGACTAAGCCTCAAAATGTTCAATAGAAAAAGTCATTTGTAATTGTTCATGCATACGTGATAAATCAGACGACTCGATGTTTTAAGCTAACGTTACAATTATATGCATACGTAAAGTCAATCTTTGACATTCGTTAGCCTTCCACTCTTGAATTGTAAACACTCATTAGATAGATACTAATTGATAATGGTCAAAACTCGACGGATTATGACATTATTATTATTTTTAAATATCATGTGTCTGTTTTTCATTCGATATATAATATATATAATATATATAATATATATATATATATATATATATATAATATATATATATATATATAATAGGCAAATTATTTGTTAAGTTTCTCTTTCTTACTGAAAATGTAAATCTTGGTCCGTATATAATCATTTTTTTAATTATCATACATTGAGCTCTCTTAAAGATTTGTAAACATCCTTGTATAAATCTATGAGTGTACATACACATGAGTACGCATTGTGAATATATAAGAGATATTGATGATCCCAAATAAATTATGCCAAACATACAAGTAAATGGGATACTTATATATATATATATATATATATATATAATATATATATATATATATATATATTATATATATATATTAATTTCATAAATAGAGGAATTACATTGATAATTGATAATTAAATTAAATTACCATGACCAGACAACTTGGCAAACAACAAGTGCGACATCCGAAGCACTGGACAGAATTAAATTACCAAGACCAGACAACTTGGCAAACAACAAGTGCGACATCTGAAGCACTGGACAGCTGTTTCGACCTCCTTTGGTCTCATCATTACCATTGACTAGATGATTTGGCATTCTCCATTTGTGGCGTTGGCTGGTGGCCCAGTGGTAGACTTTCCGCTCTTCACTCTGTGGTCCACTGGTTCAATCTCTAGTGGCGGAGATTGTGCTATGCACTGCTGATGGAACCAAAGGAGCTTGAAACAGCTGTCTAGTGCTCCGGGTGTCGCACATGGTGTTTGCCAAGTTGCCTGGTCATGGTAATTTAATTCAATTCTCAATATATATATATATATATATATATATATATATATATATATATATATATATATATATATATGAAACCATATGGTGAACCTGTCTGTACGAATTTCCAATAATACGGCGTATTTGTCTTCGTTACCAGAGTATCTATGGGAATTGATAAACATTTTCCAAAGTCGTTTCATCATTTTAATTTCAGCATACTTTTAAAATAAAATATATATTTGAGTGTATAAGAACATAGAAAGTTATACCATTATCCGTTTACATAAACTGATATAAACTTATTGAAATACATGTCTGCAACTGTATTTTATATATCGCATATATAAGTTCATCTTTAAGTCTCAACAAAACGTATCTATTCAATGCGACGAGACAGTGACTATGCAACAAGTAAACAATAGAAAAGGAATATTTTAACCCATATATTCAGGCACGTGTACGTGCATTTCAGTTTCTACAGTAGTAGAGATAATGATAAAAATGATTAATGAGTATTTCTACCCAAAAGAAAAAATACGAGCGCTTGATATATTCATTCTTAGAATTGTTTTAAATGTAGGTTATGCGAAGTCGTTATTAAATCTAATAGTGTACAAAAATAAATAAATAAATAAATAAAAAACAGAAGACGAAACATTTCTATTGAAACAATTTCTATTAAAACAATTTCTATTAAAACAAGTCTAACTCATTCAAATTTTCGAATCTCAGAATCCCCTGTAAAATATGTATATCGTTATTTTGTGATATTCACAAGTATATATATATATATATATATATATATATATATATATATATATATATATACATGAAAGTAAAGAAATAACAAAAGACAGAGATTTAGCTTTATAGTCTATTTAAGGGAGCTTAGACAAGTGTCTAACTCTCCCGACTCATATATAATTATATATATATATATATATATATATATATATATATATATATTATGGATGTTTGTTTTTTAGAGGCATTGTTGATTAAAGTATATATTATTATTTATATTTTGCTTGAAGGCAATTTCAATGCGTATATCGTATAAAATTCAAAATTATAGAAAAAATTCAAAATTATAGAAAATAATCGTGACAAGCGAACTCGGCAAACAATTGTGCGACGCGTAGAACATCGTACAGCTTGTTTCAACTTTATTAAGTCTCATCAGCGATATATATAATATATATATATAAATATATATATATAAATATAATAATAAATATATATATATATATAAATTATATATATTATATATATATATATATATATATATATATATATATATATATATATATATATATATATACATACAAATATATATATATATATATATATATATATATATATATATAATTATGAAAAAACAGAAAAAGACAAATGGGAAAAGAAAGGAAAAGTTAAAGTATCTAAAAGTTTTTAAAAAATGGAAGTAGAAAAGAAAAAAAGAAATAAAATAAAGAATAAAAGAGAGGAACAGAAAGAAAGAAAATCAAATGAAAAAAAGGAAAATGATAAAGAAGAACTGAGAGAGAGGAGAGAGAGAGAGAGAGAGAGAGAGAGAGAGAGAGAGAGAGAGAGAGAGAGTATGTAGCAACAAAAAGAAGAAAAAAGCGGTTACTTTAAGAAAGTAATATAGTGAAACAATGGAAGACATTGAAAAAGAACAAAACAAATACATAATCTTAATGGACTGCAAAAAGAAAAAATCGTGGGAAAAAACAAAACGAAACAAAAGCAACAGAAAACAATGAAGCTAGATAGATAGAACAAGAGAGAGAGAGAGAGAGAGAGAGAGAGAGAGAGAGAGAAGAGAGAGAGAGTGTGTGTGTGTGTGAAAGAGAGAGTGAGAGAAAGAAGAAAGAAAAAGAAGAGAGAGAAGAAAGAAAGAATGAAAGATATAAAAAAAAAATAGAAAAGGAAAGCGAACAGTTTTACAAGGTAAAATAGTAAAGAGAAAAATTAAGAAGTGAGATGGAAGGTATGAAAAAAAAACAAAAAACAAATAGATAATCCTAATGAACTAAAAAATAGGAAAATATAAGCGCATCAGAAAACTATAAAGATAGATAGATAGATAGATAGATAGAGAGATAGAGAGAGAGAGAGAGAGAGAGAGAAGAGAGAGAGAGAAAGAAAGAAAGAAAGAAAGAAAGAAAAAAAAAGAAAGAAAAAAGAAAGAAAGAAAAAAAGAATGAAAGATATATAACAAAAAAATAGAAAAAGAAAGTGTTTAGTTTTAGAAGGTAAAATTAGTAAAAGAGAAAAATAAAGAAGGGAGATGGAAGGCACGAAAAAAAAAAAAGAAACAAATATATAATCTTATGAACTGGAAAAAGTAAAAATTAGGAAAAAAAAAGCGCATCAGAAAACTATAAGATATATATATATATATATATATATATATATATATATATATATATATATAGAGAGAGAGAGAGAGAGAGAGAGAGAGAGAGAGAGAGAGAGAGAGAAGAGAGATGAAAGAAAGGAGGAAAGAAGAGAGGGGGATGTGAAAGAAAGAGGGAGAAAGTGTGTGTGTGTGTGAAAGAAAGAGAGAGAAAGAGGGAGAGAGCGAGAGAGAAAGAAAGAAAGAAAGAAAGAAAAAAAAAAGAAAAAAGAAAGAAAAGAAGAATGAAAGATATTTAACAAAACATAGAAAAAGGAAAGCGGATAGATTTAGAAGGTAAAATAGTAAAAGAGAAAAGTTAAGAAGCGAGATGGAAGGCACGAAAAAGGTGAAACGAATACATAATCTTAATGAACTGGAAAAAGTAAAAAATGAGAAAAAAGCGCATCAGAAAACTATAAAGATAGATAGATAGATAGACAGACAGAGAGAGAGGGAGAGAGAGAGAGAGAGAATGAAAGAAAGAAAGAAATAAAGAAAGAGAGGGGGTGAAAGAAAGAGGGAAAGAGAGTGTGTGTGTGTGTGAAAGAAAGAGAGAGAGAGGAAGAGAGAGATGAAGAAAGAAAAAGAGTGAGAGAGAGAGTGTGTGTGAGAGAGAGAGAGAGAGAGAGAGAGAGAGAGAGAGAGAGAGAGAGAGAGAGAGAGAGAGAGTGAAAGATTTTATAACAAAAAATAGAAAAGGAAAGCGGATAGTTTTACAAGGTAAAATAGTAAAAATAGTAAAAGAGAAAAATAAAAAAAAGCGAGATGGAAGGCACGAAAAAGGTGAAACAAATACATAACCTTAAAAAAATGGAAGACCCCCCCCAAAAAAAAAAAAATAAAACAGAGAATGAAAGGAATTACTAATTAGATTAGAAAGAGAATAAAATGTTGCAAGAGGAGAACAGGAGAAATTAAATGAAATCTGATGCGAGTAACAAAGAAAGTTATATTTTAAAAGAAGAAAAAAGAAAAAAAAAAAAAGAAAAAAAGAAAAAGAAATAAACGAACAACCAGTATATATGAAAAGGGGAAGCTTCCAGATATTCGTCTTGGCAATGACGAATCCTATTATAACAGCGATTACCTTCGGCCTACGCAGCGGGCATTTCAATGATGGCCGTATTACTGAAGAGAAAGGAGCAATGGCCGACATCAGCGGGTGATAGGTCAAGCTATCAGACCACAGACGGCGTCGGCAATGGCTGTCGAAAGCGGAAACTGAGCCTATTACTATGGAGCCTGGGTTCAACATTAAATCGAACCGAGGTCTAATAATGGCGTTGGAGTTAATACTGTCAAGACACGGCTCAAAAGAGAGTTGAGTCACGCTGAATGGCTGGGGTTAAGTGGATATAAAAACAGGTTGAGCCAAATATTACCTTGTACTCCAGTGACAGCTGGGGATCAAGATCTGAGAATCTGTCATCCTTCCTATTCGTATTTTGTTTTTGTCTCTAAATTATAGTTCAGGAATGTATCCAGGGCTGTAAGAAAAGCCAATACAAACTCGCCAAACTAGTTGTAGTTGAGTGGTACAACGACGAGCTAAATGTTATCATATTTTAACTTTTATCGATATGGCATTTCTAATAACATCGCCGATATGTGATCTATAACGGCATCGATGCGGTCTTCTGGGTCACCGGCAACGAAGTAACTTTCGGTTGAAGGTTAATCTAGTATTTAATATATCTGTGATATCAATCTCTTTCGAAAGATATCAGACGCCTCGTGGCGCAGTTTGTGTTACATAATTATTGGATCCCTAATGCTTTTATAAGGTATTGTAGAAATCATAATAGCGATTAGTGCAGCTGATGGCCTTGAGAGTGCGTGACAACGCTTGGCCTCACTCTGACCTTGCTTTCCGGGGATAAATCGTGAGAACCGGAACCCCCATAGAAGGCCCTCTTCCGGTTTAAGGATACTAAGTAAGTAAGAGTCAGTTAGAAGTTAGAAACCGATCTTGTAAGATGTGAGTCTCACCGTGCAGATTGTCTGGTTTGGGGATTTATAAATAAAGTAACATCAACGTAAATCGAAGTCTTGTGGTCATTACCTAAAAACTAACAATGACACAGGGCTTCTGGTAAGGAGTGATCCCCAACAGAAACCAGACCCGGAATCCTCAATAGAAAGACCAGACCTTTAGAAGAGACCAGACCAAGATGTTAGAAGATAGAACCAAAGCCGGCCAGAAGAATAGACGACCAGAGTAAGAAGTATGAAGGGTATACAACGTTATATAGATTTGGTACGGTGAAAACGCCAGTATGCAATATTTGTACGTGTAGGAAAAAGGATATCACTTGAACCTGTATATCACCACAATGAAGTAACTTCTCGTTGAAGGTTAATCTAGCTTCTCCTGGACTGGTTGTCAAACCAAGGTTAAAGAGCCCAGTCTGACCTACTATTTACCCATAGCTGGAGGTAGAGTAGTTCGATTCATACCTTTCCCAAGGGTATTAGGGCTATATGAACTGTAGCTTCATCCAGGTTTTGAAATTGCATTATATATATATATATATATATATATATATATATATATATATATATATATGTGTGTGTGTGTGTGTGTGTGTGTGTATTATGGAAAAGGTGACTTACCGGTGAAGATGGTCACAATGCAAAATTCAGAAAGGTAAGACAGCGATATAACAAATGAAAAGTACTCAATACGTTAGTAGAGCAAATTTATTGCAATATAGGTACAAGAGATAACCTACTCAAGTTTTCACCATACGGATCTTCAGGGTTAAATCCACTGAATTAATCAAGATATTGATTAATTGCAGTCGATTACATGTGTATGTCTTTTGCGATAAACGGTTCGTTATGAGGTAACGAACGATTTATCGCGAAAGACACACACGTGTAATCGACTGCAATTAATCAATATCTTGATTAATTCAGTGGATTTAACCCTGAAAATCCTTATGGTGAGACTCGAGTAGGTTATGTCTTTTACCTATATATATATATATATATATATATATATATATATATATAAGCATACTACCAATGAAAATTGACTGGAATATTTATGTATGGATCAGCACTTTTGAGTAGGATCAGAGTATATATCTGTACTCATGGAAATCCCATGCTTATTTTAAAATATAAAATATAGCATTTAATATATCTGTGATATTAATCTCTTTCGAATATATATATATATATATATATATATATATGTGTGTGTGTGTGTGTGTGTGTGTGTGTGTGTGTGTGTCTCTGTTTGTTTTTGTCCGTTACCTATTGTTAGTAGGATACATGGGGAAATAGGTTTTTTCCTGATCAAATATGAAACCAAAATGAAATAAATAAATAAAGTTCCTATTTTTGGGGGAGGGTAGAATCTGTTCAATCGCTGATGCATCAAAACAAACAATTTTATTTTCATTTTTGTTTATTTCATCCAGAAACGAAAGATCGTCGCTGTAAATTGTCATAATTTTTTTTTTCATCCAGTACCAGTTTACAATAAGAGATCTAATAAAACTGTTCCGAACACGGTTCTTATTTATTTGTTAAATACATTGTTGGGCTCCCATAAAAAAAGAAAAGCAATCGGCATATTTTACGCAAATTGACAGTTCATGAATATTCTCATTGAACAGTTCATAAAGTAAGAGACACGAACCTCAAGGGTAAAGAAAACAAATTACTTCTGCTTTATGGAATCGAATCACGTAACATAAGTGTGCATGCATGTATGTGCATCAGGGTGTTTGTGCATCAGGGTGTTTTTGTGCATCAGGGGGTGTATGTGAACATGGAATTTTACACTTCCTTGGCTTAATGCACTATACTATGCATGTATGATTCTTTTTTTTATTTCGTTTTTTTTTTTTAAATAAAAGTATATAAAAATAAATGAGCGTTTACACGAATAACGAATTTTACATGGTGATGCATCCAGCATTTCATCTTTCAATTTCGAACGGACAAAATAAAAAATAAAAAAAGTTGTTATTTTTTTCTTCTTTTGTTTTGTTTCTAGGAAGGGGTTATTGGATTGAATGTGTGCAATTTCTGGAAAGATAAACGATAAAGAAAAAGAAAAATGTTGATTAAAAAAGTCAGATTAGCATAAAAAAGTATAAATATTCAATGAACACATATGCGAATAAAAAACCTTAAAAAATTTATTTTTTTACCATCTACGAGCACAAACATAAACTATAAGAGCACGGATACGAAAACATATATATATATATATATATATATATATATATATATATATATATATATATATATATATATGCTACGGTTCTTATCGAGGGTCCTTATATATATATATATATATATATATATATATATATATATATATATACTAGCAAAATATATGCACCCTCCGGGTGCAAGTATTTAAGTTTTGATATAATAAAATATCATATTAAATTAGAAAGGCTAATGAAACTGACTAAGAATGCAAATAAAAAGATCTGCAACAGAGGGGGTATAATCGAAAAATAGAACAACTTTGAAACTAACTATTCCATCATTTTCCATTACTCCCCTGTTTCAATGGTAAATTTTCCTAATTTAACTATTTAGTTAAAATAGGAAGTAAAGGATAATATTACAGTTATTTCTTCTTGTAAATAAATTTCTTTTAAGATTTATCTACGAGATTTTTGTTTATATTTCTTAAGATAAAACCAAACAATTAAAAATCAATAATACCAAGCACATATTTATTAAAATAAAATTTTAAATATCAATATGCAAATTAGCCTTCTCGTTCAAACTGTAAATCGCTGTTTTGTTGTATATATAAATACAATTGCATGTTATTAGTACGTAGATATGATCAACAGTATTAATAATGTAAAACAATTTTTATTAATAACTGAAGGTTTAAAAGAATGAAATCATGGAGAATTTGACGTAAATAATTAAAGGAATTGTGACTTGAATAGTAATATAGTTTCGGCTTCAGACAAAAATGCAGTCTATCTCCATTATATATAGAGAAGATATACGTATATATATATATATATATATATGCAAAGTACTATACATATATATATATGAGTGTGTGTATATATATATATATATATATATATATATATTAGGTGGAGTGGCACACATTCTGACATCAGTTTCGGGTACTTTCACCTTCTAGGTTATATATATATATATATATATATATATATATATATATATATATATATATACAAGGACCCCTGATAAAAACCGTGGCTGCAATCAACACCTTACCGGCTGATCAGTGCATTGTCATGAAACCCCGTAGCACGGGGCCCAAATATTCCTTAAACCAGATTTACTATTCATGGCGAGTTGGTTTTTACAGATTATTGTCGAGGGGATACCTATATCGTTATCTAATAGGAATAATTACTTGAGACCATAGAACTTTTTACACTCAATAATTGCAAAAGCTTAACTGAAAATTATTCTTATCATGTATAGGTACTTTATGCAATAATTGTTTGTAAATTATTATTTGTTGAATAAAACCAGATGTAATTGGATGTAAAAGAATGATTTCTTTGAGATAAAATACATATTTAGCAACTCCCACCCACGAGTAGGATAAGACACAATGTAATTTTCCTAAAAAGGAGTCTAACAGATTTGAATTCAGAGTTTTAACTCCACTTAGAATGGTTTCCCAACCAACTTTAAAGAGCCCAGTCTACTCTACTATTTACCTATAGTCGGAGGGAAATAGTTCGATTCACATTTTTCCTTAGGAGATTCGCACTATGTGAAATGAAAGCAACCTCGTCTACTATTTAAACACTTGCTGTCCATTTCCTACGAGGATAATCATTATCTATTAATAAGGAAGATTCGCTTCCGGTTTTTGTCTGTAACAAAAATCACGTCACTGCTTACGTCACATTACCCAAAATCGTCATAACATAGAATAAATACACTCAAAATTTGAACATGCAGCATTAGACAGTCCTCATTGTTTTTTAAAACAAGTTTTAATAAATACATGACTGGTATTATATATCTATATATAGTTTGTTTTATTTTAATACATATTTAAAGTTTACATTTCAAATTGTTTTATTTTCTAATCCTTTAATGGATTTGATGATTTTACTTACTTAGGGTACAAACTCGCTGACATTGGATTTTTTTACTCCCATATCTCAGGCAATATGTTTCAAAAACTTATCTTTACATCGCCCGGAGGGTGTTTTTAATTTTCTACCAGTAGGTTTAAATAGTGTAATAGTAGCCAAACAACAGACTATCGCACATTGAATCACACGAATTGCATTAAACAGTAAATTACTTCATTTATCGATTTTTAAAATTAATACAGTTTTCATATAAAGTCAATAAAACGTACAATTATATTATTAAGATTCATAATTTCCTTCCTATCTAAATAAAATGATTTGGCATTATAAATTAATTTATCTTGTCTGTTCCAGCACATCATCTGTGAGTAATGAAAGTTTTTTTTTTTTTAAAAACAAAAAACGTTAATCCATTTTATACACATATATCTGTTCATCGCATCTTCATAAAGTAATTTATATTTTCCCGTGTAAGCTGGGCCAGGCACGAATGAACGCTGAATTGTATGATTTACGATTGTTGTCACAATCCAATTATGCTTGATTAGATCATCTTTGGAAAGATGTCTTGCTAAATTCCAAATCACCTCTTAACCAGTTCTTCATATTATAAGTGACCAGTCTCTTCTCTGCGCAAATAAGGTCACTCGGTATATTAACTCTTTCCATTCGATGCCATCCGCTACTTCTAAGTACAGTGTTCATTATTGGTAATTACACCACTTGTAGATGGTTATAGTGTCAATTATTAATACAGACAGGGAGCAGTGCCTAACTAGAAAGATTGGTTTGTTTTGTTTTACGGTATATCAACCTCAGTGGGTCATTTAATCCCGATAAAGTTTTGAAATAAATCAATTCTTAATGGATAATACAATTCTTTTATAAATACATTTTTCTATTTAATCCATAGATGGGACCCTAACAGGTACTACCACTCCGGGTCAGAGTGGACCAGGGAGCAATGGTGATGAAGGGGTGCTCCACATTCCCCAAACCTCAAAAACTGGAATCTCACCATCAGATAGAGTTTAACTTCATTCCCAGGACCTGTAGAGCCGCAGCCAGCGGCTTCTAGCACCCATATGATAAAAAAGGGGTTGGGGCTTGCCATAAGGGCAATAGGGTTGGGAAAATCATATAGGTGCTAGGGCTTGACGTGACAAGCCGATTGATCGGAGGAGGCCTCTCCGACCGACCGTCTAGCCCAAGATATGGCCAAAGTGGAGTATTGCAAGTCATGAACTGCTCATCCACCTGGGGTCTGTCCTTAAGCATCACGGGTCGCCACCCACGGCCAACAGGTGGCCCCATTGGGGGAGTCTTACCCCTCTGCAGAGGTGCAGTCGGTGCATTCTAACGCCCCAGCCGACGGGGCGGTAACTAGAAAGAGGAACGGAAATGTATCTAAACGGTTGCCTTTAGGAATATTTTCAGCAACAGATTGTTTCCGTTTTAACTTCCCTACTTTAATATTCGATTATTACTTCCGAGCAGCGTTGTTCTTGATTGCCTGAGGCAACGTGTCGGTGAGGCTTAGAATACGATGATTTTATTTCCCTGCAGAATAGTAAGACACCTACAAAAAGAAGTGTCCTGGTATAACATGAAACTGCATTTGAGCTCTGGTCAGTGTGGAGTTCTAGTTTTGTTGATTACGACAGTGTGGAGTAACCCTTTTATTGCAGTTAATCCCAGATCCACATTGACCAAGAGTGCTAATCCCCGGTAAGTCAAACGAGTCAAATATATTAGTTTACAAATATCGTTTGTACCAAAAAAATATAAGAAACACGTACACCGACCACCACACTTAATAGCAATTTTTATTATTATCTCAATATCTACCGGTGATTTTACATCTACGTTCGAATTCCACTGTTTGCCTCAAAAAGAAGTGTCCTAGTTATAACATTAAACAGCATCTGGGTTTGTGTTCTGGTGAGTGTGGAGTACTAGTTTTGAGGATTAAGACAGTGTGGAGCAACCCTTTTATTGTAGTTGCTCCCAGATCCACACTGACCAAGAGTGCTAAGTCTTGTGAGTTCATGAGAATTATTACGAAATGTCCAGCCCAATACAAGAAGAACAGAAGAAGAAAACCAACCCTTAATAGAAGTCAGCCCAAAGAACATGGGGAGCGATAAGGAGTCAACAAGCAGAGTAAGCAGTAAGAACTAACATCTCTAACATCTCCCTGAAAGCTGCTAACTAGACTAACTAAATCATGCGCCCTGACTAAGGGGTCAAAGTTTATTAACCGCCATTGATAATTTTCCATGGGGCCCCGTAATTTTAAATCAAACAGACCTTAATTTAAATATTCTAACTACAGGCACGTTCACCATTTATGAATGCCCATAAATTGTAACACATTTATTATTAGAGATATTTATATATCAATATGCTTGTCTTCATGCCCTGTCACAGCCACAGATAAATAATGGACCATTCCATTTTGATTAAGAGCAAAGAAAGGGAATAAAAAAATAAAAGAGAGGGGAAAAGATAGGGAGGAGAGGAATTATGGGGATGGAGAAGTTAAAAAGAGGGGGAATATATAGAGAGAAGGAGGAAAGAAGATGGAGAAAGAGTTGAAAGGGGAAGAGTGGGGGGAGAATGCATAATGCTAATCAATTGTATTTTCTGTTTTAATGGAATGGAAAGAAGGAAAAAAGAAAGGAAACAATATCTATGACATGAATATATAAGTTTGAATATTACACCCTGTCGTTACCTCAGATTAATAATGGACCCTTCCATTTTGATTGTGATGACAGAAATTGAAGAAAAAGAACATACAGCACGAAAGAAAGAAAATCTTATTATAATGGAGATTGTGGATTTGTCTGTCTGTAACCGAAACTATATTAATATACAAGTTACAATTACCTTTGTTATTATATCACATTCTCCATGATTTTATTTTTATTTAAACCTCAACTATTAATAAAACTGTTTTACATCATTAAGACAGTTGACCATATCTACATACTACTAACATGCAATTGTATTTATATATACAACAAAATAGCGGATTACAGTGTGAACGGAAAGGCTAATTTTCATACTGATCTTAAAAATTTGATTTTGATAAATATATGTTTAGTATTATTGATTTCTAATTGTTTGGTTTATCTTATTGAATATGAGCAAAAATCTTGGGGATAAATCTTAAAAGAAATCCATTAACAAGAAGAAATAACTGTCATTTTATTCTTTACTTCCTATTTTAACTAAATAGTTAAATTAGGAAAATTTACCAATGAAAGACGGGAGTAATGGAAAATTATGGAAGAGTTAGTTTCAAAGTTGTTCTATTTTTCAATCATACCCCCTCTGTTCCAAATCTTTTTATCTGCATTCTTATTCAGTTTCATTAGCCTTTCTAATTTAATATGATATTTTATTATATGAAAACTTAAATACTTGCACCCGGAGGGTGCATATATTTGCTAGTATGATTTAAAAAAGAGAAAAGAAAGAGACAGGGAGCAAAAGTGTGGAAGAGTGTTGGATGAGTTGGTATTTACTGAATTATGACCAACTTGTAAATTCTGGGCGTGACTGAACCCATTTGCCATGGTTGACACAACGTGGCCAGTATGGGGAATTCAGTGAGGATTAAACTTGTTATTCAGTAGTAATGGATATGCAAGGCTAGCTTACTAACCATTACACTATAGGGCAGTGGTGTCAGAATACTTTTGACTCCGACTCTTCCATTTGTGGCAACTCCAACTCTTCTTTATGTAGTTAAGTGATTATGGCTTACAAATGAATATAAAACCATGATTCTAAGAGTGGTAAGTGAAATGAGTCAAATACAGGGTTAAACAAAATGATCCGACACATTTGTAGGTTTAATAAAATGCAAATAAAGTAAAGAAGCAAAAAAGTGTTTTTATTTTCGAAAAGTACATATAATGCCATTTTTTGTAATATAATATTATTTTGTTTTGTTTCTTTATAATGCCATTGTTTTTCGTTTCTTTTTAAGTTGCTGCCATGAATTGGACTGATGAGCATCGCGCTTTCATTGTGGAAACGTTAATCAAAACAAACGAATCTGTAACTGCAACACAAAGAGCGTTCCGTTTGCACTTCAATCTTGGTAGACATGATCCCGTACCAGCTCGAAACACGATCTTGTTATGGGTTACCAACTTCAGAGCTACTGGGTCTGCATTGAAACGAAAATCAACCGGCCGACCTCGCACCCCAGAACTCCAGAAAATGTGGCAGCGGTAAGAGCTTCAGTTCAACAGTCTCCACTCCGTTCCACATTTAAATACGCCCAGGCTCTTAGACTTTCCGAAAGAAGTTTGCGAAGAATTATTCACAATGATCTTCAAATGCATCCATACAAAATGATGTTGATAAACGTTTCCACAATGAAAGCGCGATGCTCACCAGTCCAATTCATGGCAGCAACTGAAAAAGAAACGAAAAATAATGGCATTATAAAGAAACAAAACAAAATAGTATTATATGAAAAAAAAATAGCAGTATATGTACTTTTCGAAAATAACTTTATTTGCCAGAAATTTGTTTCTTTACTTATTTTATTTAACCTACAAATGTGTCAGATCATTGTTTCTTACTTCATTTGCATTTTATTTAACCTACAAATCATTGTTTCTTTACTTCATTTGCATTTTATTTAACCTACAAATGTGTTCAGTCCTCAAATGTGTCAGATCATTTTGTCTGACCCTGAATATCTGTTTAAAAATTTGGTTTGTACCAAAAAGTTATAAGAAACACCTACATCGACCACCACACTTAATAGCAATTTTTATTAGTATCCCAATATCTACCGAGGATTTTACATCTACGTTCGAATTCCACTGTTTGCGACATTTTAACTAACACATCTTTGGGAATTACGCCAACAATTTTTTTAGTGTCAAAGTATTGTAAATGCACTGATTCTCCTCTGACCAAGAATATGATGTCAGATACGGCACTGACCTATCTATAGATGGTCGAATTTAATTAGTTCGAGCAGCTTGAGACTTCTCACCAGACTAAGACAATAGTGAAGAATAAATATTTTAAAGGTATTAAGCTCTTACGTGCTAATGATGACTAACTTCGGTTACACCCAAGGGGGAAATCTGCAGCAGAGAGGTCGGCGCTGTTTGTTTTGAGTAAAACTACTATTTTATTATCTATCCTCTGAAATTCCAATATATATATATAATATATATATATATATATATATAATATATATATATATATATATATATATATATATATATATATATATAAAAGTTGAAAATGGAAGCAAATCCGAGTATATGTTGAAATGAAAAATAAAGGAAAGAAAATGTTGAATGGATAAAATAGAATTTATTTATATATATATATATACATATATATATATATATATGTGTGTGTGTGTGTGTGTGTGTGTGTGTGTGTGTGTGTATCCACACAAACACACACAGATATATATATATATATATATATATATATATATATATATATATATTGATTTGGAGATTGATTTTGAAGGCTATCACAATGCAGGTATAAAGAATAAGGTAACAATGGTGTTGTGTGTTAACCTGTATTTTATTCTTGAATTTTCGAGATAAAATCTTCTTTTCAGAAGATCACTGGAACTGAAGTCGTCTTGTTATGGCGTTTCTAGTTAAATTAATGTTGTTGTTGTTGCTGTTGTTGAAAATGATGGTATTTTTTATAACTCTATTCTCGTGTTGCATGTTTACGTGAATGGTTTTTTTGTTTGTTTGTTTGTACGTGTGCGAATGTTGCCATGCACATGTGCATGAAAATGCGTGTAGGCATATATATATATATATATATATATATATATATATATATATATATATATATGGTAAAATTTATTCAAATATAAATGTTGTGAGTATGAAGGATATGGAAGTACTCTATTATTATTTTTTTCTTTAGCTGCCATTTTTGAGATGAATGTTATTAGATATACACAAATTAGAGGGTATACAACACAATGCGATAACAGTAACACAGCAAAAGTGCAAATATTCTTATTTCTTAAAACAAAATATAATTTTGAATAGTATTTTTATTTATTTATTTTTTGCTTATATTCAAAACCAGAGAGATTATTCTCTATGTAGATAATTTTGCATAAAATTGTTGATATTTTAAGAATATTAGAGACCGCTGTCACTTGCTTCCAACTGAAATCTTTGAGCATCTAATATATAAAACAGAGATTTTGGTATGTACGTGTCGACGTATAACAAAAAAACGGAAGGTCACTCAGATTCAAAATCTTGCATACACATTGATATCGTTCTAACCAAGAAAAACTCCAAATTTGGTTATTGATTTTTACTGATTAAGGGATTTAATCGATTAATTAATCCAAAATCACCCAATTTGCGGAACTGTCCGTATATCAGCCCCTCCTGATAATAAAATATTGTCGCTGCCTGCTTATTGTTAAAGCGATAACAGCAGCGAAGTTTTGATTTTAATGAATTAATTTTGCAGTCTAAGCCGTTCAGCTCCGAATTTATGGCCTATTTATGGTCCAATCTTTAATAATTTTTATATCGTTAGAAAGATAAGAAAATACTCTTTCAAAATATGTAATTTGTGTGAGTTTTTATCAATTGAATCATTTTTTACAGCGAGTTAAAAAATTAAAAAATGGCTTCGGATAGCCACGCTGCCTATGATTATTGCGATACAAGCAGTGCAGTCTATATCAGTCAGATCGGAATCTCTTACCTATTTAGGATCAAATCTTTAAAATATTATATCTTTAGTAATAAGATGAAATAGTCTTTCTGATATGTAATTTGTATGTGTTTTATAGATTTTTTTTTTTTTTACAGCGAGTTAAAAAAAAAAAAAAATAAACTACGTATCTTTCTGAATATGTAATTTGTATGTGTTTTTTATAGATTAAATTATTTTTTACAGCGAGTTTGTCCATATTCTTAAATTGTACAGTACACTCATTTTAATTTTTTAATTTTGTAATGCATAAAAATTGTAGAAAATCAAAATGCACGCTTTACGGTTACATTATTAAAAAATATTTTAATCCGTAAATAAGAGTATCATGAAAATCAGTTTACGTCGTAAGTACGGTTACATATTTGTATAAATTAAACTAAGATTTTCATTCGAATAAATGACTTTTAATTCTTTAATTTATTTATTTAATTTTTATTGTTAGAGTTTTAAAGGGTTAAAAATAACAATAAGATTGACGAATTTCCTTAGAAACTGTTTTTTCTTTTGGTTCGTTAACTAATTATTTTCTCAAACCACGATAAAAAAAAAAACAAAAAAAACAAAGGTTACTAATACGGACAAATCCGGTGTTTATCTTTAGTCGAAGGCCCGACTGGAGATAAGTAGACAATTATTTGTAAGACGAATTTATTTCAAGTTTATCTGACAATATCCAGTTATTGGAACATTTAAAAAAAAATTATATGTAAGTACGAAAAATTGTAAGCGCTTTGTTTATCAAAATGACATGATTCGTTAGTAAATTACCCGAAAAGTTGATAAAACAAAACAACTAACAACCAATATTTAGATTATTATTCAAAATACAATTTAAAATATTCCTCAGAATTTGCCTTACAAATTAAATTTTAAGTTTTATGATTTTACTCTTTATTGTGAAGTCAATAAACCTCGCTGAGTTTATAGTGCAACTTTTCAGTTCTGAAAAATTGGCATGTTTAAATAGAGATTTCATAGGTGACATTTGAACTTTTATGAAAATTGATGTTTTGTAATTAATATAAATTTTGTAATAAAACTTAATTTTAACTAAGGGGGGGGGGTAGGGTTAGGGGGTAGTTTAATGGGAAAATAAATAAATAATTTGGGTTCCGTTCAAGCGGTTCCGATATGGGGATCAATTTACTATAAACTTATACGAGGAAATGAGCACCCGAGAATACTCAAATAATAAAGAACTTTTAAGAATTTTTTTCCAATCTGATAGATTGGTGTGTAATCGATAATAATCAACCGAAGGAAAAAAAATAGATGGGGGGGGGGAGTCCAGATAATCAGGTCCACCAAAACGTTTTTAAACAATGTTTAAAATACTAGGTACCACCAATTTCCCCTGTGAAATTTACCCCCCCCCCCCCTATATTTAACACTATGAAACTTGCAGAAAAATTAATATTTTCTTGAAAAATTTTTTTCCATTTGAAAGAAAAAACATTAAATAAACTCCTGATGATTTTTTAACTTTTTTTCAGCTTACGGAAATAATGAAAATTATGATTGAAAACAATGTTTTCATTTTGCACTGTTAAATCAACTGAAAATTAACGTAGCTAAAAACAAGTTACGATAAGAGTTTTTTTAAATTCTATGAAAAATCAATTAATTATAAATAATAACAAAATATTTCCGTTTTATTCAATATGGCCTAAACTGATCAATTGGTGGTCCCTATAATACTATCTTAGGTTTTAGCAAAAATAGATATTGCAATACGAAGAATTTAAATTTTCGATTCTCAGCTTCTTTTTAAACTCAACATGCAATTAAGAACTAAATGTGAATTGTTGTCATGTACAAAAAATTTAAAACAATAACAAACAAATATTCAAACGAATACTTTCAATTTGTTGTATAATAATATAAAATAATTTTAAACTATAAAACAGAAAATACAAATCCTGAAATATACAAATTCTCAATGATTTTAATTTCAAGAATTATTTTCCTCTTACCCCCTCTCTAACTACTGTCTTCCACTTTCTCTCTCACTCCCTGGTGATCCAAATTTCATTTTAGTCCGGTCATGGACCGGGTACTTTAGCTAGTATAAATATAAAGATAACTTAACCACTACTAAAACAGGATTATTTTCTTTCTATAATGTAGATTACGATCGAGTGTTAACGTGTTGAAAAATAACAAAACTTAAATTTCGCTTTAAGGAAGAATAATCTTGAACATAAATTTACTTCACAGTTTGAAATCAGCGTTCATTTTTGCAGGAAGTGCATATCTAGTACACGATTACTGAACAACAGAATTCTTCAGGCAAGATGGTTTATGTTTGTTTTTACTTCTCTCATCTATCGGTGCTATCATTTAAAAATGTCTTGGAGAAAGTTACCAAAAATTAATGGTATTTAAAGATAAGAAAAAAGGAAAATACATGAGCTGAATCAAAAAGAATTTGATTCCGTCTTTCTTTTATAATTTCTTTCGTTATTTTTTTCTTCTTTTTTTTTAAATTTCTTTATTCTTTAATTTTTATTTTATTTCTCTTTCTTTCTTTTTACTTTCATTCTTTCTGTCTTTTCTTTTTTTTTCGTAATTTTTTTCTTCACTTTTTTAAATTTCTTTATTTCTTTAAATTCTTTCTTTTTACTTTCATTCTTTCTGTCTTTTTTTTTTTTCGTTATTTTTTCTCTTTTTTTTAATTTCTTTATTTCTTTAAATTATTTATTTTTCTTTCTTTCTTTTTACTTTCGTTCTTTATGTCTTTTCTTTTTTTTTTTTTTTTTTCGTTATTTTTTCTTTTTCTTTCATTCCGCTATCATTCTTTCTTTCTTTTCTTTTTCCACGTTACTTCATTTATATTTCTTTCATTTTACTTTTATTCATTCTTTCTTTATTGTTATATTTTTTAAATTTCTCTTTCTGTTTAATTTCATTCTTTCTTTACCTTTTTTTTTATTTCTCTTTCTTTCCTTTCATTTTCATTGTTTCATTCTTTTACCTTTTTTCATTCTTTTTTTATTTATCTTTCTTTCATTTTACTTTTATTCATTCTTTCTTTATTGTTATTTATTTATTTCTCTTTCTGTTTACTTTCATTCTTTCTTTCTTTACCTTTTTTTATTTCTCTTTCTTTCCTTTCATTTTCATTGTTTCATTCTTTTTCGTTTTTCATTCTTTTTTCTCTTTCTTTTTATTCTTTCTTTCATTTTTCGTTATTTCTATATTTTTCTTTCTTTCAGTTTATTTTGAGTTGTTCTTTTTTAATTATTTCTTCATTCCCTTTTCTTCCTCTTTCTTTTATTATTTCATATCTTATTTCTTTTTCTTTTTTTCCTCTGTATTCTATTCGGATTTATATCTTGTTTTAATCTATTTTAATCGCCATGTGGGCCTGGATAGAAGAATACACCGACTGCACCTCTGCAGAGGGAGCAAATTCCCCTAATGTAGCCACCTGTTTACCATAGGTGGTGACTCGTGATGCTTAAGGACGGATTCCTTCTGACTTAGCAGTTCATGACATGAAATACTCCACTTTGGTCCTTACTTCGGCTAGACGGAGAGGTTTCCACCGATCAATCGATTGGTCACGTTGAGCACCTAGGGTTGTCAGAAATCAATTGCCCCTAGTCAAACACCAAACCATTTTATCATACATGTGCTAGAAAGCGATAGCTGAGGGTTTTAGTGCCCTCGGTATGATATAAAACTGCGTCTAATGGTGAAGTTCTAATCTTGGAGCCCTGGGGAGTGTGGAGTACCCTTTCATCGCCATTACCCCCAATTCCACTCTGACCCACAGAATTAGTAATTCTTAGGGTCACATTTATGAGGTAAATGTAAAAATGAGTTCTAAAAGATTTTTTTTTTATTGTAATAGTGAAAAACCAACTATAATGAATAAAATGAAAACATATTGGGCATAAGATAACCCAAGGGTTGGCATGCCGTAAAATCCATCCAATCAATAAATCTAAATTGGAAGCACTAACTAATCTTCCACGTCCAAATACTGGAGAGAGAGAGAGAGAGAGAGAGAGAGAGAGAGAGAGAGAGAGAGAGAGAGAGAGAAATACAGAGAGAGAGAGACACACACACAGAGAAAGAGAGAGAGAGAGACCGAGACAGAGAGAAAGAGATAGATACAGAGAGAGAGAGAGAGAGAGAGAGAGAGAGAGAGAGAGAGAGAGAGAGAGAGAGACAGAGACAGAGACAGATACAGATACAGATAGAGTGAGATAGAGATAGATAGAGTGAGATAGAAATAGATACAGAGCGATAGAGAGATAGAGGGGGAGATAGAGTGAGATAGAGATAGACAGAGAGAGAGAGAGAGAGAAAGAGAGAGAGAAAAATGGATACAGAGAGAGACAGAGACAGAGAAAGAGAAAGAGAGACAGAGAAAGAGACACAGACACAGAGACAGAGAGAAAGAAATAGATACAGAGAGAGACAGAGACAGAGACAGAGAGAAAGAAATAGATACAGAGAGAGAGAGACAGAGATAGACAGAGACAGAGAGAGAGAGTGAGAGAGAGATAGACAGAGAGAGAGAGAAGAGAGAGACACACAGACACAGAGAGAGAGAGAAGAGATAGAGACAGAGAGAGATAGAGTGGGATAGAAATAGATTCAAAGCGAGAGAGAGAGACAGACAGACAGACAGACAGACACAGAGAGAGACAGAGAGTGAGATAAAGAGACAGAGAGACAGAGACAAAGACAGTAAGAAAATTTAATGGGACTCTCGTTCACAGCTGCTCAAAAAAATCATTCATAGTTCCTGTCATTCAAAGTGTTGCGTTGATGACAGCACTGTCAGAATGCCCTTCCCCCGACGTCATTAAAAAACATCTGGAAGTATCTTTCCGGCGGTGACCTTGTGAGACATTCACACACATCTAAAATGATATGACAGCTTGTCGTCTGTTTCAGTGATAGCAAAGAAAACTGAAAATTAGAAATAAAAGAAAGACACAAGGGAATATATAATACATAATTGCAACAACAAAAAGTTTTATCAATAAAATGTAATGAATATAAACATAAATATACGGTGGAAAAAGACATCAAACCAAAAATTTTCGATGCATAAAAAGATAAAATATGAAATAAGCAAAAGCTAAAAGCGCGCGTATATGCCGGTCTAAAACAAGGGAAATAAGAAATGTAAAAGAAATAATTGTAAAGGATAATACGAATGAATAAATGAATAAATAATGAAATTGATATAATGTTTAAAAATGAGAGACATAAAAGACGGTTATTTCCTGGTTGAGTAACATGATATTACAGATAAAACAGAACCCAAATCATTTATTTATTTTCGCATTAAAAAAAGCTAAACCCTAACCCTAACCCTACCCTAACCCTAAACCTTAAACCTAACCCTAAACCCTAACCCTAACTATAAACACTAACCCCCCTAGTTGAGTAACATGATATTACAGATAAAGAGAACCCAAATTATTCATTTATTTTCCCATTAAACTAACTCTAAACCCTAACCCTAACCCTACCCTAACCCTAAACCCTAATCCTAAACCCTAATCCTAACCCCCCTAGTTGAGTGATATGATATTTCTGATAAAACAGAACCCAAATGATGTATTTATTTTCTCATTAAACTAACCCTAAACCCTAACACTAACCCTAACCGTAAACCCTAACCCTAACCGTAAACCCTAACCCTAACCCTAAACCCTAATCCTAACCCCCCTAGTTGAGTAACATGATATTACAGATAAAACAGAACCCAAATTATTTGTTATTTTCCCATTAAACTAACCCTAAACCCTAACCCTACCCTAATCCTAAACCCTAACCCTAAACCCTAATCCTAACCCCACTAGTTGAGTAACATGATATTACAGATAAAACAGAACCCAAATTATTTGTTATTTTCCCATTAAACTAACCCTAAACCCTAACTCTAACCCTAAACCCTAATCCTACCCTAACACTAAACCCTAACCCTAACCCTAAACCCTAAGCCTACCCCACTAGTTGAGTAACATGATATTACCGATAAAACAGAACCCAAATTAGTGACCAGCCGCTTGATCAGAGGAGGTTCTCTAATCGCTCGTCTAGCCCAAATAAGATGAGTGTCGAGGACTGCTCAGCCACCAGGATTCCGTATTAAGTATCATATGTCGTCATCAACGGCCAATAGGTAGCTCCATTGGAGAAGGTATCTTACCTATCTGTCGCGGTGCAGTCTGTTTATTCTAGCCTCAGTCGATAGGGCTTGTAGATATTAGATATCATACACTTTTATTGGATGTTTATGGTACGTCCTTTAGCTTATTTCCTAGTTGAGTAACATGACATTACAGAGTGACCCAGAAAAAACAGAACCCAATTTATTTATTTATTTTCCCATTAAACTAGCACTAAACCCCAACCCTACCCACAACCCTAAACCCTAACCCTCACCCTAACCCTAACCCCCTAGTTAAAATTAACAGTTTTATTACAAAATTGATGGGTTCTATCTTTTTCTAAAAAACAATCTCCTTGGTCTTGGTCTAGCGCTATTGAAAAGGGGATAGGCTCCCTCGCTGACTGGCTGATACCGACTTTAGGCCGCCCGACGACTTTACTTATATATATATATATAATTACTTATATATATATATAATTTACACACTTTCTGTCATTTTTAAAGGAACTTTTCGTATTACCCGATGAATGCTCTAAGCAAGAAACCGCTGGTTGTAATACCGTTCCCGTAATTAAATAAATAAAAGCAAAAACTTTTATTTGTTTTGATTTCTCATTGAACTATATATATATATATATATATATATATATATATGTGTATATATATATATATATTATATATATATATATATATATATATATATATATTCTTTTTTGACAATGATATAGCATGTTTTCTGAAACATATTTCATAAAATATTATAAGTTGTAAGAATAAGTGAGAAAGAAGAAAAAAAGCTGGTATTACAAAAATTTTACTCCTTCCTTCCTTTTTTTTTCTGATTCCTTTCAGCTTGTTCCAATCTTTCCCCTGGAGATGTTCTCCAATCTTTTATTTGCTACATTCATGAACAGGTTCTTTACTGACCAAATAAAAAATAAAACGGGTGTTGAAATCTGAACTAGCTCGGCTTATCAACGAGGAGATAAGCGACGCATGACAAGTCCTTTAACTTCTTCACATTCAAAGTTGCCTTTTTAATAGAAATATATTCACCTTCCCTCAGGGGGAAAAATGTGTAAATTTCTCACTCCGGAGATGATCAACCACACTAGATTTTCTCACCTATGGATTTCTTATCTTTTTCCTGGACTGATATTAAGAAGGCGTCTATCAGGAATTGCCATTTGTCAAGGGACGTCCGATTCCCACCTTATATCATTATTCTCATTATTTGGTGGTCTAATGGTTAAAGTCGTAGGAAATGGACTCGTCGACCCGAGTTCAATTCCTGGACGAAGTTGTTCGCATTTCACATAGCGCGAATACCTTTGGGAAAGGTATGAATCTAATTCTCCCTCCAGCTATGGACAAATAGCAGGACAGACTGGACTCTTTAACCATGGTTAGGTAACCAGTCTAGGAAAAGGAAAACTCTGAATGAGTTAAAACCTGTTAAAATCCGCTTGAGAAATAGACCTTGTGTCACATCCTGCTTGTGCGGAGGGGTTGATATATATATATATATATATATATATATATATATATATATATATATATATATCATTATTCTCATATGGATACTGTTATAGGTGATACACCCTATTGACCAATGGAATGTGCCGACAGGTTACTATAAATAAACAGGGATAATTGTGGCTTAGGAGCAAGCCAATGCGAGTGCCAATAACTCTGTTCGTTGGACGTAATTTCCACATCTCTCTATTGTATTGTCTACTTTCTGTTAATGCATTTTTCTACTTTTTGTTACCCGTTGTTTTGTTCTTATTTGACCCCTTAAAACCTCACAACAGATACTAAATATCTGGAATATTCACGACTCTTCTTAATGTTATGGTTTATACCTGTTTTTATTTTTTGTTTAATGGCATATCAACTTACATGTGATATTTAATGTCAAAGTCATTCTTGTAAAAAAAAACAAAAAAAAAACAAGGCGACATTGACATTTCTATCCAATCGCAATCATTTTGTCACGCACACTTATATCCAATGAAAATGACTCCCTAGCAGATAGATCCGATCCACAGATGGGTCACCAACGCGCACCACGACTCCGGGTTAGAAGGGATCCGAGGGTGACTACAGCAATAGCTCACTCAACGCTAGAACCGGAAACTCGCCACAAGACAAGTTCAGTAATCATAACTTGGGTGCTTATTTTGACCAGAAGAATTTCATACCTCTGCAGAGGAATTCAATCAGCATATTCTAGGTCCCACCGAAAGTACCAAGCTGCTTTAAGGAAGGCCGCTTGTATAAATTTCGAACCATACGACCTTTAGGCACCCCTTTTTGATCTCAATTAAGAAAGGACGTTTTTCATTTACACCATCAATATCCGGTTGTTTTAACAGACGATTTTTAGATTTTTTTTAGATTATAAAACTCTAACCCTAACCCTTAACCCTAACCCCTAACAAACAACTGGATATTGACGGTGTAAATGAAAAACATGTCCTTTCTTAATCGAGATCAAAAAGGGGTGCCTAAAGGTCATATGGTCCTAGATTTCTAACACCTCCGCAAAAGCAGGATGTGACAAAATTGTAACACCCACCGGCGCGCTGCGAAGCTCTTTTGCACACTTCTGCATCTCTCTGGCATTCTGCATCTTCGCTGCACTCCTAAACTCTGGCCATGATTCGTTTCGTCTGCTGGCTATTTCTAGGACCTGTCCACGTTGCACATGTGTGCTCAAAACATCTCGCAGGGCCCCCCCGCCAAAGGGGTGTACAAACAACAAGTATCACAAAGAGAAAGAGAGAATAAACAACAACAAAGAGAAACCAGTCAGGTGAACTTCAGATGGCAGGGAGGTATATAATACGTATTCATCTGTTGCTATCTCCCCTTTGGTTGTCGAGATGGGGGACACCCCCTTTTTCTTTGTAGACCTCCGCTAAGGCTAACGTCTAGTGGGCATCTCACATCCTATCTCTTCCGTGTTCAGGGCTCATGTGTTCCCTTCGCTGTCCCAAGACTAACTAACTAAACTTTTTAAATTTCCCAGAGATCCCCAAATCTCATCTCACTCTCGTATATAATCTCATCCTCCGAGATCTTATCAACCCTCCGGGATTTGAAAGGGTTCTTTGTCTAAAAGACCACCCTCATGATTTTTATGACCAACTAACCTACGGTCAACTCTCAAAGTTATTGAAAACCTAGACTTCTTGTCTCTAATCTGGGGAGTTATCACCCTCTTAATCTTCCTTGAGTTTTAATGGTTTCTCTAACTTATCATTGACCCTACTTTACACATACTATATATGTAGACACACACACATGTATATATACACACGCACATATATATCTATATCTATATATACATACACATATATGTGGTTTGACTTACTACCTATGTATCATAACTACCTAGAATTATATATATATACACACCTACTGTGCAGCCACATATGCATGCCCAATGCATAGTATTACAAAATGTAAATTTTCTAAGAGGAGTTTAACAGGGTTAAATTCAGAGATATCTTTCTCCAAGACCGGTTGACATACCAAGGTTAAACAGGCTTCTCTGTCCTACTATTTCACCATGGTTAAAGAGAGAATAGTTGGATGCTTACAGTTTCCAAGTGTATTAAAGCTATTGTGACATTCAAAAAGTCCCGTCCATGATTGAAACCTGAGTGACCGTGTTCATTTCTGACGACGATAACCATTACACAACGATGGCATCCAATGTATATCCAATATATATATATATATATATATATATATATATATATTATTACATATATTTATATATAATAATATATATATATACATATATATATATATATATATATATTGGATATACATTGGATGCCATCGTTGTGTAATGGTTATATATATATATATATATATATATATATATATATGCTCCATAAATTTGTTAATGAGCTCTCTAATTGGTAATTTAAATTAACTCTCACTACTAAGCAAATAAGCAATGATCATTTCTCCGGAAATTTGATCTCTCAGTGACCGAAAGATACATACATTCTTATGTATTTAATAGTTTAAAAAACACTAGTCCCCGCATCAGCTGTCAGTGGGCGAGGGGATAAGATATCGGACTACCATGCGGTCAGTCTGAGTTCGAACCCTACCCAAGGATAGTTGTGTCTAGCCACACTGAAGAGGCATGATATGCCGAAACACGTGTCTGTGGATGACATATATATATATATATATATATATATATATATATATATATATATATATATATATATATATATATATATATATATATATATATATATATATATATATATATATATATATATATATATATATATATATATATATATATATATATATATATATATATATATATATATATATATATATATATATATATATATATATATATATATATAATATATATATATATATATATATATATATATGGGCCGGGTTGGCTCAGGCTGTAGAGCGTTCAGCTAGAAACCACATGGTTCCTAGTTCGATACCGGTCCCCGCCAGCTCAGCGTATGACTAGCACAGGGATCTGAGCGGTAAAGTAAGGAGCTGATGGTAGGTGTGGCGCTCCACCTCAGATGCTAAAAAACAATCTCCTT
>CM042148.1:28248823-28264043 GCA_023376005.1 Doryteuthis pealeii
GGACATACCTATTCAAATGTAAGGCTAAACAAATCGAGAAAAATCAATCTGTGTGTGTACATTTCAGCCTATTAGGCCTCATCAGCAGAGCTATAGACAGGAAGACTGCTTTGTGTGTGATTCGAACCCTGACTGTCAAGTTGACTGGCGGGGATTCTAACCATTAAACCAGCTGGTTTATCCAGATTTTATCGTTTGCTTTGAACTCAGTTATTTTCCACTTATGGTGACTTTGCTACACGACAGTATGAGAAGTAAACAAACAAACAACGTGTTTTTATATGGCTTTTTTAGCCGACAATTTTTGGGAGAATATGTGCTTAATTGAAGTCGTACCTAATTTTGAAAATTAATTGATAATTAATGAATTAGGCGGGCATACCTATTCAAATGTAAGGCTAAGCAAATCTGTATGTACATTTCAGCTTATTAGGCCTAATCAGCAGAGCTATAGACAGGAAGACTGCTTTTTGTGTGATTCGAACTCTGACTGTCAAGGAGTATTCCTGTCTATAGTTCTGCTGATGAGGCCTAATAGGCTTAAATGTACATACAGAGATTGATTTCCTTCATTTATTCATTGTATAGTTCTATACGTTTATAGAACTTAAACAATATACATGGAGCTCTAACTACGGATGACCTCTACCAGTAAAGATGATCTCCGCATGAAATGTTCCTAAACACCAATATATATATGTATATATATATATATATATATATATATATATATATACTAAAGCTGAGTTAATCAACTTTTGCTTCCTAAAGACTTTTTTACTGTGTTTAGTTTAATGACACGAAAATTATACTAAATTATTCCTTACATTTAGGATTGAATTGTGTTTGAAAAATTCTGTTTTAATTGGTTCTAATTAGTCGTAATTTGCAATTAAGTCAAAAACCGACGAATCTCTTACTTTACTCTGTGTCTATCTCTTTCTTCCCCTCTATGTATCTCTTGACTACATCCTTGTTATATAATGCTAGTTTCCCTGGGAGTAGAGTAGAGTAGAGGTAGAGGTAGAGAGAGAGAGAGAGAGAGAGAGACAGGAGAAATTGAAATTTATTTTTGTTAAATTTCACAACCAGCAACTCATAGCTTAAATGAGGTCAAACATTCACTTTTTTTTAGAAACCTTACAAAAAATAATTTTTAGGTTTCGTCCAATCGTATATCATTATTTTTTCAAATTTTCTTTGCTAACTCCCTTTTTCCCTAATCTCACTTATCTACCCACAGCTGAATGGGTGACCCAGCGGGTCACGTTTTGTCTAGTATACACATACACACACACATATATATATATATATATAGAGAGAGAGAGAGAGAGTCATCCACAGACACGTGTTTCGACTTATCAAGTCGATTCAGTGTGGCTAGACATGTGTAAGCTACCTACAGCCAGAATTGAAATCCGATCGGTTGGGTGTCAGTCCGATACCTTAACCATTAGGCTGTCATCACTTACAGAATGCGGAGGGGATTTTAACTGTTTTAATACACACATCGCTTTGTATGTAAACGCCGTCATAGAGTGCTCACTTCCTTATATAGGAGAGCGTCGCGTTTATATGCATATATATATGGGCTATTTACCCTGAGTGAGAGTTAAATCAAGATTATTATATTTTTATTTACATATTGAACTATTTCTCAATAGCTCTTAAGTAAATATATCAAACATGATACTAAATGAATTATACATGCTTGTAATAATAATAATGAAATCAAAAGGTTCATATATAGTAAATAGAATTATGGGTAAAATCTAACTTAACGGACCTAAATTCCATCATCGTATGCCACCTCGCCTTAAGAAAAAAAAACCAAAAATCAGGCCATTTACCCATAGCTGGAGGGAGAGTAGGATTCATACCTTTCCCAAGGGTATTAGCGCTAAGTGAAATGCAATTACCACGTCCAGGATTTGAACTCGGGGCGACGAGTCCATTTCCCATGACTTTAACCATTACACCACGCGCTTCCTACTATATTATATAGGAGAGCGTCGCCTTTATATATATATATATATATATATATATATATATATATATATAATATATATATATATATATATATATATATATATATATATATATGAGCCAAATCTTATGATGATCATATAACAATATTAACAATAATAAAATGCTACAGTTTCTATTACATTTTCGATTCTGTCGTCTTTCTTCATCAAATGTTCAGCGTCTGCCTCCTCCTCATCCCCTCCTTCCCCTCCTCCTTTCCCCTCCTTCTTTTCCTCCTCTCTTCCTTCTCCTCCAACTCTCTTTTTCTGCCAACCACTTTTTTGCACTTCATTCTCGTTATTTTTTTCCCCATTGCGTTAACTTGAGAATTTTTTAAAAATTGAAACAGGAAATAGCTGACACTGTCTTTTGCGCATGCGTGTGTAGCCTTCGGGAAGAAAAGAACACATCGATCGATCGAAGAGGTTCTTTTCGAAACCGACTTCCTGCTTTCTGCTCTCGTTTGCCTACAGTCATTTCCTCAATACAAAGACTTTCTTTTCGAATGAAAAAATAAAAATAATAATAATAATAAAAGAATTAAATAAAGAGAAAAAAAAAAAAAAGAAAACAAGAAAGAGAAAAAAAGGAAAAAGAGGCTGTAGTATAGCCACAACAAAAATAGAAAAAATGTGAACAGTAAAAAGAGAAAAACATTAGCGAGTAATTTATTTGTTCTTTTGTGCGTTCTATGTCTTTCTACATCACTCCCTCTCTCTCTCTCTCTCTCTCTCTCTCTCTTACTCACACACATACACTCTCTCTCTCTCCTCTTTCTCTCTCTCTGTCTCTCTTACTCACACACATACTCTCTCTCTCTCTCCCTCTCTCTCTCTCTTTACTCCACACACACATACTCTCTCTCACTCTCTCTCTCTTTCTCTCTCTCTCTTACTCACACACATACTCTCTCTCTCACTCTCTCTCTCATAGTCTCTCTTTCACTCCCCCATCTCTCTCTCTCTTACTACACACATACTCTCTCTCTCTCTCTCTCTCACACTCCTCTCTTCTCTCTCTCTCTCTCTCTCTCACACACATACTCTCTCTCACTCTCTCTCCTCTCTCTCTCTCTCTTACTCACACACATACTCTCTCTCACTCTCTCTCTCTCTCTCTTACTCACACACATACTTTCTCTCTCTCTCTCTGTCTTACTCACACACACATACTCTCTCTCCTCTCTCCTCTCTCTCTCTCTTACTCACACAAATATACTCTCTCTCACTCTCTCTCTCACTCTCTCTCTCTTACTCACACACATATCTCTCTCTCTCTCTCTCTTACTCACACACACATACTCTCTCGCTCTCTCTCTCTCTCTCTCTCTCTCTCTCTCTCACACACATACTCTGTCTCACTCTCTCACACACACATACTCTCTTCTCATTCTTACTCACACTCACTCTCTCTCTCTCACTCTCTCTCTCTCTCTCTCTCTCTTACTCACACACACATACTCTCTCTCACTCTCTCTCTCTCTTACTCACACACACTACTCTCTCTCTCACTCTCTCTCTCTCTCACACACACATACTCTCTCTCTCACTCTCTCTTTCTCACTCTCTCTCTCTACTCACACCTCTCTCCCCCTCTCTCTCCGTCTCTCTCTCTCTTACTCACACACACATACTCTCTCTCTCACACACTCTCTGTCTCCCTCCTTCTCTCTCTCTCTTACTCTCACACACATACTCTCTCTCACTCTCTCTCCTCCCTCTATCTCTCTCTCTTACTCACACACACATACTCTCTCTCTGCTCTCTGTCTTACTCACACACACATACTCACTCCACTCTCTCTCTCTCTCTCTCTCTCTCTCTTTCTCTCTCTCTCTCTCAGCGTTTTCTTTTATTTTCGTTGAATTATTTTTATCTAAATACTTTCACCAAAAATCGAAGACGTTTTGAGGAAAAAATTTAGTCGATCGCTAAAGAAATAGGAAGAAGATAAAAAAAAACAATATAGTAGAATGAGATCTGAACTCTGAATCCGTTCATTCTTAAACATCAAGAAGTGTACAGAGGAAAATTAAGATTGTATATATGCGTTTTATAAGGATTAAACAGACAGATGTCGTTTCTGGAAATACTATATATATATATATATATATATATATATATATATATATCATTATAATGGAGATTGTGTGTTTTTCTGTCTGTAACCGAAACTATATTACTAATCGAGTCACAATTCACATAGATATTTACATCACATTCTCCATGATTTTATTTATATTTAAACCTCAATTATTAATAAAAATTGTTTTACATTACTTACACTGTTGGCCATATCTACATACAAATAACATGCAATTGTATTTATATATACAACAAAATAGAGGTTTACAATGTGAACGGGAAGGCTAATTTGCATATTGATCTTAAAAAATTGATTGTAATAAATATATGCTTAGTATTATCGATTTCTAATTGTTTTGTTTTATCTTATTGAATATGAGCAAAAATCTCTTCAATAAATCTTAAGAGAAATTCCTTAACAAGAAGAAATAACTGTAATATTATTCTTTACTTCCTATTTTAACTAAACAGTTTAATTAGGAAAATTTACCAATGAAAGACGGGAGTAATGGAAAATGATGGAAGAGTTAGTTTCAAAGTTGTTCTATTTTTCAATCATACCCCCTCTGTTCAAAATTTTTTATCTACATTCTTATTCAGTTTCATTAGCCTTTCTAATTTAATATGATATTTTATTATAAAATTTAACTAAAATACTTGCACCCGGAGGGTGCATATATTTGCTAGTATATATATATATATATATATATATATATATATATAAGTAATCCACGGACACGTGTTTCGGCGTTTCACGCCTCTTCACAACTATCTTTGGCTAGGGTCGAACTCAGACTAACCGTTTGGCTGCCTGATATCAGCAGGACTGGTGTTTTTAAACTATTAAGTACATAGGTTTGTTTCTGTATTTTCGGTCACTGAGAGATCAAATTTCCGGGGAAACGATCAACTAGGTGTTGATTATGTCCTCGCTACCTTAACTCATATATATATATATATATATATATATATATATATATATATATATATATATATTGATTTTGTTCTTGTTTTACGGCATATCAACCTCAATGGGTCATTTAATGCCGACTACGTTTTTGAAATGAATTAGTGATAATGTTTAATTTTCTAAAGATTTTTTTTTGGACATATTTTTTGTGAATGAAACTTTTAGATGATTCTTTTTAACATATATTTTTGTGTTTTCATTTTTTTTTTTGTAAGATTTTTAGATTTTGTTGTAGATGTGTGCCTCTTTTATGTATCCGTGTAGTTTTTCTGGGTTTATTTGGTAGAATATCTGTTTTAGATTTGTTGTTTGGTAATATTTTTTTCGTATTTGTTTTAGGTTGCTACATTCTGTTAAAATGTGTTTGATTGTGTTGGGTTTTTGGCATGGTATGCAATATGGGGCTGTTTCTTTTTTGAGGAGGTATATATATATATATATATATATATATATATATATATATATATATATATATGTGTGTGTGTGTGTGTGTGTGTGTATGTGTGTTAAGGTAGCAAGGACATAGTCAACACCTAGTTACTGACAGTTTCTTGACTGTGCAATTTTCAGACCAAATCCAGAGATAGGGTTTGAAGATTGTATTGGCGAAAAACTGTACGTTTTCCAGGTGGTGACATATAAGTCAAATATATACGCTCTATCAATGATATTGACAACTAACTGCTTAAAAATATGGCACCCGTATTATCCACAATATATATGTATATATATTCCCTCTCGCGCAGGCCAGATATATTTGAATGCGCTACGTTCTTGGTGGTAAGTAATCTTCTCGTCAACATATCCTAAGCTACAGGCGTGTGTATGACTAACGGTTATCGTCGTCGAGAATGGACCTGGTGACCGAGTTCAAATCCTCGACGAGGTTATTTTCGTTTCACATTGTTGAGTAACTGGCCGCCATCCTTGGTTCCAGTTGTAAAAGAACTTAAAGTAAACAAGTAAGTAAATCAATAAGTCCTTGTGGGATAGTGTCCTTTAGGTCCGACGTCCTAGAAGATCCAACTGTCAGTGAGCTAAGATTAGAATGGGGCAGTATAAATACACCAACAGCAGCAGCAGCACTGCTAGTAATTGGATAAGAAGGCTGGTCACATGATAGTCGGCGAGTCTATAAGTAGAGGTGACCATTTGCCTCATGCCTTATATACAAAACCTTGGGAAAGTTATGAACCCTACTCTCCCTCCAGCTATGGGTAAATAGTAGGGCAGTCTGGGCTCTTTAACCTTGGTTAGGCAACCGGTCTAGGAGAAGGAAAACTCTGAATTCAAACCTGTTAAACTCCGCCTAAGAAATTGACCTTGTGTCGCATCCTGCTCGTGCGGAGGGGTTGGTAAATATATATATACAAAAAATTCAACACACATTGCCGTAACACATTTTCAGAAATGTATGTCTTTAGCTATTTTCGCTCCAGCTACGGGTGAATAGTAGGGCAAACGCTGCACTTTAATCTTGGGATGGCAAACTGCCTTAGAGAAGAAAAACTCTAAATTCAATCCCGTTAAAATCCACTGAAAAATTGACCGTGTTACATTCTACCCGTACGGATGCGGTTGGTAGATGTATACATTAATGCAGCAGTTCCCAGTAATACCCGGGAAAGATTGGAGAATTCCCAGGTTTTATAGGGTGTATGTAAATGCTAGCGAACCTGTATGACTATACTGAATTTTCAATAGCAACTAGGTGTGTTGCTTGGTGTGTTCATTGCAGATCCTGTTTTTGTGTAGAACCCCGAGTAACTGTTTAAGTCCTACGTTCTTCTTCGATCCATTTTCTTCATTCAGAATGAATAAGTTTGGGAAGTTTGAGGTCAAATAGACCTGGTGACCGAGTTCAAATCCTCGACGAGGTTGTTTTCGTTTCACATAGACTTAACACCTTTGAGAAATGTATGCCTTCAACTATTTTCGCTTTAGCTACGGGTGAATAGTAGGGCAAACGCTGCACTTTAATCTTGGGATGACAAACTGCCTTAGAGAAGAAAAACTCTAAATTCAATCCCGTTAAAATCCACTGAAAAATTGATCGCGTTACATTCTACCCGTACGGATGTGGTTAATTGATGCATACATTAATGCAGCAGTACCCGGTAATACCCGGGAAAGATTGGAGAATTCCCAGGTTTTAAGGGCCGGGTTAGCTCAGTCGGTAGAGCGTTCGGCTAGAAACCACAAGGTTCCTAGTTCGATTCCGGTCCTCGCCAACTCAGCGTTATGAGTAGCACAGGGATCTGTGCGGTAAAGTAAGGAGCTGATGGTAGGTGTGGCGCCTCAGATGCCAAAACAATCTCCTTGATCTAGCGCTAGAGAAAAGGGGATAGATTCCCTCAATGATTGGCTGATACCGACTTTAGACCGCCCCGACGACGACTATAGTGTGTATGTAAATGCTAGCGAACCTGAATGACTATACTGGATTTTCAATAGCAACTAGGTGTGTTGCTTGGTGTGTTCATTGCAGATCCTGTTTTTGTGTAGAACTATGAGTAGCTGTTTAAGTCCTACGTCCTTCTTCGATCCATTTTCTTCATTCAGAATGAAGTTTGGGGTCAAAGAGGATTTAACTTTTTCAACAAACTTATGTATAAGAGTAGGAAAGGGATTAGTGAGAGAAATGGTTAAACAGTAATAGTATGTCCTCTTTTTTTCTGTCCTATTGAACCGTGTTCTCTTCCCTCCCCCATAGGAAATACGTTCCCAGGGGTTCCATAATTGAGTTTTGAGAAAATCCAATTAGTCAGTACTGTTTCTGAAAATTAGCGTTATATTGTGTAAATTCTCATGTTTAACCATCAATAATCTTAGGTATAATTAATCAGAAATACCTCATCTGTATCGAAAACAAATACAATTGATATCTATAGGCGTACAAGCCTCAATTAATGAAGGACACAAATAACAAAGTCCAACGTTCCAAGAAACAAGAATATAATTATGTGATAGGGTTCTCTGGAATCTTAGTAGTCTTTATATCATAAAAGATAAAATACCGAGATTGATATGTCATAAATCAAAGTAAATTAGATAATAGGCAACAGTAATCACATGGAATGATTAAATTTTTCCTTATATCTACATCTATCTATATATATATATATATATATATATATGTATATATATATAAACAAGCGTCCTACTGTAACGTAACATCTTATTCAATGAACACACGTGTAATCGGCTGCAATTAATCGGTAACTCGATTAATTCAGTGTATTTAACCCTGAAGATCATAATGCTGAAACTCGAGTAGGTTTCTATTGTATCCATTTCTTTAATAAATTTGCTCTACTTTGTATTGAGCACTTTGTATTTTTTTATCGCGGACTTAACCCCTGGATTCTGTGCACCTCCAACGATCGTGCCCATATTCACCGGTAAGCCACCCTTTATCTATCTATCTATCTATCTATCTATCTATCTATATATATATATATATATATATATATATATATATATATATATATAAATGTTGTTCTGGTTCCAACGGCACAAAATGTAATATTTTATAAAAAAAAAGAAGGTCCGCAAAATGTATCGTTCTCAGAAAAAATGTTTTATTTTTTATATATATTACACACATACACACACACACACACACACACAATATATATATATATATATATATATATATATATATATATGTGTGTGTGTGTGTGTGTGTGTGTGTGTGTGTGTGTGTGGATAGGTCAAATATGCATTAAAGCAGTTTTTACACGCACTGCATATATGAAGATATATATAATACAGAATACACATTTTCATATATATATATATATATATATATATATATATATTCTCGGCAAAATAGAATTAAATCCGACGGTATGTAAATGTATGCAATATGAAAAAAGAAGGTAGTCATTGAGTTTTTCCTTCCTTTCAAAGGTAAATATTGCTGTTTATTTAATCTAAAATTGATTATTATACATTGAGCTCTCTTTAGGGATTTATAAAAATCCTTCTAATTTGCACCTACAAAAACATGCAATATAATTATACAGTGAGATTTTGAAGATCCCATGTAGAATCATCCCTGACACACATTACTTTTCACACACACACACACACACACACATATATATATATATATATATATATATATATATATATATATATATATATATATACACTTCTCAATATAAAAGTGATCATCGGTGAATAAAGCGCCGCACCCACATTTTTATATGTGTGTGTACGTGTTTGTGTGTATCAGTGTGTATGTGTGTGAAAGTGTGCGTGTAATAATAAGGCTGTGCATCTGTATTGTTGAGATCTTGTATGTCTGTGTGCGTGTGCTTGAGAATGTGTAAATGTGTGAGCGCCAAACTCAGTTCGTCCGTGTGTGTGTAGGTACGTGTGCATTTGTGTGTTCGTGTTTGTATTCATACGTGCGTGCGTATAATCATTATTTTTTCCTCCAACATTATTCCACACGGACAAATATAGGTAGATCTTAGCACGGAAAGGTCCTCGTATATTCCAGCGTGTCTCATAGTAGAGAAGAGATTTATCTGAAAAAACAAACCCACAAAGGTAGTGAAATATACATTCTGATGTGTAATGCCTATTTTAATATTTTGAATAGCGTGATTTTTTTCCCTAGTAATTTTATGTCATTTTGATAAACACCTTGGTCATCTATCTATTAATAATGGAGATTCGCTTCCGGTTTTTGTCTGTAACAAAAATTACGTCACTGCTTACATCCCATTACCCAAAATCGTCATAACATAGAATAAATACACTCAAAATTTAAACATGCAACATTAGACAGTCCTCATTGTTTTTTTTTTAAAACAAGTTTTAATAAATACATGACTGGTATTATATATCTATATATAGTTTGTTTTATTTTAATACATATTTAAAGTTTACATTTCAAATTGTTTTTTTTTTTAATCCTTTAATGAATTTGATGATTTTACTTACTCGCTGACATTGAATATGTTTCAAAAATCTATTTTTACATCACCCGGAGGGTGTTTTGTATTTTGTACTAGTTTTACATATATATATGAACTGCGCAGATTTATTTATCCGTCAATAAGTATCAATGAACAATAAAACTATATCTCTGAATTTTTTAGATGTAGTTTGATAATTAGTATCATTTGTATTATTCGGACTATTGTCCTAATCTTTATTGTTATCTGTACAACGTTTCGATGTGCTCTCCGACCTCTTAACGTATTTCTTGTCGGACTCTGAAGCCTTCTCAAACTCAATTGGATACATATCGTAGTGCATACAGGCGTTGTGTTAAGACAGTCCTATGTGACAGTTATCTCTCGGTTGGAGGTTCAATCCTGGTCAAGGGAGAGATTAACATAGAATAATGATTAACATAGCTTAACACCTGGGCCCCAGCTATGGTTAGCAGAATGAGAACAAGATAGCCCCGAGGACTGAATAAAGGTTTGGGTTCAAAGTTCCGTAAAGGCTCCCAATTACGACAAGTAGGTTCCCGAGTTCGAAAATAAGGTTGCCGAGTTGGAGAAAGCTCCGGAGTCCGACAAGAAATACCTGAAGAAGGCCGGAGGTACATCGGCCGAAACGTTGTACGGATAACAATAAAGGTGAGGACAATAGTTCGAATCATCCAAATAATAGTAATAAAACAATACATATAAAAAAGAACAATAAAAAGATGCAAGAGAGTTTAACTTATTTTATTAACATCATTTTTACAGGAATTTATTCTGTTAAATTATATCTCAGCAGTAGAGATATGCCTGGTTCACAAAAATGGACTTAATGTTACCGAAAACTACCAGTCCTCGACTCCCCGCCGCTTGTAATCTGTACACATAGCACCTCTGCTACTAACAGACGAAAGCGTTATATGGCCGTCTCATCGTAAACCCACTCTTTTATCATCGCACTAGAACTTAGTACACTTTCAACTTCAAATTGATTGCCTGGTCTATTTAACAAGAATGACCTTATAAAATCTCGCATTTTTCTCCTTCCTGTACAAAATCCATATGGGTGCATACTGAGATTTATACATTCGATGAAGTAAACGCGGGAACAAGATTTTATCGATTCGCAGATTTTGGGATCTTGTAATTAACTAGTATGTTTGAAATGTAAAAACAAGATAAATAAAAATAAAATAAAATAAGATACTCATCAAACTAGGCGTTCGTTATATTAGTAATGATATAACCAGCTTCTTAATCCACTCAGTCATTATAGTAAATAAAGACTCTCGTATTCGTTACAATGCGTGTTGTAAAACCCTCTTCTACAGAGACTGAGATTGTAAATGGATTCATCAAGTGAAAACAACATAATATAACTAATAAATTCACTCACAAGTATAAAAGTCAACATTCTATTTTATAATATGTGTTCTATGTATTCGATTCTCAACTACTCACTGAAATGAAAAAGAAGTTTTCATTTTACCAACTTAAATATTTTTACTGAACTTTTAGAGTTAACAATTATTCTCATATTAATTTCATTCTTTCTGTATTGAAATTATTTTTTCTTTATTCAGATAGGAATATTTGAAAGGATATAACTTCGAGTGAATTATTATATATTATTATTATTATTATTATTATTATTATTTATTATTATTATCAAAAAGCAATGGTTACTAGAAACCATGCAATTGCTTCGTCATTGAATTATAATTCAATAATCTTCATTCAGTACCCTTGTGTTTCTTGTCATCCTTTTCAATCAAACATCTTTCTTCTAGCATTGAAATTATTTCTTTCTTCCATTGAAGGCGCGTGGTATTATGGTTTCCGTCGTAGAAAACGGACACAGCGTAGACGAGTTCAAAACCTGGACGCGGCTCTTTGCATTTCGCATAATGCAAATGGGTTAATAATAGGACTGACTTGTTTCTTTTAATGTAGGTATGGCAACCGGTCTAGGAGAAGGAGAAATCTGACTTCAAACCAAAGAGACTTTCTTCTCGCTAGTAATATATATATATATATAATATATTATATATATATATATATATATATAGTATATTAAGGAAGATTGAAAAAACACAGGTTTAAATGAGTTAAGTGGTGAGTTTATTGGCCGACGCTGCAGTGTTTCGATCTATTAATTTAGATCATCTTCAGGGCATTTGTTCGTATATGGAAGGGTAATAAGAAATTTTTTTATCACAGACTAACGAGAAAACCGAGTGATAGTCCTTGTTTATCAGTCTGTTTAAAATTTGAAGTTTGAAAAAAGGAGACGGTTTGAAATATGACGTCAAATATTCACTTTTACGGTGTGAGTATGGGACTGTGTAAGTGTGTGTATCGAAAAGAAAGCATTGTGCATTTTTTAGGTGTGTGTTTGCGCGTGTGTGTATAAATCTTTTGCGATAAAGGACAGCGAAACAAACCTCAATGTTGTGTGTGTGTGTGTGTGTGTGTGTGTGTGTGTGTGTTAATATACTACATACCGTCGGATTCAATTTCTTTTCTTCACACACACACACACAACACACACACACACACACACACACACATATATATATATATATATATATATATATATATATATATATATATATATATATAATATCTCCCCCTCCTCCTTTTTCCTGTCGATGAATTCTCATCTCTTACCTTTTTTTCCTTCCCGTTCCGAAGATTTCCTCTTTTTTTTCGGTGTTCATTACTTTCTTTCGTTTCTTTCAACCCTCATATTTCTTTCTTTCTTTTTACCTCCAAAAATAACAATAAAAGTTATATAGAAATATAAAGATGGACTTGGTGTACATTTCTTACGCATTACAAGATTATCAGACAAGTACTTATATTTGTTAGAAGACAACAAAACGTATTTTTACCAGAGCTTCTAAACGTTTTTTTTTTATTGGTTGGACCCACTTATTTTCCAATCTATCATACTTCTTTAATTGTATCGTATACATGGCTGACCCACTCATGTTTAAAAAAATGCCTAATTCATCTCTTATTAATTGACACGTCAAAATAAATTAGCTCCTGCAATACTCAATAAAATGTTTACTTTATAGCTTCATTAACTGGTTGCGTCTGCGAATGCCTGATCATGGGGAAATAATATACATTGTGCAAATATATATTAACTTCAGTTGACTGAGTGACACATTGTCTGCGTTGCGAACAAAGTGTTATGTTTTCGGCGTGCTGAGGGATTTCGGTGTGATTGTTGGCCTCCACCGGTCCCATGAGATTTCACTCCGTTATGTAGATGAACACGAAGCAGAAAGATAGCCGCTTAGTTTATGTTCTCTTTTTAGTCATTGTTGGCTATAGATTATGCCTCTAAACTGCTTCGTAGCGCCAACAGTATTATAAGATCATTATTATCTCCGTTATAATTCGTCTGTCCATACAGACAGAGCTAACAGACACTAAGAGGCAAATAGAAGGAAAACGCTTGTATTTTTATATACAACCACTTTCAAATGGGGAATGACACGGTTATAATTTATTTGCTATTATACACTATAATACACACACACAGATACACACACACACACATATATATATATATATATATATATATACAAGTTAAGAGACAGGAAATGAATCCGACGGTATAAGTATTGATAAAAGGATATGGAAACACACAATATGCTGTTAAAATGAAAATAATAAAAATATGATATAAAATATATTCATTTTAACAGCATATTGAGTGTTTTCATATGATTTTATCTATCTATCTATATCTATATCTATATCTATCTATCTATCTATCTATCTATATATATATATATATATATATATATATATATATATATATATATATCGGTGAAAAGGGAATACCCCTCTCAGAAACGTATTTTTAAACAACACAATGCTCAAGTATACAAAAATTTATATATATTTGCCAACGCCTCCGTACTAGCAGGGTGAGACACAATGTTAATTTCTTAAGCGGAGTTTACAAGGTTTTAATTAAGAGTTGTCCTTCTCCTAGACTGGTTGCCCAGTTAAGTTAAAAAATCCCAGCTGTCCTACTATTCATCCATAGCAAGCGGGAGAATAGTTGGATTCGTAGCTTTCCCAAGGTTATTAGCCCTATGGAAAATGCAAACAAGCTCGTCCAGGGTTTGAACTCATCTTGTGTTCATTCCTACCGCAGGAATAATTGCTCCACACGGCTCTAAATACACTAAATATAGGAACGATAATTTTAATGTAAATAGATAATACTTACAAACGAGTTTACCCTCTCAACAATGATTTTAGAAGAACGACACGCCATAGAAAGGTTTGCTCTGTGCCTCAAATAATAGAAATGGCAGAGCTGATTATAAAACCAACGTCATGAATGTACACTGTGTTACTATTCATTTTTTCTTTCTTTTATGGATCCTTCGATAGTGAGGTTGAGCACCTTTGAAAAATATTTAAACTTTGCCCGAATAGTTTTTTTTAACCCCGTATATTCACCATAATTACTAACACCTACACGTCTGATGAGTTCATTAGCGTGAAATTCAGAATGACGGTTTTTTTCTTAGCGCACGATTTATTCCATTCATAACATCGGTTGTAGTCATATGAATCGATCGGGTTCAATCCCGGGTGGATGTAGCCTACAAAATGTCTCGCCCACAACGAAGAGACTTGATCCGTCGAAATACAGTGTCTGTGGAAGACTATTATTATAGTAATATATATATATATATATAATATATATATATGTGTGTGTGTGTGTGTGTGTGTGGGTGTGTGTGTGTGTGTGTGTGTGTTATGTATAAACTTTGTTCTTATGAAGTTATTTTTATTGTTATTTTGAAGCTAGAAAAAAAGAACAAAAACAACAAAAAAAAAAACAACAACAAACACAAAACAAGATATATAATATTCAACTAATATAGTATTACAAAAGAAAAAACATAGTACCACTAGAGTAATCAATAAAATTATAACAATATATTAAGAGAAAGTGACAATTCACCCCTTTTCCAAGGAATATAAGGAAATAAGACATATCTTGAAAGAGAAATAAGAAAATACGTATATAGAGAGGAATAATATTAGTGATAGATGTGTGAATGTAAAATAAATGGTGTGTGGGTGTAAGAATAGTGAATAGAAATGTGTAGGTGATAGAATAAATCTATAACGGAAAAAAAAAAAAAAAG
>CM042148.1:28264143-28276643 GCA_023376005.1 Doryteuthis pealeii
ACCTCATATATATATATATAAAGTATCTTCGAGCGGCCTAATGTCCTGTCTATCAACCGATCAGCGGGAGGTCTATCGCCTTTTTTTCTAGCGCCTAGACCAAGGAGATTTTAAGCGTTTGTAGTGGAGCGCAACTACCATCAATCCTTACTTACCGCACAGATCCCTGTACTACTCATGCGCTGAGTTGGCTTTTTTTGTTCTAAGCTTCTTCGTTACTAGCCTTTATGGTTTCTAGCCGAACGCCTCCACCGACTGAGCTAACCATAGCCCCTCCGCACAAATAAGATTCGAACAACAAAGTATAATTTATTAATGGTGGGGATTTAAATTCAGAATTTCTTTCTTCTTTAGACTGTTTACCTAACCAAGATTGAAGAGCCCTGTCTGCTCTATTTACCCATATGAGGGAAATTAGTAGGATTCATGCCTTTCCCAGGGGTATTGCAGTATTATGTGAAATGCAATCCACGTCCAGAATTTGAACTCTTCTCACCGAGCCATTTCTACGACAATAAACCTTACTCTATGCGCCTCCATAGACACATATAGAATTATTCCTGCCTACTGTTTATTTATATATGTATTCATTTACGTAAACATGCCGATTCCTTTCATTCAACATTATCCAACGTCGCGATTCTTCCTTTCTTTCTATTCTTTCTTTCTTTCTTTCTTTCTTTTTATGTTAATCTATTTGTTTTTTTATTTATTTGTTTTGTTCATTTTTAATCCGCCATTTTCTTTCGCTCCTAGGTGCCTTCTTTCTTTCTTTCTTTCTTTCTTTCTTTCTTTCTTTCTTTGTTACTTTTTTCTTTCTTTCTTTTTATTTATTTATTTATTTACTTCATTCAGTCCGCTATATTTTTGTATCTGTTCTTTTGTTGCTTTTAAAAAAAATGTTCACTACTCATTTCTTTTTAGCTCTCTTATACATCATTTCTCTTTCTTTCTTTCTTTCTTTCCTTTCTTTCTTCTTCTTTCTTTCTTCATTTATTTATTATATTATTATTTGTTTATTCATTTACTTATTGTCTATTTATTTCATCTGTTTATTTGTGGACTTTTTATTGATTTATTTTACGAATTCGTCTGTGTTTTTATTTTCGCTCCTTCATGCGTCATTTCTTATTATGTTCATTTCTTTCTTTTTTTCTTTCTTTCTTTTTTCTTTCTTTCTTTTTTCTTTTTTTCTTTTTTCTTTTCTTTCTTTCCACATTCATGTATTCATTTATTAACTTACTTTCAATTTTGTTTATGTTTTATTTATTTCACTATCCGTATATTTTGTTTTTCACTCCTTCATGCGTCATTCTTTTTCTTTCTTTCCTTCCTTCATACTTTCTTTCTTTTGTTTTTCTAGTTTGTTTATTTGCTTGCTTTTTTAATTTATACCACTAATTCGTCTGTTATTTGTTTTACGCACTTTCATGCATCATTTCTTCTTTTTTTTTTCGTTCTTTTTCTTTTTTTCTTTTCTCATTTTTCTTTCTTTTTCTTTCACTTTGTTTTCTTAATTTGTTCGTACTTCTTTCTTTCTGTCTTTCTTTCTTTCTTTTATCTATCTATTTAAATATCTCCTTTGTTTATTGACTCGGTCATTTTCTTTCACTTTACATGATTTCTGATTCTTTCTTTCTGATTTTTTCCTTCTGTTTTGACGTCTTCTTATCTCCTTAATTCCTTCTAAATGTTGTTACTCTTAATATTTTCCATTATTCATTCATCTTCTGGTTTTCTTACTTTTTTTCTTTTCACTTGCTTTTCTGTGTACTCTTATATTTCACTTATTAATTCTTTTCTTTTTTCTCTTTTTCTTTTTCTTTTTTTACTTTTTTGGTTACTCATTATATTTTCATTAATTCATTCCTTTTCTTTTTCTTCTTCTTTCTTTTCTTTTTCTTTACTTATTATGGCAGTACTCGTATATTTCCATGTATTCATCATTTTTTTTTCTACTTTTTCTTTTTCTCTTTCTTTTTATTTTTCTGGTACTCGTTATATTTCATTTAATTCATTCATTTCTTTTCTTTACTTTTTTCTTTTTCTTTTACTTTTTCTGGTGTATCGTATATTTCATTAACTTCATTATTTTCCTTTTTCTCCTCTTTTTCTTTTTTCTTTTCTATTCTTTTTCTGGCTTACCGTATATTTCATTAATTCATTCATTGTCGTTTTCTTCTGTTTTCTTTTCTTTTTCTTTTCTTTTTACTTTTCTGGTAGTTACTCACGTAATATTTCATTAATTCATTCATTTTCTTTTCTTCATGTTCTTTTTCCTTTTTCTTTTACTTTTATCTGGTGTACTCGATATTCCATTATTTCATTCATTTCTTTTATTCTTGTCTACTCTTATATTTCATCTTATTTCATTCATTTTTTCTTTTTCTTTTTTTCGTTATTTTCTCTTTTCTTTTCTTCTTTTTCTTTCTTTTTATTTTCAGATCTTTCATTCCCATCACTGTGTTGATTCATTCTTTAATTCGTTTCTTCGATGAAAAATCTACCCTGACTGACACCAACAGGATCGCTAATTGGTAACACTAGCAAATGGCCAATTAGATTCTCGAATTCAGTTCTCGCGTGAGAACACATGGAACTATTTCATGTGTTGACCTGGAGGTGACAACAGAGCGTTGCCTTGCATCTCTGTTGGGCAGACAACGCTGACGGAATATTGGTAATATTAGCCGCTTTCTCGTCACCAGTGCAGTGTCAGGTTCGTCTTACTCGGGTCGATCTTGACGGGACGCTATTTGTGGCTGTCGCACCAAATTATGAGCGATTGACATGAAAGAATTCGAAACGAGAGACGCAAAAAGATCATGAAAACATCTATTTTCAGTGACTTACTGACATAAGCAGTAAAGTAATACACACAGAGACACACGCAGACCCATTCACTTCCTCTTCCTTTCTGTCTCTAAAAACATACTGACACACACCAGACACACAACACACACACACACACACAGAACTATATATATATATATATATATATATATATAGATATAGATATAGATATAGATATATAGATAGATATAGATATATTATATGAATGAATAAATGAAATATAAGTGTACACAAGAATATATATATATATATATATATATATATATATATATATATATATGTGTTGTGTGTATGGTGTGTGCGTGTGTGTATGGGCAGCTCTTTCATTTATGCATGTTGAATTAACAAAAACACATCTCCTGTTTAAACAATTTTATTTGTGATTTTTTTCAAGTTTTCTGGCCAACTTTTTAATATTTGGGTGAATTCGTGGATTAGTCACCAAAGTTTCATGTCCCAAGTACTTTCGGCACTTCGAAGCGCCATTATCATGGGACATGAACTTTGGTAGACTAATCCACATCAATATATATAATATATATATATATATATATATATTATATATTATATATATATATGTATATATATATATTCTTGTGTACTCTTATATTTCATTTATTCATATATATATATATAGTCATCCACAGACACGTGTTTCGAATTTTCAAGTCTCTTCAGGTTGGCTAGACATTCTGTGAGCTATCTACAGCCGGGATAGAACTCCGATAGATTCAGCATCAGTCGGATAGCTTAACCGCTCGGCTATCCTCACCAACAGAATGCGATGGGGATTTTAACTGTTTTAACACACATCTGTATGTATGTAAACGCCGCCATAGAATGCTCCGCCCTTTTATAGGAGAGCGTTGCGTTTATGTATTGTGGTGGTCATCAGCGAAATCCCCTCCAAAGTGCTCAACCCCAGTTTGGCTAGCCATTCTATGAGCTACCTACAGCCGTGATAGAACTCCGATAGATCCAGCATCAGTCGGAGAGCTTAAACCTTCGGCCACCAGTTGTACGTTGCTGATGAGTGCCCCGACTTAGGAGGTTTTCACTCGTTCTTTTTTCTTTACGTTGTGATTTTTAAATTTGAGCTACGAGCGAGTTTCATATACGCTTATATCAAAAAGCTCGCTAAAAACATTTGTTTTCAAATTTATTACGCCAAAGAAAATACGTTTTATAAAAAATAAACATTAGATATATTACCGCATATAATTCATTACATTCTTTTTTCTATTTCTCTGAATGTTTGAGATGAGGCTTGATGGTTAGTATTATCTGCGACTATTGTCCTCATCTTGATTGCGACAAGAATGTTCTCGATTACAACAAAAAATTTACCGAGTCCGAAAAGAAGGTTCCCGAGTCCGACAAGAAATACCTGAAGAAGGCCGGAGGGCATATTGGCCGAAACGTTGTACAAATAACAATGAAGATGAGGACAATAGTCCGAATAACGCAGATAATACTAATTCTATTTTCTCATGTATGTATATAATACAGTGCTATTCTTTCTATTTAAAAATGTAATATAAATAAATAGGGTGTTTTTTAGGGTGAGGTTGGAAAGGATTATTGACATTTCAGTATATTTCAATGTGGAAATCGATTTGATATATGACTTACGGGGTGAATAGATACTGCACTTTGGAATATTCATCATACAGGTAAAAAATACTAACACATTTTAGTACAGTCGACGGTGGAATTTGGTAGGCAAATAATTAAATTCTGTTTCGCTATGGCAAAGTCACATTCCAGTTTGATAATATACTTTCATTGTAAATTGAAGGCGTCCATTCGTGGTGAAATGATTAACAGGCTAGACTCACAGATATATTAATAGTGAATAACGAGTTCGATCCTCGCTGGATAGCCCATAGTTGTGACCTTGTGTCCCATTCTACCCATGAGTTTGTGGTTAGGTATTAGCTCAGTCGGTAGAGCGTTCGGCTAGAAACCACAAGGTTCCAAGTTCTATTCCGGTCCTCGCCAACTCAGCGTTATGGAGTAGCACAGGGATTTATTTGCAACGGTAGTAGGAGCTGATGGTAGGTGTGGCGCTCCACCTCAAATGCAAAAACAATCTCCTTGGTCTAGCGCTAGTGAGAAGGGGATAGACTCCCTCGCTGATTGCTGATACCGACATTAGGCGGCCCCGACGACTTTACGTTTACTTTATATATATATATATATATTTTACCAACCCCTCCGCACGAGCAGGATGTGACACAAGGTCAATTTCTTAAGCGGGGTTCAACAGGTTTGAATTCAGAGTTTTCCTTCTCCTAGACAGGTTGCCTAACCAAGATTAAAGAGCCCAGTCTGCCCAACTATTTACCCATAGCTGGAGGGAGAGTAGGATTCATACCTTACCAAGTGTCTTAGCACTAAGTGAAATGCAATTACCACGTCCAGGATTTGAACTTGGGTGACGAGTCCATTTCCCATGACTTTAACCATTACATCACACGCTTACCAAAAGGTAAATACATCCTTCCATTGTAAATCGAACATTTCGTTAAAAATATTAAAAAGTCTCGGAATTCCCAACTATTAACCTACTTAAAACATATCACTGGATCCCATTAATAGCCAAATAAAATTTCAGCATGACATTTATGAATAATATTCTCTTGGAAACTGATGCTTATTTTAAATGTCAAACATTATCCGATATATAAAAGCAATGCTTGATGTAGAAAAGGACAATGAAAATAATAAGATGTGGGACAAAAATATTTCAAAAATATATAATTCTTAAAAATAGTCGTCATTGAGTTATGAGATGGCAAACAAACAAAATAAAGAATAATAAATAAAAGATGAAAACAAGACCAAAAAGAGGGATTTGGTTGGTTGGTTGGTTGGTTGGATGGTTGGTTGGTATTTACGGCATGTCAACCCTTGTTAGGTTATTTATGCCGAAGACTTTTCTTTTATTCATACTTGATAATATTTATATTCTTTCAAACTCATTTTTAAAAAATACATTTTTATTCATTTTATTACACAACCCCTATATGAGACCCTAACAGTTACTACCACTACTAATTAGGGTAGACCTAGAAGCAATGGTGAGCAACACTCACCAGATCTCCAGAATTGGAACTTCACCATTAGCTGCAACTTAACGTCATACCCAAGCAATAAGGCCCTCAACCACCGCCTTCAAGCACACATATGATAAAAAGGGTTATGGGTTTGCCATAAGGGTAATATGGTTCGAACAATCCGTCAAGCATAAGTAAGGGCCACTATAATCAAGCACTGCTTTTACTTATCTGATAATATTTGACATTTAAAATCAGCATCAGTTTCCAAGTTGGTCATGCTAATCTTGTTGCAGTTTTCTGTATATAAAGTGTGCTGTAATCCACCGCTTAAAACTTATTGACTAAGCGAGGTCACGTTGTTTAAATCTTAGCCAATCAACAGCCCGAACACGTGGTTAGTTAACTATTTCATCACTGATATTGACATCTGTTTATTTGCACGTTATTTGACATTGACGAATGGACCAACAACCGAAGTCTCATACCCAACATTAAGGAACACCCAGGAACAACCAAAGGAGCATACTCAACATTAAGGAACATCTAGAAGCAAACAAAGGTTTCTTCACTAGGGATCACGCTCTGCTTAACACAAGGGATCTCCGATGGGGGGTGCACTTGCTTGAAAACAAATATGGCCACAAAAATCGTAACAAATCTAGCTTGCTAGTCAATATGCCACGGGATGTGCCAATGTGCTGTGTTATTTAGTTTTTTGGACATTCCTATCTTCCGTTTTACTCACGTTGCAGAAGGTAATCAATTAAGTATCTACCTAACCTCTTTGTTTCGGAAGGGAATGATACAAGGCTGAAATTATGAAGTATCCAGCGAGAATCGTACTCGTTATACAGTAGTTATATATCTTTCAGACTAGGTTGATAACCACTAGACTACGATGAGACACCCATTTTGTACCAATCTCATTCACCATGGGTAGGATGGGACCACAATCTACAAGTACGGGGCATCCAACGAGAATTGAATTCGTTATTAAGTATAACGTATCAGCCATATGCGCTTGCTAACGATTACACCACGGCTTGATTCGGTATTAAATGACCCGAAAAGGGTTGATATGCCGTAAAACAAAACAACAGAACAACCCGAGTCCTTTGTTTATCAAAATGGCTTGATTCGGCATTAAATGACCAGAAAATGGTTGATATGCCGTAAAACAAAACAACCGAACAACCTGAGTCCTTTGTTTGACAAAATGACTTTATTTGGCATTAAATGACCCAGAAAGGGTTGATATGCCATAGAACATAAAAACGTTCTTTATTGATTCGGTTAATATGCCGTAAAACAAAACCCGAGTCCTTTGTTTATCAAAATTGCTTGATTCGGTATTAAATGACCCGAAAATAGTTGATACGCCATAAAACAAAACCAACTAACAGTCACTATCGGTTCCAGCTAGACCAGTGAAGTTAAGCAGCAATTAGGCTGTTCAATACTGTTCAATACTATGGGACGCCATATATAGCTTTCTCGTTTGTCACGGGTAGGATGTGACATAAAATCAGAAGAATGGGGCTTCCATCGAGGATCGAATTCGCTACTCATTCGTAATGGATCTGTGGGTCTAGATTTCTAACTATTACACCAGGATGGATCGCCTGTGGAAGCGAACCTATTATACGCGATAACATTTTCTGTCCGTGATTATATTATGACAGAAAGAAAGAAAGAAAGAACGAAAGAAAGAAAGATACACGAAAAGAAAACATAGACAACCTCGAATTTCTCATAAAACATCCCTAAAAAAATCTCTAGAATAGATCATTTCTAACCATTACACCAGGATGGGTCGCCTGGGGAAGCGAACCTAGTATACGCGATAACATTTCTGTCCGTGATTATATTATGACAGAAAGAAAGAAAGAAAGATAGACGAAAATAAAACATAGACAACCTCGAATTTTCCTGAAACATCCCTTAAAAAAAAAATCTCTAGAATAGATCATTTCTAACCATTACACCAGGATGGGTCGCCTGAGGAAGCGAACCTAGTATACGAGATAGCATTTTCTGTCCGTGATTATATTATGGCAGAAAGAAAGAAAGAAAGAAAGAAAGATAGACGAAAATAAAATATAGACAACCTCGGATTTTTCCTGAAACATCCCTTAAAAAAAAAATCTCTAGAATAGATCATTTCTAACCATTACACCAGGATGGGTCGCCTGAGGAAGCAACCTAGTATACAAGATAGCATTTTTCTGTCCGTATATATTTATGACAGAAAGAAAAAAAGAAAGAAAGAAAGAAAAAATAGACGAAAAGAAAATATAGACAAGCTCGAATTTTTCCTGAAACATCCCTAAAAAAATCTCTAGAATAGATCATTTCTAACCATTACACCAGGATGGGTCGCCTGAGGAAGCGAACCTAGTATACGAGATAGCATTTTCTGTTTGTGCTTATATTATTAAAGAAAGAAAGAAAGAAAGAAAGAAAGAAAGAAAGAAAGAAAGATAGACGAAAAGAAAACATAGATAACCTCGGATTTTTCCTGAAACATCCCTTAAAAAAAATCTCTAGAATAGATCATTTCTAACCATTACACCAGGATGGGTGGCCTGAGGAAGAGAACCTAGTATACGAGATAGCATTTTCTGTTCGTGATTATATTATGAAAGAAAGAAAGAATGAAAGAAAAAGAAAGAAAGATAGACGAAAAAGAAAACATAGACAACCTCGAATTCCCTTAAAACATCCCTAAAAAAAAAATCTCTAGAATAGATCATTTCTAACCATTACACCAGGATGGGTCGCCTGTGGAAACGAACCTAGTATACGAGATAGCATTTTCTGTTCGTGATTATATTATGACAGAAAGAAAGAAAGAAAGAAAGAAAGAAAGATAGACGAAAAGAAAACATAGACAACCTCGAATTTCTCATAAAACATCCCTAAAAAAATCTCTAGAATAGATCATTTCTAACCATTACACCAGGATGGGTCGCCTGAGGAAGCGAACCTAGTATACGAGATAGCATTTTCTGTTTGTGATTATATTATGAAAAAAAAAGAAAGAATGAAAGAAAGAAAGAAAGAAAGATAGACGAAAAGAAAACATAGACAACCTCGAATTTCCCTTAAAACATCCCTAAAAAAATCTCTAGAATAGATCATTTCTAACCATTACACCAGGATGGGTCGCCTGAGGAAGCGAACCTAGTATACAAGATAGCATTTTCTGTCCGTGATTATATTATGACAGAAAAAAAGAAAGAAAGAAAGAAAGAAAGAAAGAAAGAAAGATACACGAAAATAAAACATAGACAACCTCGAATTTTTCCTGAAACATCCCTTAAAAAAAACTCTAGAATAGATCATTTCTAACCATTACACCAGGATGGGTCGCCTGAGGAAGCGAACCTAGTATACGAGATAGCATTTTCTGTTTGTGCTTATATTATGAAAGAAAAAAAGAAAGAATGAAAGAAAGAAAGAAAGAAAGATAGACGAAAATAAAACATAGACAACCTCGAATTTTTCCTGAACATCCCTAAAAAAAATCTCTAGAATAGATCATTTCTAACCATTACACCAGGATGGGTCGCCTGAGGAAGCGAACCTAGTATACGAGATAGCATTTTCTGTTTGTGATTATATTATGACAGAAAGAAAGAAAGAAAGAAAGAAAGAAAGAAAGTAAAACATAGACAACCTCGGATTTTTCCTGAAACATCCCTTAAAAAAAAATCTCTAGAATAGATCATTTCTAACTATTACACCAGGATGGGTCGCCTGAGGAAGCGAACCTAGTATACGAGATAGCATTTTCTGTTCGTGATTATATTATGACAGAAAGAAAGAAAGAAAGAAAAGAAAGAAAGAAAGATAGACGAAAAGAAAACATAGACAACCTCGAATTTTTCCTGAAACATCCCTTAAAAAAAAAACTCTAGAATAGATCATTTCTAACCATTACACCAGGATGGGTCGCCTGAGGAAGCGAACCTAGTATACGAGATAGCATTTTCTGTTTGTGATTATATTATGACAGAAAGAAAGAAAGAAAGAAAGAAAGACGAAAAGAAAACATAGACAACCTCGAATTTCCCTTAAAACATCCCTAAAAAAATCTCTAGAATAGATCATTTCTAACTATTACACCAGGATGGGTCGCCTGAGGAAGCGAACCTAGTATACAAGATAGCATTTTCTGTCCGTGATTATATTATGACAGAAAGAAAGAAAGAAAGAAAGAAAGAAAGAAAGATAGACGAAAATAAAATATAGACAACCTCGGATTTTTCCTGAAACATCCCTTAAAAAAAAATCTCTAGAATAGATCATTTCTAACCATTACACCAGGATGGGTCGCCTGAGGAAGCGAACCTAGTATACGAGATAGCATTTTCGTTCCTGATTATATTATACAGAAAGAAAGAAAGAAAGAAAGAAAGATAGACGAAAGAAAACATAGACAACCTCGAATTTCTCATAAACATCCCTTAAAAAATCTCTAGAATAGATCATTTCTAACATTACACCAGGATGGGTCGCCTGAGGAAGCGAACCTAGTATACGAGATAGCATTTTCTGTCCGTGATTATATTATGACAGAAAGAAAGAAAGAAAGAAAGCTAGACGAAAAGAAAACATAGACAACCTCGAATTTCTCATAAAACATCCCTTAAAAAATCTCTAGAATAGATCATTTCTAACCATTACACCAGGATGGGTCGCCTGGGGAAGCGAACCTAGTATACGAGATAGCATTTTCTGTCCGTGATTATATTATGACAGAAAGAAAGAAAGAAAGAAAGAAAGATAGACGAAAAGAAAATATAGACAACCTCGAATTTTTCATGAAACATCCCTAAAAAAATCTCTAGAATAGATCATTTCTAACCATTACACCAGGATGGGTCGCCTGAGGAAGCGAACCTAGTATACAAGATAGCATTTTCTGTCCGTGATTATATTATGACAGAAAGAAAGAAAGAAAGATAGACGAAAATAAAATATAGACAATCTCGGATTTTTCCTGAAACATCCCTTAAAAAAAATCTCTAGAATAGATCATTTCTAACCATTACACCAGGATGGGTCGCCTGAGGAAGCGAACCTAGTATACAAGATAGCATTTTCTGTCCGTGATTATATTATGACAGAAAGAAAGAAAGAAAGATAGACGAAAATAAAATATAGACAACCTCGGATTTTTCCTGAAACATCCCTTAAAAAAAATCTCTAGAATAGATCGTTCAGAATATTGAGTTAATAACAGCAGCAACACAAAGAATGATTTTAATTGTATGAATAAATTTTGAAGCCCATTATTCCTCATAAATTTCAGTTTGACATTTGTGAAGAATTTTCTCTTTGCAGCCGATGCTAATTTTAAATGTCAAACGCTGCCCGATAAATAAAAAAAAAACAGTGCTTGATGTGGGAAAGCGAACATGGATATAATAATATATATTTCAAATAAAATATCTTTAAAGAAACACTGATTCTATGAAATTCTATTTATTTTTTTCCTTCTGAAGAATTTTATTTATATTATTCTGAAATCCTAATACTCTTGGAAAAGGAATGAATCCAATTATTCTCTCTTGACCTTGTCTCAAATACTGGTTATGCGGAGGTATAAGTAAATACATTGATATATACAAGGTGTGTCATAAAAGTATGAAAATTGAAGCTGTATTTACCAAGATAGAAATGAACAATGAATGGAACTTTACTCTTGTTTAGAATACAAGGTGTGTCATATAAGTGCCGAGTTTGAAGCTGTATTCTCCGAGATAGAAATGAACACTGAATGTAAGGTTAATTATTTCAGAATAAAAATTGTGTCAAAAAGTACAAGGAATGTTGATTTTTTGACACACCTTGTACATACTATGAGTGCGACGTAATGGGTATTGTCAGAGGACAAGGAATCGGCGACTGGAGTTCAAATCCTGGACGTGACTGTTTAATAATAATAAAAATAATAATAATAATAATAGCTGTGGAACATGAGGGTCAAAGTGATACCAATTGTAATTGGTGCACTTGGAACGGTCCCAATAAACTTGGAAAAAGCCTGGAGGATCTGGGAATCAGAGGAAGAATTAAGACCATCCAGACTACTGCTTTGCTGCAATCGGCTAGAATATTCAGAAGAGTCATGGAGACCTGAGGAGACTTGTTGTCACTCAGATTCCAGTAGAATACCATCAGCTAACGCTGATGTGAAAAACTCAAAAGAAGTGAAAATAATACTGAAAAAGCTGTGGAATATGAGGGTGAATATGATACCAATAGTAGTTGGAGCATTAAGAACGATCCCAAAAGCTTAGAAAAACATTGAGGTAGTGGAAATCAGAAGAAGAATTGAGACCACCCAGACACCAGCATTATTGAAATTAGCTGGAATACTCAGGAGAGTCCTGGAGACTTGAGGAGACTTTTTGTCACTCAAACTCCAGTGAAAGACCATCAGCTAACGCCAGTGTGAAAAACTATTATTATTATTATTATTATTATCATTATTATTATTATTATTATTATTATTATTTATACTACTACCACTACTACTACTACTACTACTACTAATAATAATAATAATAATAATAA
>CM042148.1:28279143-28304143 GCA_023376005.1 Doryteuthis pealeii
GAAATATGATGCAATATTGCTTTGCATTTTCGTTTATTGAGCATTATAAAAATGTTACTGATTAAAATTGCTTTTACCGTTAGTTTATAATCATAATCATAATTATATATACTAGTAAAGTATGCACCCCTTAGTCGCAACTATTTAAATTTTAATGTAACAAAATATTATATCAAATTAGAAAGACAAACGAAACTAAATAAGAACGAATATAAAAATATTTCACTTACCTTAATGTTATTCTAATTGCTAGATCTAGATAGAATTATATGAGAGTACGTAAATAAACACTGTGTTTATTTGATATGGCTTTTAGCCGACAATTTTTGGAGGATATGTGCTTAATTGAAGTCATACCTAATTTTTGAAAATTAATTAGTTAATAATTAATGAATTTAGGCGGGCATATATATTCAAATGTAAAAACATATATGCCCGCCTAAATTCATTAATTATTAACTAATTAATTTTCAAAAATTAGGTATGACTTCAATTAAGCACATATCTTCCAAAAATTGAATTATATATATGATTGTTTTAATACGTTTGGGAATAACATGATAGTATTAGAAATCAGTAACAGCAAATAATATTTATTATACCCAGTTTTCTTAAAATAATCATACACATTATTCCCACCATATACTATGTAAATATTAATTTCTTAAAGATATATTCCACATAATTCAGGATTTTAAATGGATTAAGAATATGCGCTGTTTTGCGGAAAATCTAATTAAGCTTAGATTGTAACAGAGACACGGTTAATAAATAAGATTCTAATTAAGATTAAACAATGACTTTTTTATATTTATATTTGTTATGACTAAGTAAATCGTGACGTCAGTGATTACGTAGTTTTGATTATAGACAGACAGTTACATAATCCCCATTAGAATAAAAAAAATGACGTACGATTAAGCTTCGGATGCAGTAATGTCAATAAGTTCACTAAAAAATAAACATTAAAAGAAATCACTGCACATAATTCATTACATTTTATTTCATTGGGTGTTTCTACAACACAGTGCTATCTTTATTATTAAAAGGTAACAGAAAATAGGTCGCATTCCTTTTTTGGGAGGACAGGAACGGATTAAGGGCATTTCTGTTCAGGGAAAATTAATTTAATAAACCGATAAATGATGTACGATTAGGACGAATTAAACTCGTAATAACGGAGAATTCCGATGTCTATGTTCAATCCCTTCACGTGTGTTTGTAATTTTAATTTCATATATATATATATATATATATAAACATAGAATATATATAAATATATATATATATATATATATATAATATATATATATATATACTAGCTAAAGTACCCGGTCCATGACCGGACTAAAAAAAAGAAAGAGAGAGAAAAAAGTGGTGACTTAATTTGGCGGACCTGAACTTTTGGAACCCACGCCCTCTAAAATTTTCGTTTTTAATTATTTTTTTTCAACGGATTATTATCGATTGCAAACCAATCTATCCGATTGTAAAAAAAAAAAAAGTTACGTACATTAGAATCATTTTTATTTTACGTTTAAGGTAAGAACATATCATACACTGTTTTGTTATATACGAAATGTTAACTACATCGTATTTTTATTATAATTTTTGTTTTGTTTTATTACAATACGAATACAACTATGTTTACTTAGTTACGAAATAAGTAGTTATAATTTAACTTCCTATTTTTGTAAAAGGCTTTTCTTTCTAAAATTCTTTTGTTTTTAATTTTTTCGTATATATACAAAGTTGAGTTATATTATATTATTAAATAAACGAAATAAAATTTATTAAACAATATATAGGCGCTTATTATTTATTTAATAAATAATAAGCGCTTATTATTGTTTTTTTGCTTCGCTCTTTCTTACCAAATAAATATTTGGAAGATAGATTATTTCATTTCATTTCTAACTAAATTAATATTTTAAAGACAGGAATAAAAAAGATTGCGATATGAATAAGATTTGATTTTTCGTTAAAACATACTTTTGCTGTCCGAAGCAAAATAATTTTTTTCTAACTCGCTATAAAAAATAATTCAATTGATAAAGACTCGTACAAATTATAAATTGAGCAAGATTATTTTCTCTTCTTTTCACGAAAAGTTTCACTGAAACTCCAGTTTAAAAATAATAATAGTATTTGGGGACAATTTTAAATTCAGTTTTTAATTGCTTGATAAGTTAGAAATAGATTGTAATTTATTTCTTTGAATTTTTTCTACATGACAATTCAAATCTAGTTCTTAACGATAAAGAGAATGCAATATATATTTTTGCTTACATTTTAAAACGTCTTCATTAGTTCTCTAAACTATTAAGACTTTTTTTTAAAACCATTAGTATTAATTACAAAACAACTCGTTTTATCATTTTTTTAAATTTACATTTATACAACCCTATACTGGTGACTGATTTTTATTGACATTTAAAATCTTATTTAAAAAAAATGTAACCGTAAACTTGTGTTTTGAAACAATTTTCATTTTTCTACAATTTTTTGTGCATGACAACAATATAAATTAAGTGAGTGTACATTGTACAATAAAAGTTAGTTTCAAAAACATACGATAAATATAAATAAATATTTAGAAAGATTATAAAAAAAACGAATTTATTTTACGTTAAAATTTAGTTTGTCGCTAACATTTTCATTGTTTGTTTGTTTGTTTCTTTCTTTCTTTCTGCTGCTAAAACAGCCAGGCGAGTCGCTAACATTTTCGTTGTTTCTTTCTTTCTTTCTTTCTGCTGATAAACAGTCAGGCGAGCACCTGCTGATAGACCAAGCATTAGCAGCAGCAGCAGCTATGCTATGGCTTTCGAAAAATCGTTTGATTTTTGTTTGATTAATTAATTATATCCCTTAATCAGTAAAAATCAATAACCAAATTTGGAGTGTTTCTTAGTTAGAACGATATCAATGTGTATGCAAGATTTTAAATCAGAGTGACCTCCCGTTTGGAGTTATACGTCGACACGTACATACCAAAATCTGTTTTATATATTATATATATATATATATATATATATATAATATATATATATATATATATATAAACAGAAAAAGTGTAAATATATGGTAAATAATAATTTCCCTGTTTACTATTATTTTGAGTCTTTAAGGCATAAGTTTTATACCAAAGGAAGAATTTGAAAAACAAAGAAAAATATTGCTCTTCGGGATTAGAAAATAAAGTCTCTAAACACAAACATTAGGAAGTGGAGAGCTACGTTGCTGTAAGACACAATTAAATTTACATAATTTAAATTTAAATCCTTGCACGAAAAATAAAAATGTTTTTCGTATTAAATGATTATTCACATTTAATTGTATTCTAAAAATTGTGTTTATTGGCAATTCTTTCAGGGGAAATTGTAAAATAATTACATATCGTTATTGCTTTGTTAGGACTAATCATCCAGACAAAAACAACATATTTAAAATCTATAAATCTCTCCCACTGTCTGTTTGTCTGTCTGTGTGTGTGGTGTCTCTCTCTCTCTCTCTCTCTCTCTCTCTCTCTCTCTCTCTCTCTCTCTCTCTCTCTCTCTCTCTCTCCTCCATACCTGTCTATCTATCAGTTCACTAATTTGAATTAAGACATTTTTGACTAATCATTAGGACTAATCATCCAGACAAAAAACAACATATTTAAATCTATAAATCTCTCTCCCCCTGTCTGTCTATCTTTCTGTCTTTCTGTCTTCTCTCTCTTCTCTCTCTCTCTCTCTCTCTCTCTCTCTCTCTCTTCTCTCTCTCTCTCTCTCTCTCTCTCTCTCTCTCTCTCTACATACCTGTCTATCTATCAGTTCACTAATTTTGAATTAAGACATTTTTTTGATTGGGAAGATAGAAAATTACGACTGAACCTCTGCAGATAGACAAAACCCATGTGTTCACCTGTTGGGCGTGGGTGACGATGCTGATGCTTAAGGATGTAATCCTGCTGTCTGAGCTGTCCGATATAAATAACAATATCAGCAGCAGAGTACTGCCAGTGATTGGCTAAGAATATGGTCACATGATTATCGCCGAGTCTATAAGTAGGGGTGGCCTTCAGGCACACACCTTATAACAGAAAATCTCAACAAATTGCAATCATAAATATACTTTAAAACGAGGAAATTGACAGTGTAGAAGCGGAAAATAAAGAATTTTTCTTTCCTTATTTATTATTATCGCTAATTTGGTATTCACCAAATTCATGAGTTTTAGCCAGTTTCAACAAAGGTGTCTTCGCCCTTGCCGAGGATGTCAAGAAAAGTGAGTGCAATTTCAGTTTGACCATCGGGAACATTGTGGTCATTGCATGTCATTTAATTTTACTGAGAACTGTCACCATTGGCAAAGGATGCATATTTGATTGGAACGTAAATGAGAAACAAAACAAAGAGAGACGAAAAGACGCATCGAGGTGACAAAAATTGACAGTTTCTATGGAAAAGTTGAGGGCAATGTGAGAAAAGGCAGGTGTTGGAAAATAAGATGTGTTAATTGGTTAGTTTCCAAGCGATAAACAAGTGTAAAATATGGATGCTAAAGTAAAGAAGTCATTGAGTGCAAACGAGAACGAGGCTAGCGTTTAATAGACTGAACAGAAAAAAAAAGCGATTTGAAAGTTGATTGAATAGCTTGGACGATTTTGTGGACTTTCTGACCAACTCTGTAGTTGGTCAGCCCAAACGGCAGGGCATAGAATATTCTTCTCCTGTTGATTGGTAATACTTCCTAAAGATGTGTCCTGGGTATTATACTAAATTGCATCAGATTCTGTGGCTCTATTTCTATTTTTCTATTTACATTTTCGCAACGTTAAATCAATTGAAATTTAACGTAGCCAAAAATAAATTTTAAATGACAGGTCTAAATTTGTGGATACATTCTAAATATTTTTTTCTCTATTTGAAAATTTGGACCATATGACCTTTAGGCACCCCTTTTTGATCTCAATTAAGAAAGGACATGTTTTTCATTTATACCGTCAATATCCGGATGTTTGTTAGGGTTTAGTTTTATAATTTAAAAAAAAATCAAAATACATCTGTTAAAACAACTGGATATTGACGGTGTAAATGAAAAACATGTCCTTTCTTAATCGAGATCAAAAAGGGGTGCCTAAAGGTCATATGGTTCGAAGATTTACTATAGACACCAATTATGAATATAAATATAAACGTAAAAATGGTATAAAATTTCATTAAAAAAATGACTGTAAATTAACCTGGCCATACGAACTAATTATAGATTTACCTGACTATATGGCATATAAAACCCATCCCTTTTTTTAAAGAAATATTTTCCTTGCTAAGTTGACGTAATTGGGAGGTTAATGTTTACCTAAATGCCATAGACTATCATTAGTTGTATGTCATCTAACTCCATAATACTGTAATATTAAATGCCCTATATGACATCAAATATAGCCATTTCAATTTCTAGAGTACGTCTTCATTGCTCTCAGGTCCACTCTGGAGTGTACAAAAATAGCAGTTAAGAACAGAAAATGTAAATATGAAGATACCTTTAATGCGATTCCATAAACTCTAGGCATACAATAACCTCCTAATCATTCAATCAATAGTTATTAAGTGATTATATATTTACCAACTCCTCCGCACGAGCAGGATGTGACAAATTAACTTTACTCAACAATGCTTCTATGCAAATTATCAAATCTCATGATTTCTTACGCCGGAGCATAGGCCTAATTTGCGATCTTCTCAACGTTCACTGTACTTTGAATAGTAGTGGCGTGTTTATGTTTGACCAATTAATTTTGAATGTATCGTGTGCTACGTATCGATGGCCCAGGGGTAGAGTTTCTGATTCTACGTGCTGGGTTCCCGGTTTCGATTTCTGTCGGAGGGAAATCGTAAGTATACATCGCCGATGAGACATAATAAAGTTGAAACAGCTGTACGATGTTCTACGTGGGGCACGATATTTGCCGAGTTTGCTTGTCATGATTATTTTCAATAATTATCGAATTTTATACGATATACGCATTGTAATTGCCTTCAAGCAAAAAAATATAAATAATAATATAATTTACTCAACAGTGCTTCTACAGCAAATTATCAAATCTCATCATATATATATATATATATATATATATAATATATATATATTGGTGTTGAAGTTAATTGCCCCGGTTGTAACGAGATGGTTAATTAGAATAATTCTGACAGAGTTATCCTGGTGATCCCTCTAAGGAAAACCTGAATAGTTAACTTGTGCCGGTGATACTGTATCCTAAACGGTCTCAACAAGTGTTACATAATCTATGCGGTTGCATAAGATTATTTTCAATCCCCTGTAATTCTAAGGGGGTGACCCTTTCATACCATGGCCGTGTCCTTCCATGGAAAATTACAGAAGCCCGCCAAAAATGCGTGAAGTCACGTGGGACCTGTTCGGTCCCCAGTTTGCAGTTGGATGTCAGGTACTGAAGATGTACTGCCGAACTGTGACTCACTCTGCATACGCTCGCTATGTTAGTTAGCAGATGTCTGGTAGGGATTTAACAATAAAATAAGATCAAAAGTAAATCGAAGTCTTGTGTTTATTACCTAAAAACTAAGAATGACACAGGGCTTCTGATAAGGAGAAATCCCCAATACAAAACCAGACCCGAAGTCCCCAAGAAAGTCCTGAGCTTAGAAGATGCCAGACCAAGTCAAGATGATAGAAGAAATACCAAAGACGATCAGAATACTATAGACGGTCGAGAAATAGAATTAAAGAAGAGGTATGCAACATTATAATTATGTAGTGCCAGGGAAGAAGGCGCTATGCAACACAAGTAGGTATTGAGCACTTTGTAATATTTATCATCCTTACACTTTCCGTTTATTTTATTTTTTTCCAACAGTCAAAATTGTGACTCGATCGTTTTTTTTTTTCGTTCCCTTGGGTCGTTCCCCTAAAACTATACAATAATGGCTTTGACATCAAATAACCCAGGAAGATTGATAAGCCATTTAACAAAGAAACTGCAACTTATATTTTAGTTCCCATTTTTTTCAAAAGGTTTTGAGTGACACTATATTTCGAATGTATACCACATTTATGATTGATCAAACTGACTGCTGATGGCTACAGCAAAATTCCATTTTGCAACGCAGCTGTTACTGACATGACAATATTAAATTAAAAAAGCAAAAGTATCCAAGTTAACGGATTCATAACCTCACATTTTGAACCTTTTACTTTCCTTTCTGATACTTCTCGCCGTTTTCTAAAACTCTTACGCTAGTTCATCATGGATGTTACTTAGAACAAGAACAAGAACAAACAATGATCTACATATCAAGGCCATTGTATTTACATATCTACGTGTGCGTGATGGTGAAAGTTGGAAAAAGCTAATTTATATAGAAAATAGGAAACCTAAAGAGGTAAAAAGATGTCCGATAATACGGCCCCATTTTTTTCTATATGCCCCCCCACTGGATTCTACACTTTCTTCAAAACTTCATCACCCATCTTTACTACCAAACACTAGCTTGTCGCAGATCTGTGCCAGGTAGCCCATTTTTTCTGTCAGGTAATGCTTAGTATTTCATCAATGTATTTTTACGAAGAAATTTACTGAACCACCGTCTGTGTTGAAGTTTTCTTAAAGGAAGCGATTTACAAAAAAATATAAAAGTTGTGTCAAAAAAGTATCGAGATGTTTTGTACTTTCTGACTCAATTGGAATTCTAAAAAATGAATGTTCCATTACTTATTCGTTTCTATCTTTGTAAATTCAGCTTCAACCTCGGCACTTTTTATGATACACCTTGTATTCTGAAAAAAAAAATTAACGTTCCATCCATTGTTCATTTCTATCGTGGTAAACATAGCTTCAGACTTGGCACTTTTATGATACACCTTGGATTCTGAAGAGAAAAAGAACGTTCCATTCATTGTTCATTTCTATCTTGGTAAATACAGCTTCAATATCGATACTTTTATGACATACCTTGTATATAAAAGCAGAATTAAGTTAAATACTTGACTTTTAAAGACATTGATAATTTTGTGGGGTTGCTACCCCCCCCCCACACACACACACACAAAAGAAATAGAATAGTCTAAGACTATTTAAAAAGCAATATCTATAACTGCGAAATCAACTTTCGTAGTTACAGAGATTGCTTTTTAAATAGTCTTAGACTATTCTATTTTTTGTCAGCAAACCCCAAAAATCATCAATGTCTTTAAAAATAAAGTATTTAACTTTATTCTGCTTTTTTATATAAAAAGATGTGTTATAAAAGTATTGATATTGAAGCTGTAAAGATTAACAGTGTATTGCATGAGTCAGCGTACTCAACCATGTACCATAATCTTCCACGGAATAAACTACCTCTTACTTAATACATGTGTTTCAACCTTATTTATTTAATGACACAACAGACATTTTCAGGAAATACAAGGACAGTATAATGTTGACGGTGAAAGATGTGTAAATCAACAATAAAAGCCAACTAAGGCACAAACTAAAAATAATAGACATACTTATAAGATGTATAAAATAGAATAGTTATATCACCACAGAGACATTATGTATATATAAAAAGTGATTGAAGACAATTAAAACAGAAAATCTTTTTCACTCCACAAATGGATATGCCACTTTGCCAGTAGATTTTCTATCCCTTCTTTTGTGGCTTATCAATGACTTTGAAAACTTTTAAAAAACTTTCTAAAATATTTTTTTTAACAAAAAAAATTTCTAGTAATGATGGCCAACAAAATGAGGCCTTTTATTTTAATTCAATGTCAATTTCACTAGTTCTTATCATGATTCATTGAATTTAATTTGTTTTTTGGAGGTTTTTTTTAAATTAGAAAATATTACATTTTAACTCTTAATATCCTGTTGAGAATTTTTAAAATCCAGAGCCCCGTTCCTATAAGGATTTATCAAAACATTGCTAAAAAATGGCCTTTGTATCTAAAGTTACCTGTTTTTCACTTAAATCAAGGCTCCTAAATATGTTTAATATTACATTTAAATAAAGCTATTGTTTGGGGCAGATTAGGAAAATGAATTTGACTTCTGACTGGGCAGAATTAGGAAAAAAGTTGCTAGACTATGATTCATGACATCTACTCCTATTTACATGTGTCCCACTTTCACACGATATGGCACAAGGCGTTTTATGTGGGGACTACCCACAAGCCGAGACTCATGGGGTGGTAGGTAGAAAAATTGGGTCGATCCCTTCGGCATTCCCCTCAAGGGGAGCGCCTCAGGCGCTGGGCAATAAACCCAGTCCTGTTCCCTTTTAAGTGCAATGAGGCAGGTATTGCCTGTAGGGACGACCCTCTGGGATCGACGCTATTAATTTTGCATCCCACCGGTCCAGAGGCCGAAGCTCACTGGACCCCCGTCCCGAAGGACGGGTGGGTGGCAGCTATAGTAGCTGGGACTACTGACATCTACTGACATCGAAAAATCTAGTTCGGATTCTTGTCGTGCTATTACGTTCACAATCGGACTAATACCGTTGGTACAGATATAAACCCGACCTCCTCGCAGCAATAGATTAAATAGCACCACTACTCTTCTTCTATGAGGATAGATTTGGCATCAATTAACCCACGAAGGTTGATTTGCCATGAAACAAAATGAAACAAAACAAATTTATGAGTGCGAAAAATAGTATTGTCAGCCGTTTGAGTTCTTCAATTTATTAGTTGTATAATGTGTCATATATTATATATATATATATATATATATATAATGAGCCGGGTTAGCTCAGAGAATAGGTTCCGGGTCTGATACAGGCATTCACCAACTCAGCACATGGGTAGCACACCTTTGATCTGTGTGGTAAAGTGGGAGCTGATGGTAGGTGTGGCGCTTTCCTGATCTAGTGTTAGTTAAAAGAACATAGAATTACTCTTAGTCCGGCTGATACCGACAGTAGGCCACTTCTCGAATGGACTTTTACTTACAACTAGATTTAAATTAAGACTTAAAAAATGCCCCTACATGGAAGGAGGGGCATCACAGTCTAACTAGGTCAGAATTAAAGAGTACAACTCCGTGGGTCTATAGATAAGGAATTCCGATTAAGCAATTAACACTAGACAATAACAGACAGGCATATACACCGTCACTCTAAAGGAAGAAGTCAGTATGACAAAAAAATTCCAATAATCAAAAAGACGCTTGAAAGAAAAATACAGAAATATCGCCCCTGGGGGCGGGGAGAAATGTATAAATGTAAACTGAATTTGGCCATTTGCTAGTCTGAATAAAATAAAAACGTGGTCTGACGAATCTCGGTGGGCCTCAGATACTCACGAGTGGAAATGGTCCATAATCACGATACCATGATATTTAAGGCCTTTTTATTCATATATATATATATATATATATATACACCAATATAACATCCGAGAGAAAGGAAGAGAAATAGAATAAGAAAACGAATTTTGAAGGGTGTTTATATATTTATTATTACCTACGTTCTTCCGTAGAAGATTTGGTTAACATGCGTAATAATAAATTTATAAACACGCCACCAAATTGCTTTTTACGTACACTCGTATATATATATATATATATATATATATATATATATATATATATATATATATATATATATACTAGCACTAGTTGGAGGTGTGTGGTGTAATGGCTAGAGTCGTGTGAAATGGAGTCGACCCGTGTTCAAATCCTGGACGAGGCTGTTTGAATTTCACATATCTCTAATACCCTTGAAAGAGGTAAGCATCCAACTACTCTGCCTCTAGTTATGGGTAAATAGTAGGCCAGACTGGGCAATTTAACCATGGTTACGCAAACAGTCTAGTAGAAGAAAACTTTGAATTCAAGCCTATTAAACTCAGCTTAAGAAATTCATCCTGTGTCACACACACACACACACACACACACAAAAACTATGTGGGTCTATAGATAAGGAATTCTGATTAAGGAATTAACACTAGATAATAACAGACAGGCATAAACACCGCCACTCTAAAGGAAGAAGTCAGAATTTTGTTTTTGTTTTCTTTGTGCACTATTGACGTTTCCTTTAATCTTAAAAACGGAGACTGAAGCCACTGTAACGCGAATGACAATCAGCCTTGGTAAACAGAACATATACTAGAATATAAGCAACGTTCTGCATTGTTGAATAAATTAGCAAATGTACCAGAAGCGAGTGCTGGCTTTCTATTCGGCTTTAGATAATTCAGTGAGACCGTCATTATTCCGTCATTAAGAACAGACATCGGGAAACGGAAACACTAAATAGGCTTATTGTCTTTATTATGTCTTTCTTCTAAATAAAGAACGGTAACTCTTCCTTGACAGTCTTGCGAGTTAATAAGGAGATCGGGGTGAGTTTCAGCTAATTTTTACTGATAAATATTACAGCAACTCTTAGAAAATATAGAGAATTGAATATATTTCTGGTTTTACTAAACAACGTTGTCTAGTTTTGTCGATTAAGATTTGGTATTTTCTTCCTCCAAATATCTCATTATATAAGATATGAACCCTTAATCCCACAGACATGTTGATTTCAATTTTTTTTTCAAATGCATGCTTTTCTATAGTTTATCAGCATGATTGCCTATATATCTTAAATTGCAATACTTCTGTGTATACGAGATGTTCCAGAATGTGAAGGGGTTAGTGAATAAAAGCTATTCCCCCTTCTTATATTTGACATCGAGCTCTCAACTCGAGCCGTTGGAATAGAGGGCTAATTTATCACCCTAATACCAACATACCAGGTAACCCATATATATATATATATATATATATATATATATATATATATATATATATATATATATATATAAGTTAAGCGTTATTACGAAGCATCTAAAAATAAATGAATGAACTCGATGTTATGGAGTATTGGATTCACTTATATTTTTTATTATTTTTTATCATACATTTTCGGTTTCTTTAGATACCCTTTATCAAATGACTGTTGTTCCTGTTCAACGGATCTTTTGTCTTTGTTGTTATTGACATATATATATATATATATTATATATATATATATATATATATATATCGTCTTTGTACACAGATGGTATGTAACATAAGAATATCTTGTTTTATTGCTAAGCACTGGTGAGAATACCTGTTTTAATGATTCTTTGGTTCCAAAACCATAGATGATCCAATGGCATCTTCTATTGAATGCTTTACTGATAGATCTATTATTGCTTCCACAGTTATATGAATTTACACACACACACACACACACACACACACACACACACACACAGACACACACACACACACACACACACACACACACACACAAACAAACAACAAACAAATAAACAAACAAACAAACACACATATATATAGATTTATATATATACGAGATTCAGTTAAAAAGGAATGTCATTTTGTTTAGGACAGGTATGATTACCAACATTCGAACATCATGTATTATATATCAAAATAAAGATGGTTCTCTGTGGATCACATCTGTACTTCTCCACGTAATCACAGTCTCTCTCAATAGCAATATTCCACCAGCGGATGAAAACATGTATCACTGCCCACTTAAATTCTGTTGATTGTACTTTGAGCCACTTCTTTCCTATAGACTCAATGTTTGCGTTTCTTCGGCCCCATTAAAGAGGATTTGAGAGGTTTAGTTCAGTCGGTAGAGCATCCGCCAAGAAACAGCAAAGTTCTTGGTTCAATAGCGGCTCAGACTAAGTCAGGACATAGAGTAGCGCAGCTTAGATATGCGCTTGTGGTAGGTGTGACATTCCACCTCAGACTCAAAAATACTCTGCCTGATCTAGCGCTAGCAAAAGGGGGAGAGACTCCCTCGATATCCAGCTGATACCGACAATAAGTCACTTCACCGACTTTACTTTTACTTTCACTATTTGCAAGTATCTAAAAAAAAAAACAAAGTTATTTCTCTGTATTATCTATTAATAATGGAGATTTTCTGTATTTCTGTCAGTAACAAAAACTACGTCATAGCTCTACGTCACAGCTTATGTCACAATATTCTTATGCTATATACACCCAAAACTTGAGTAAGCAATTTTTAAATTTGTTTTTACTCTCGTCCCTTTTTTTACATTTTTTTACAGTAACAGGAAGTTAACTAAAAAGTTTTAAAATAAATACCTACGATTTTTTATAAAATTGATGTTGAAAATATTCAAAGTAATTGTTTGATTATTACATGCACGCAACATTTTATTTGAGAGGGACGGGGCTCAGTTTTCATTTCAAATTGTTTTATTTTTGTTAGGGAGAGTTATCTCCCCCTAACGATTCGAACCGGACTCTCTAAAGAGGAGGGAAAAACAGACTGCACAGCAGATCAGAACCGAGCAGGTCATACACTCTCATCCTCATCAAGCTAGAACTCTAATCCAAACCCATCCACTGTATTCCCTGTCAGTGAAGCATAAATAAAACAAGTATTGTTATTGTTAACAATTTCCCTGTTTTTATTATTATTTCTGTTATCCCTACATCTCGGATATAACAATTTTATTTTTTACTCCTTTAATAAATATGACGATTTGTCTTACTTATGATACAAACCCTCTGACATTGAATTTTTAACTCCTACGTTCTCAGGCAATGTCTTTCAAAAATTAATTTTTACGACGCCCGGTGGGTGTTTTCTGTTGCTAGTTTGCATAATAACCGGCATTCATAAGATATTACAGTGATTTATATTTCCCCAGCAGTAACATATTATCGCTATTCAAACCCAACAAACAGGATGTTATTCAGTCCATGTTAAATTATTTTTCTAATATAGTTGAACATGAAAAATGATAACGAACTCTGCACGTTTATTTATGCATTTTTTTTTACACGTGTCTGTGAGGTAAATATTGATATTGAAAAATTGACAATTTCTTTCCTAAAAGTGTTTTTGAAAGTGTTTTTTTTTTTCTCTTTTCTGAGTTTGTCTACGAAACGTAATAATTTATAGGTTGAATCAAAGCGACACGTATAGACTATATTTGTATTTCTTGTAGTGGGAAGTGATATAAATGATAACGTTTTTTTTTTCATGCAAAATATATAAAGAATGGGGAAAAAAAATAACAAGGGTAAGCAGAAGAAAAGGAAGAAGAATGAGAAGATGTGTACAGAATACGTAAGTGACGCTGGAAACCCAAAAGAAAAATTACTGGAAATTTTATATAAATATTTGATATCAAAAGCAAATGCAGAGAGAGAGAGAGAGAGAGAGAGAGAGAGAGAGAGAGAGAGAGAGAGAGAGAGAGAGAGAGAGAGAGAGACGAGTCCAACGTCGAGGATGTAAATTATGTCAGTGAAAAATAAATAGATAAATTGGTAGAAAATGAACGAGAATGCAAAAGGTGAAGGAATAAAAGGAAGTTTCTGTTGGCACAACATGTAGACAATTATCAAGAGAAACAGTAATGGCAATACAAAACAATGTACGATGTATGACAATATAGTAAACGTCCATTTAAAACAGCGTCACAACGAGGCGTTTTGTGTTACAGGTGACAGTTATGATGTATCCCAATGATTTTGACTGAATCCTCCACTTCAGGGGATGCAGCTCTTCTACAGTTGATTCATCAGGTTTAGTAAAAGATGAGACAGACGTAGGTACAAGATGTGTTGAGTTACTCTCGACGGATTGTAGGGACCTCCAATCTGCCATGTAAAATTTACCCCCCCCCCCATATTTAACACAATGAAATTTGAATAAAGGTTAATATCATCTTACAGGGAAATATCTGAATCATACAAAAGAAGAACCAATAAAAAAAAATCCTGATAATTTAAAAAAAATTCAGCTTAAGGAAATAATGAAAATTATGAGCGAAAACAATGTTTACATTTTCGCACCGTTAAATCAATTAGAATTTAATGTTGCCAAAAACAAGTTATAAAAACTAAACGAACTAATATGTAAATATCCGTAGTTACCAAAACCTCTACATGAGAAGGATGAGACACACATTTTTAAACGGAGCTTCGGCATAAAATAACCCATGTATTGACATGCCGTAAATTCAACCGACCAGATCCATTAATTAATACATTGATATCATTGCTAGAATTCTCGGAATACTTTTCAGACAGCCTTTGTATATATGTCTGTATCTTGGAAAATGTTAGGGTTAATAAATATTTTTTGTACTATATTTTATTGTATAATACGATATTTTTAGTCTATTAGTAGGAGTACAAAGAAAACGTACAAGTAATAAGACAAAAGTAAAAACAGATAAAACTAAAAAAAAAAAAAAGAATGATAAATAGTATCATAGTTTTCTTTAAGGTTATATCGATGTATGTAATTTCAAATAATCGATATACTTTGCCGTCTATCTTTTCACGCCTTATAAGCTCAAATGTTTCAGTTCAAAATCAAACACTGTTGGCGCGAAATAGGTCAAATCTATACTTATGTTTAAGATACTACGTTTATACCTATATATCATTACTATGATAAAGTCGTGCTGACAGTAAGGATTTGTATGACTCTCTCTTTTTGGCCACTCGACCATATAAATCATATTAGAGTACGGTAGTGTAGAAATTTTTTTAAAAATACGGACATTCTGAATTTAGAGGGCGTTGATCTTTCACCGAACTAATGGCCGTTCTCTGCTTGGTCAGTTCGGGTCGTGTAACTTGGAATTTATGAAGTTCTAGGTAGGTTTTGAAGAAGGCTGGCGTATCTCCAAGATGTCTACTTTTTCTGGACCTGATGATTAACTTGGGGATAAATAAAGACGTCTGAAACATATACAAATCTTAGTGTTCCCCCTTAATTAAATACAGCATGAATGTTCTCCTTTTATATGGCGTTGATTGGGCAAAACTTGGAAATCGGTCGGAAAATTAGAGTGACCCAGAAAGAAGAGAACCCACAAATTTTGTAATAAAACTGTTAATTTTAACTTGGGGGGTTTAGGGTTAGGGTTAGGATTTAGGGTTAGGGTTGGGGTTGGCATTTAGGGTTAGTTTAACGGGAAAATAAATAGATAATTTGGGTTCTGTTTTTTTCTGGGTCAATATGTATACAGGGTGACCCAGAAAAAAAAACAGAACCCACAAATTTTGTAATAAAACTTTTAATTTTAACTAGGGCTGTTTAGGGTAAGGGTTAGGGTTTTGGTTTAGGTTTAGGGTTAGGGTTAAGGTTGATGTTGGGGTATAGAGTTAGTTTAATTGGAAAATGAATAAATAATAACCTTAATTAAAAAGAAGAAAATATGATTTATTCGAACAGACAGACAGACAGACAGATAAACACACACACACACACACACACACACACACACACACACACATATATATAATATATATATATATATATATATATATATATATATATACAATGGTTACCGTCGTATGAAATGGACACGGCGAAACGAGTTCAAATCCTCGGTGAGTTTGTTTGCATTTAAATTATCCTTGGGTATGTGTAAATAGTTGGGCAGACCTGACTCTTGAACCTTGGTATGGCAACCAGTCTAGGAGAATGAAAACTAAATTCAAATGTGATTAATTCCATTTAAAAATTGACCGTGTGTTACATTCTACTCGTGCAGAGGGATTGGTAATATATATATAAGTAATAGCTGAATTTGATATGCGATTTCTCAAGCCAACTTCTGACAGTAAATTCTAACCGTCATCTTTAGCAACTATTAGAGTCAAGATTGTTCACATCATTTTATTCTTTGTCAACGTTCCTGAGGCGTCAAATAATCCCTACTTTTTTTTTTACCCTTCCTCGTATTCTAAAAATACACACACTTTTCTCGTGTGTCTCTTCTACTTCTTGAAATTTACTCACCTTTTTATTTATTTCATTTTCTCGCTGCTTATCTCGGATTTCAAGAATAATTCAATGAGTGAAGCGAACACAGAATTTTCTTAACGACGTTTCAGATTTGGCTCGGAAGCTGTTGACGTTATTCATGTTCTGATGTGGGCTGTTCATCGGGTAGAATTATCAAAAATGTTCATCACGTGTAGAATGCAATCAATTGAGAGTGCTAGAAGCAGAAAACAATAGTGGGACTCTATGAACTGTCCGAAAATGCGTGACATTGTCCATTCTATTCGTTTCTCATAATTTGTTATATTCTTTTTTTCCTTAAATCTTTCTTTGGTTCCTTCTTTCTTTCTTTCCATGGACCATATTACCTTTAGGCACCCCTTTTTTGATCTCGACTAAGAAAGGACATGTTTTTCATTTACACTGTGAATATCCGGTTGTTTGTTAGGGGTGAGGGTTAGGAGTTAGGGTTAAGGTTAGGGGTTAGTTTTATAATTTTAAAAAATCTACAAATCGTCTTTTAAAACAACCGGATATTGACGGTGTAAATGAAAAACATGTCCTTTTCTTAATCGAGATCAAAAAGGGGTGCCTAAAGGTCATATGGTCCCTTTCCATAAATATGTCTTTGGTTCCTTCTTTCTATCTTTTCTCACATCTTTCTTTGTTTCTTCAGTAGAAAAGCACCATTCTGATCTAAAAATCCTGATTTTCTTTCAACTGCATCGCCAGAATATTTCATACCATGGATGAGATTAAGGAAAACCTGATGGGAATGGTGATTCACATACAAAGTGAGATTGCAGATTGTTTATAAAAGGGAATCGATGATAAGTAATGAGGTCCCTACCAGAGTATATAAGATGATTAAAATACCATTATACTTGGTGGGTTATTTTCGATATCTTTTGCATATCATATAGCACTTAGGAAAGATCTATTTTATATTATATAATATAATATGTAATAATATATATATTAATACCGTTTTAATTACCAACATATCTGTTCTTTGTAAATGTTTTTTCGTCGAAATTTGGAAACTGTTGTTATTTTGGTTAGTTGTTTTCTTTTACGGCTTAACCCTTTTTATGCCATTTGATAACATTTAAATAAGAGTTCAGATGAATCTGACCCATCTGCTTAAAGGTGGGGGAAGCATAAGATCATCTACGTAGCCTGTATCAATAATCTTTTATGTTGAACACATTCTGCTTCATGTTGAGTTAAAAACATATTTCAATGATATAACATTTTTTGTACGGTAGGACAGAAGCTCATTAGAATATAGATTTTTGGATTATTTCCTGTCCAATATTCTGGTCAGAGAGAATTCAAGCACGTTGAAATAAAAGTGCACATTAAACTGACCCGACTGCATTAAGTTGGGTGAAGCGCCAGATCATTCGCGTAGTCTGCATTAGTAATATTTTTTGCTGGATACGGTCTGCTTCTTTTTTTCTTTTTTTCTTTTCCTAAGATGGGAGAATTTCAACGCAGTTGAGTTAAAAAGATATTTCAACGATGTACCATTTTTGTACGGAAGGACAGAAGTATAGAAAGAGTGGGTCATTAGAATACAGATTCCTTTAAGCTGTCTAATATTCTGTTCAGAGAGAAGTTAACAATGTAAGCACGTTTAAATAAAAGTATAGATTAAACTGACCCGACTGCTTTGATGTGGTGGAAGCGCTAGATCATCCGTGTAGTCTGCATCAGTAATAAGTTATGCTGGATATCCTCTGATTCAGGACTTCTTTCGTTCTTTTTCTAAGACGTGGTATTTCAACTCTACTGAGTTTAAAAAAAAAATTCTGCGATGTAGCATTATTTTGTACAGTCGAACGATAACAATTTCCGAATCAATTTTTGATAAAGAAGAGATTCCGGTTGTATACAGAAACTTTTGTTACAGTTAAATTGCCATTCAATTAAGTATTTAACAGGCTCATCGATGCTCAACATCGGTGTTCTAGCAGCAACCGGTGTTTAAAAAAATAGATTAATAGACTAATTTATATATTAATACATAATATATGAGACGAGTTCAGGTCTTAGATGATTCTGCTTGCATCTCACATATCGCTGATACCATTGGGAGATGTATGCATCAAACTATTGTCTCTCCAGTTATAGGTAAATATTAGGGTTAACTAGGATATTTAACTCTTGTTATGCAAGCTGTATAGAAGAAATAAAGTCTGAATTCAAACTTGTTCCACTCCGCTTAAGAAAATGACTTTGTGTCACATCCTACCAGTGTGTAAATGTGGGTAAATATATATATTTGAATAACCTTTACATGAAAATCAGTATTAAAGATATCATTCTATCTTTGTGACATATACTTGTATGAGAAAAGGAAGCCAATTAAATTAGCATGTGTCACAATGATGACCGATTCACCAGAAATGAATGGCGTCCCGCCGTGATGTAATGGTTAGCACGCTAGTCTTACAGATCCGTTTATACTGAATAGCGAATTGGATATTCACTAGATACACCATACTTAGGACATTGTGTTACATACTATTCATGGTGAACATGTTTGGTGGATACCAGGATTAACCAGAAAGGGGATTTTAATTCACAAAAATGAAGTCAATATTTGAAAAGGGAGAGAAAGATGTGCTGCTTTTCATTTATTCATTTAATTATTGTTTTACTTAAACATCCTGTATCACTAAAGTCTTAGACTTTGTTGTAGAGGAGTTAACATCCCTACAAGATAGACTGACACAGGGCCATAAAAGAGTCGACGCAGCAGTGACAGAAGTTGGGGAAAATATTCGGACGAAATTACTGCGTCAACTCCAACCATTTGAACCTCCTCATATTGTATGTTTTGTCTTGTGATTATACTACTTCTTGTTCTATGTTAAAAGTGCTGAATAAAATACATATTCACGTACCCTGTGTTCTCTGTGTGTCTTTTTTCCACCTCAATGATACAACATACTTTATAAAACAAGTTGTTTATTTTTTAGTATGTCATATTCCTTGATTATAATTCAGTGTAGTGGTCATGCGATTGATTTTTGAAACTGATCCCGCCATTTGGCTTGCTGTCTTTACAGTGTAAACATGGCCACTTAACTAGTAGTATGCAGCTAAAAGGAATGGAGACTTTTAGCTCAGTGTCGTGTAGAATAATGTATGAGTGAATTGAGAAGATTAAAATAACTAAAGAATCGTGTAACACGAAGAGCAAATGACGCCTGTCACCCTCCGCGGCCGATGAGAAGATTCAGCAAGTTCGAGAGATGGTATTAATGAACCAGTAAGTTATCGTCGATAAGGTAGCTTGTTCTCTGCAGCTTAGCCATGGTTCTGCCAATCAAATCATCTACGATGAGCTCGGCTTCCATAAAACAAGAGTGCGGATATTTTCTGAATCTGTCTCGTATTTTGATTATCAACGGACAAGTAATAAAGATTGTAATGAACTAAAATCCTCTTTCGTTTGTGTCACTTCGTTTTACGTGATGAAGTATATACTTTTTACCCAAATGGGATTCGTAAACATTTTAATTTTCAGGAAAACGTAATATATATAATTATCCAGTTATTAATTGACAATAAAAAAAAATATATATCGAACCAGTTTTGTTTCTTTGTAAACTTACCTCGTAGGCTTTACTACAGCAGGTTTTACGACAGGCAGGTTTTACGAGAGGCAGGTTTTACCAGAATTAGGTTTTAAGAGCGGTAGATTTTAGAGCTCTGTACATTTCACGGATACTCGTTGCAAAAGATCCACAGTGGTTTAAGTCTGAAATTTATGTGGCCTATGGAACATACTTTATACTACTTTAGGTATTCTCTCTATACATTTGTTTCATCGACTCTCGTATGTTCATTGTATTTCCATGGGTAATATTTAATGTCTTGTGTATATATAATGTTGATTTGTGTAGTTATTGTCTTCTTTTCATAGTTATTCATTACATTGTCTTTTGAGTTTACTTAGTGCATTATTTTCTATACGTGTTCTACATCGTCTTGTATCTAGTTTTATTACATGATTTTATGTGTCATTTCTATTGTTTTTCATCGATTTTTAGTTTCGACTGTTTGTCTTTTCAGTGTGATTAATTGGCTAAACTCATTTATTCTGATTGTAGTACTTATCTGTTCACTTTGTAATGCACATTGACAAAGACATGAAGAGAGAATAGTTGTATTGTATCTTTATAATTTAGAAAGCAAAGGATATTATTAAAGTAAGAAGACGTTTTAGTGGTTTTGTTCATATAAACATTTATGGCCATGTGTAAATTGATTAATGTAATAATAAAGCTGCAACTATCGGAAAGTATCAAAATAATTCCGTTTTTCAATCCACAGACAATGCAAGTATTTATCCAAACCATTTGCAACGGGTAGGATGTGACACAAGGTCAAAAGTAAGGGACATCCAGCGAGGATCGAATTTGTTATTCAGTAGTAAGTATTTCTTCAACTCGTTCGCCACGGGTAGCATGGATTGAGATCGCTATTCAGTATTGATGGATCTCGGAAACAAAATTGCTTACCATTACATCATGATTGGATACCATTTTCCCTTTGAAATTCGTATAAATAATCATCATTAATTTCATTGGGCTTGGTTTGGTTCGGTTTGGTTTGTTTAATGGTATAATAACCCTGTGGGTTATTTAATGCCAAAAACTGTTAGAGTGTAAAATAATAGTTTCCTTTACAGTTAGTTGTATTTTTGGTAGATGCATTTCATGGATGTATTTCATATCTGCTTCCTAATTTTCGTTATATTTCTATTTCTCTCAGGAAGGATAAAATGTCATCCATGTTAATGTTCCCAAATAGACCCAGCATATTATTTGCGTTGAAATATTTTTTCTGATATGAGCGTAAACTACACACTCCAATGTTTGATATTGTTGGTTGTTTGGTATGTTCCGCACCGGGGTTGATCCCCCGGTTTGAGCATAAATAAATGTGTAAGTCTTGTATGGCCAATGCGTGGTTAAATCAGCTTCAATTGCTTTTTTTTTCAATTGCTTCGCACAGTGAGGATAGAGCTGACTATTCAGTATGAATGGTTCTGCAAGTGTAACTTGCTAACCGTTATACCACGACGGGATGCTATTTTTCCCCTACTTGTTAGCCACGGATAGGATTTGACACAATGTCGCGGAATTAGTGCTCACATGGCAATTTCTCCTCGCTAACTGTAGTGAGAGAAGAGACTTACCTCGTGCAAAACGGGCTTGAACTTGCTTTGCGTGCAAGTCCACCGGAACTGAACGGTGAAAAAGGAATGGGTGTAGGCAGGCACGCAACGTCAAAAAGTTAGAGAGGAGAAGAAAAAACCTTTTTTATAGAAGCGCCTGAGGCATTGTGGGTAGAATTTAGAAATAAAACGTCTGCTTCTCTGAGAGGGAGTGGGAACGTGGATTTAGTCGATTGACTAGAACAAGTAAAGAGAGTTAGAGATACTAACTCTGCCATATTTTCTTTATTACATCAGTTTTGAAAGTATTGCTGGTATACTTTGTAAGCCAATAATGTACCGCGCCACTGTGGTATAATATAATAACAACACGTGTACGGCAACAGTGAATTGACTGTGTTACGTGTTGGTACACATTTGGTCCTGTGTTTTATTTATGATCTGTATCTATTTCATTCAATATTATATAATAACAATATGTAACATAAAAATGATTTCATATGAACAAATAAATAACCAAATCCATATTTATATATATTTATTTGGCTATGAATGGATTCGTATTTTTGTTTTATTTCTATAGCATTTTTTTAGTTATAACAATTTTCATCGTTTCCACCTTCTTTAAGTAGTATATGTAGATACTTCTATGTTATTATGAAGTATGATAAGATTGTGAGATTAATGCTCGCTATTTAGTTATGATGAATCTGCGAAACTAGCTTGCTAAGCATGATATCACAGTGGACGCTCCAATCCTCAGAGAATGTGTGCACTCACGGTCAAGCCATTTTGAAATAATCGTTACTCAAGATATCACCGAAGCTAATTAGCAAAAATCGTGGGGCTGTAAAATCAGAAACTGCATTGTATAAATAAGACAGCAAGAGAAAAAAGACTGCCATGACACATGGTACGAAGTACAGTTTATCTGGTCACACACAGAATGAATTTTAAGAGTCGGTTTTGGTTGACTGAATTAGCTCTATCCTACATAAAATAAAGAGTCTGTCTTTGATTCATTATTCTTTCTTTCGTACATTAAAGATTTAAAACTATGATCAGTACCATACAAAGTAATTATTAAAAAGTTATACCGTACATTTACCTAAGGTTAAAATGAAATACCGAAAGAATAAATACCCACTTGTACATTACGTTTTTTGTTTATTTTCTTTACATATAATCCTATTTTCACACAGTTTTACGATATCAGTATTCCTATCTAACACAAATCGTGGAGTGGTATTACCTGTTAGGATTCCATCTATGGGTTAAATGGATTAAACATGAGTTTTAAAAAATCAATACCCAACAAGAATGAATTAAACAAAAACCTCTTTAGCATAACATAATCCGAGTACTGTCATGCTGTAAAATCAAACCAACCTAAAAACAAATTGCACTCATATTTAAGGTTTCAAGTATTCTTATCTAAGCTAAACTTTAGTAAATAGTAGGGCAGATTGGGATCTTTGCTCAAGGTCTTTCTCAAATCATTATTTGAGTAGTACAGCTTGGGTAATATAATCTGTGCGCTAAAGCATATGTGAGCTGACGCTATGTGTGGCGCTCCTCCTCAGCAAACATAATCTCCCTGTTCTAGCACAGGAGAAAAGGGGATGGACTCCTTCGTTGTTTGGCTGATACCGACAATAAGCCACTGCCAATTTTACTAACTTTTCACTGCTATTCCTTGTGGAGGATGGTATGCCTGCCTTGAAAATCAGCATTTAAAATCACTTGGTTTTTAAGTGTTATATTTTTAGAGAGAACAAGCTGGATCCTTGACATTTACTATTATATACACTCATCTTCCAGGAGATGGGCCGGGTTAGCTCAGTCGGTAGAGCGTTCGGCTAGAAACCACAAGGTTCCTAGTTCGATACCGGTCCCCGCCAATTCAGCGTATGAGTAGCACAGGGATCTGTGCAGTAAAGTAAGGAGCTGATGGTAGGTGTGGCGCTCCACCACAGATGCTAAAAACACAATGTCCTTGGTCTAGCGCTATTGAAAAGGGGACAGACTCCCTCGATGACTGGCTGATACCGACTTTAGACCGCCCCGTCGACTATACAGCTATAAAAAGTGACCTTGTGCCACGTCCTGTCTGTTGCGGAGGTGTTGGGTGAGCACATTCAATGTACTGTACACACATTCAATGTACTGTACACTAATATAGAATAAACATTCAATGTAACTGTACACTAATATAGAATAAACATTCAATGTACTGTACACTGATATAGAATAAACATTCAATGTACTGTACACTAATATAGAATAAACATTCAATGTACTGTACACTAATATAGAATAAACATTCAATGTACTGTACACTAATATAGAATAAACATTCAATGTACTGTACACTGATATAGAATAAACATTCAATGTACTGTACACTAATATAGAATAAACATTCAATGTACTGTACACTGATATAGAATAAACATTCAATGTACTGTACACTGATATAGAATAAACATTCAATGTACTGTACACTGATATAGAATAAACATTCAATGTATAGTACACTGATATAGAATAAACATTCAATGTACTGTACACTGATATAGAATAAACATTCAATGTACTGTACACTAATATAGAATAACATTCAATGTACTGTACACTGATATAGAATAAACTTTCAATGTACTGTACACTAAATATAGAATAAACATTCAATGTACTGTACAAATAGAATAACATTCAATGTACTGTACACTAATATAGAATAAACATTCAATGTACTGTACACTGATATAGAATAAACTTTCAATGTACTGTACACTAATATAGAATAAACATTCAATGTACTGTACACTGATATAGAATAAACATTCAATGTATTGTACACTAATATAGAATAAACATTCAATGTACTGTACACTGATATAGAATAAACTTTCAATGTACTGTACACTGATATAGAATAAACTTTCAATGTACTGTACACTGATATAGAATAAACATTCAATGTACTGTACACTGATATAGAATA
>CM042148.1:28306643-28322944 GCA_023376005.1 Doryteuthis pealeii
TAAACCTAACCCCTAACAAACAACCGGCTATTGACGGTGTAAATGAAAAACATGTCCTTTCTTAATCGAGATCAAAAGGGGTGCCTAAAGGTAATATGGTCCGGAAGTTCAAAAATTATAAACTAACCCCTAACCCTAAACCTAACCCCTAACAAACAACCGGATATTGAGGTGTAAATGAAAAACATGTCCTTTCTTAATCGAGATCAAAAAGGGGTGCCTAAAGGTAATATGGTCCGGAAGTTCACATGGTATTAAGATATAGATTAGTCTGTTTAGCACTTCCTCTTTTTCGTCACGTTCGCCAAAATGTCGGTGACGATGGTTGGTCGGAAGTTACAACCGGGTAAATATATAGTTCATGACGTTAGTTTAAAATTCTGTAAAAAGAATGATACGCACTGTGAGGGCAAAAATCGAAACTCTTTTACTCGTTTCTGATAAAAACGACTTCCAGGAGGTAATCGAAGAAAACACAGTTAAACATTCAAAGAAGCGGAAGATGTGACTGACAGTAAAAGATGAGACGCATTGATCAAAAATGGTGCAAATTAACTTAGGGATATGCGCTCAATAAAAAACTCATAAATTATATACGACGTATATTTATTTATCTTCTACTTAGATTATACTCTCTCTCTCTATCGCTCTCTCTCTCTCTCTCTCTCTCTCTCTCTCTCTCTCTCTCTCTCTCTCTCTCTCTCGACATTTAGGCGGAATCACGTTTAGATTTAACGGATATGCTATTATGTGCTACACTTTTGAAAATCTCTTTCGTTCATTCATAATTGTGTTACTAATGTATACTAAATGTATAAGAAATACAATATATAAGAAATATATAAGAAATACGATATATAAGAAATATATAAGAAATACGATGTATAAGAAATGTATAAGAAATACAATATATAAGAAATATATAAGAAATACGATATATAAGAAATATATAAGAATGTATAAGAAATGTATAAGAAATACAATATATAAGAAATATATAAGAAATACAATATATAAGAAATATATAAGAAATACAATATATAAGAAATGTATAAGAAATACAATGTATAAGAAATGTATAAGAAATACAATATATAAGAAATATATAAGAAATACAAATATAAGAAATGTATAAGAAATACAATATATAAGAAATATATAAGAAATACAATATATAATATGTATAAGAAATACAATATATAAGAAATGTATAAGAAATACAATATATAAGAAATATAAGAAATTAAGAATACAATATATAAGAATGTATAAGAAATACAATATATAAGAAATACGATGTATAAGAAATGTATAAGAAATACAATATAAGAAATGTATAAGAAATACATATATAAGAAATATATAAGAAATACGATGTATAAGAAATGTATAAGAAATACAATATATAAGAAATATATAAGAAATACAATGTATAAGAAATGTATAAGAAATACAATATATGAGAAATATATAAGAAATACGATGTATAAGAAATGTATAAGAAATACAATATATAAGAAATATATAAGAAATACAATATATAAGAAATATATAAGAAATACAATATATGAGAAATGTATAAGAAATACAATATATAAGAAATATATAAGAAATACAATATATAAGAAATGTATAAGAAATACAATATATAAGAAATGTATAAGAAATACAATATATAAGAAATGTATGAGAAAAAAGAAGGAGGATGTCGAGAGAGAAAGAAGATAGAAAATGAGAAAGGCAGAACAAATAGAGAGAAACGATGAAAGTTTACGTAGAAAGTGTTTGGCAAAGGATGCAATTTTTAAAATGGAGGCATTCAAGTGCACGTACATTTTGTTTTTTTCGTCATTTTATAATTTTATTATAGTTTATTTGCATGTGTTACTAATAAACTTAATATTACCTTAATATTAATATTAATTTAAATTGATATTATATAAATATATAGTGAATATAATACTATTAAATTAATATTAATATTAAACTTAATATTAGCTTAATATTATTTGATGTTTAATAAACTTAATTAGTAAATTATTAAAAATGTTATTATAGTTTATTTGCATGTGTTACTAATAAACTTAATATTAGCTTAATATAAGTATTAATTTAAATTAATATTAGATAAATATATAGTGAATATAATAATATTAAATTAGTGTTAATATCAAACTTAATATTAGCTTAATATTAATTTGATGTTTAATAAACTTAATTAGTAAATTACTAATAATTTTATTATAGTTTATTTGCATGTGTTAGTAATAAACTTAACATTAGCTTAATATTAATATCAATTTAAATTAATATTGCATAAATATAGAGTGAATATAATAATACTAAATTAATATTAATATTAATATTAAACTTAATATTAGCTTAATATTAATTTGATGTTTAATAAACTTAATTAGTAAATTACTATTATCTGAGTTATTCGGACTATTGTCCTCATCTTCATTGTGTTCTGCACAACGTTTCGGCCGATATGCCCTCCGGCCTTCTTCAGGTATTTCTTCAATTGGACGCATGACCTAGTGGATAAAGTAGTTAGGTTACCATTAATCCTTGCCATTAAAGGATTAAGATGCACACACACACATACATATATATAACATATAACACACACACACACACACACACACACACACACACACACACACACACACACATATATAATATATATATATATGATAAAGGATTGACATACCATTAAACCAAACAACTAGCCAATCATAGATGACAAAACCTATACCAATAGTAATATGTTATCCTGAACATAATCCACATTTCAACTGTCCACAAGTTTATTGATACCAGACTTGTAAAATTCTTTGTTTTGATGTGCGTTATCTTTTTTCTTTCTTTCAAGTTTTTGATTCCCGTATGTTTTTGACACACTATTCTCACATGCATAAAAATATAATAGAGAACATTTCACAACACCCAAGTAAGTTTTTTCTTTGCTTGACCAGGAAATATTTCAGTTCATATTCTGCATAAAAATAGTATAGCTTATATTATTTTTATAGGCTTTTTCTACCTTAAAATAATATATTTCATCTAAAAGTGTAGTATATATATAATATATATATATATATATATATATATATATATATATTATATATATATATATAATATATATAATAGGATGGATGTAGTAGAATCCGAGAGTATTGATTTCAATAAAAAAAATCTTTGAGTGAGGGTGTCCGTTAAATCGGACGAAACGTTTCAACGCTTAGATTTGTTTTGAGTTATCATTTCTTGTTCACTATCCTTTTTACCTACCTCATATATATATATATATATAATATATATATATATATATATATATATATATATATATATACTTTGGTGCAGTACCAAGTTTCTTGGTACAAGGTGATTCTAGGCGGATCTTAATTCTCTACCAGTAGTTTGTTGTAGAGTTCAGGTTCCGTATGAGAGCTCAATGTTTAATTATTGTAAACGGAGCAAAGTTATTTGGGAATAAAAGGCCTTAAATAGCATGGGTATCGTGGTTATGGACCATTTCCATTCGCGAGTATGCCCACGAGCTTCTTCAGGCCACTGATATATTTTATTTAGAAAGGCACATGGCCAAATTCATTTTATATTCATACATTTCACCTTCGTCATTCAGGGGTGGTTTTATTGCATTTTTTTTCTTTTTCAGGTGTCTTTTTTATTGGTGGACAATTTTTTTTTTTTCGTGGGCATACTCGCGAGTGGAAATGGTCCATAACCACGATACCCATGATATATAAAGCCTTTTATTCCCAAATATATATATATATATATATATATATATATATATATATATATATATATATATATTTAAACCTGTGTTTTTCATTTTGCTTGATATATATATATATATATATATATATATATATATATATATCTTATTATAATGGAGATTGTGTGTTTTTCTGTCTGTAACCGAAACTATATTACTACTCAAGTCACAATTCTCTTAGTTATTGACATCACATTCTCCATGATTTTATTTTTATCTAAACCTGAATTATTAATAAAATTGTCTTACATTATTAATACTGTTAACTATGTCTACATACTGACAACATCCAATTATATTTATATATACAACAAAATAGCGGTTTACAGTGTGAACGGGAAGGCTAATTTGCATATTAATATTAAAAAAATCGAATTTAATAAATATGTGCTTAGTATCATTGATTTCTAACTGTTTGGTTTTATTTTAATGAATATAAGCAAAAATCTCTTCACTGAATCTTAAATGAAATCCATTAACAAGATAAAATAACTGTCATTTTATTCTTTACTTCCTCTTATAACTAAATACTTAAATTAGAAAAAATAACAACGAAAGACGAGAGTGATGGAAGAGTAAGTTTCAGTTGTTCCATTTTTTTTTATTATACTCCCTCTGTTTAAAATCTTTTATTATACTCCCTCTGTTTTAAATCTTTTTATCTGTATTCTTATTTAGTTTCATTAGCCTTTCTAATTTAATACAATATTTTATTACATTAAAACTTAAATACTTGCACCCGGAGTGTGCATATATTTGCTAGTATATATATATATATATATATATATATATATATATATATATATGAAATGCAAGTGAATAAACAATTTGATATTCTAAGAGTCAGTATATGCTTCAAATACTTATAGCCGGTAATTTATATAACCTCTAGTATAAAGAAACTACTATTCATAAATATTTAAACAAGCACTAAACTACTTTTATTACCAAAGCTTGGGTAGACCATTACTGTTTTTTATGTATGGATGACCACATTTACTTAATAGTTTGGCAACACTTCCAAATAACAATAAGTCTGTTTAATCTCTTTGATCGATTCTGAATAAAATGTTAAAAGGATAAAAAAAAGTTGTTTTATTTGCTTTTATTTTTTTTTCATTTATTTTTTTATTAAAGAACGTAGACGACTAATGACAGGCTATTATCAGACCAGGAAAACAACGATGTATATAGTTTGTTTTTTTATGAGAAGAGAAATTGTGGAAAACGGTAGATCCAAAAGTGTCTACAGTACTTACGCACATTAAAGCAAGCCGTGCATTTTTGTATGCAAATAATAATAATAATAATAATAATAATAATAATAATAATAAATTTTGACTATACAACAAAATGGTATATGCATAAACCAGAATCTGTTCTTGATAACGAAACGTATAAAATTCTCTGGGACTTTGAAATAAAAACGGATCACCTTATCCCAGCAAGAAGACAAGACTCAGTCTTGATTAACAAAAAAAGTTGTCAACTGGTGGATTTTGCAGTTCCAGCAGGGTGAAGCTAAAGGAAAATGAAAAAATGGACAAATATCTGGACCTTGCCAGAGAACTGAAAAAGTTATTGAATATGAAAGTCAAAGTGATACCAATTGTAGTTGGTGCACTTGGAACGGTCCCAAAAGGATTGGAAAAGGGTTTGGAAAGTCTGGAAATCAGAAGGTTTGATACCATTCAGAAAACTGCACTGCTGCAATCTGCCAGTATACTCAGATAAGTCCTGGAGACCTGAGGAGACTTGCTGTAACTCAGACTCTAGTGAAAGACCATCAGCTAATGCTGATGTGAAAACTCAAAAGGAGTGAATAATAATAATAATAATAATAATAATAATAATAATAATAATAATAATAATAATAATAATAATAATAATATTATTAGCAAAGACAAACTACTTATGGCGGCCAACAATAGTAGAAACGGCAGATGGACAAACAGAAAAACAACAAAGACTAGAAAACAAAATGGGAAGAAAAACAATTATATGGACGCTTCAAACGACAAATAGAAGAGTAGCACATGAAAAGACTTGGACATGGTTAAGAAACGGAAACCTCAAAAGAGAAACAGAATCACTTATAATTGCTGCACAAAATAATGCCATAAGGACAAACTACATCAAAGCGAAAATTGATAAGACCCAACAGATAGTAAGTGTAGACTTTGCGGTAATAGAGATGAGACTGTTAACCATATACTCTGCGAAAGTATCAAACTAGCACAACGAGAATACAAAGCTAGACACGACTGGGTTGGGAAGGTGATCCACTGGGAATTATGCAAAAAATTAAATTTTGACCACACAACAAATGGTATATGCATAAACCAAATCTGTTCTTGAGACAAAACGCACAAAATTCCCTGGGACTTTGAGATAAAAACGGATCACCTTATCCCAGCAAGAAGGCCAGACCTAGTATTGATAAACAAAAAAGAAAGAACTTGGTCAACACTCAGACTCCAGTGAAAGACCATCAGCTAACACTGATGTGAAACTCAAAAGGAATAATAATAATAATAATAATAATAATAATAATAATAATAAATAATAACTGGAGGAAGCTGTGGATCATGAAGGTGAAGGTTGTACCAATTTGTAATTGGTGCCCTTGAGACAATCCCCAAAGCTCTGGAAAAGAATTTGGGTGAACTGGAAATTAGAGGAAGAACCGAGACCCTCCAAACTACAGCACTATTGGGATCGGCTAGAATATTCAGTATGCTGAACGAGGCTGGTGGTAATGTCAGAGTGTTTGCATTTCACATAGCTCTAATACTCTTGGGAAAGGTTTTATTCATCTCAACCCTTTTTGCGTCATTTAATGCTGAATCAAATCATTTCTGACAACGAAATGATTCGATTTTGTACAGTACCTGCTGTTGCTTAAGTGAACATCCAGTTAAGTATTGAACACGCTCATCGCTGCTTAAGTTCCGTGTTCTAATGGAAACCATTGTTAAACTAAAGTTATAGATTAATTAATTCAAAAATTAATACATAATACATGACACCAGTTCAAATTCAAGTGGGGGCAGATAGTAGGTGTGGCGCTTCACCTCAGAGGTAAAAGAATAATCTCCATCGTTTAGTCCTATTGAAAATGGGATGAACTCCCTAGAAGTCTGGTTGATACCGACAATAAGCAACTTCGTTGACTACTACACTATTACTTAGGGATAAAAAAATCGAAGATAGCCAAATACTTATACCACGCCAGAGAACAAACATAACCTGTGAAATATGAAGGTGAATGGGATACCAACAGTAGTTAGTGCCTTTGTAATGATTTCCAATATTTAGGAAAGCAAAACAAGAGGCATTGAAAAGCAGAGCAATAATCGAGATCAGAATTGTTAAGATCAGCTAAAAGAGTCCCGGAGGCCTGAGGATACATTTTGTCTCTTAGATTCTAGTGAAAGACCACCACCGTAAGCTGGTGTGAGAAAAATAACAATAATCTGTCCTTGAGAATTAGACGCATACAATTATCTGCAACTTTGAAATACAGACGGATCTTCTAACCATGGTGAGAAGACCAGACCCAGTGTTAATTAACAAGAAAAAAGAATATGTCATCTCGTGGATTTTGTCGTTCCGGTGGATCACTGTGAAAATGAAAGAGAACGAAAAGGGAGACAAATACTTGGGCCTGGGCATAGAACTGAAAAACATGTGGAACATTAAGGAAAAAGTCGTACCAATTTTCTTGGATAAGAGTCTGAGGAATGGGAAACCCAAGGAATAATTGAACAGCACTATAAACATCAGCTAGAATACAAGGAAGAGTTCTAAAGACTTAGTGTCGCAGATTGACTGTTGTTCAGTTTATTTTGCGCGGGAAGTCGAAAAGACAAAGGAAAATTGAACTGAGAAGACAATGTCTAAGGTAGACAGAGGGTCTGGTGTGACAAAGGACTCATCTGGACAAACGCAAATTTGAACAAAGAGAAAGGACTTCCGGTCAAGGAACAAAAGGATGTGTGGGCGGTCGTCAATACTTAAGCGGTCATAAGCGCAGCCCAGAAGGCAGACCCCAGGAGACGGCGAAGAGAGCACAAGGTGTCTGACCGTCGACACGGCCGAGCGCTGCTGCAAGCAGTGAGGCGCGCCCACCCCGTTCACCACCCCCGATCGCCAGCCTGCAACATTCGGAGCGCCGTTGTCCAGCTCGTCCACCCACACGCACCCACCACGAGGGGAAAGAAATAAACGTTAAAAGTCTTACTACTACATATGTCTACGTGTGAATCCTTATACTACACTACTAACACATACGACCCAGCAACAGTATATAACATGTACGATTTTCTGGCCTGAGTCGAGCCCTATGCAACATTAGGATACATGATGTCACCCAGACTTTAAAGACCATGTCAGGGTAGAGATGAAGGGAAACAAAAAGAGAGACAAATACCTGGACCTTGCCAAAGAATTGAAAAAAGGTGTGTATAAAATGAGGGTGGAAGTAATACCAATTGTAGTTGGAACGGTCCCAAAAAGTTTGGAAAAAAAAGATTGGAGGAATTGGAAATCAGAGGAGGAATAGAGACCATCCAGACTTGTTTTCACACAGACTCAAGCGAATAATCATCAGCCAACGCTGGTATGAAAAACTCACAGGAGGGAATATAATGACAAAAATAAGAATAACAAGAACAAGAACAAGAAGAACAAGAAAAACAGGAATAAGAAGATTTCCATGTGGAATTGTGTGGGATTAATATTTAGCTAGTATCGAATTGTAGTTGGTGCAATGGAAATGGTCCCAAAAAGTTTGGAAAAAAACAATTGGAGGAATTGGTAATCAGACGAGGAATAGAGACCCTCCAGATAAACAGCTAGAATACTCAGAAGATTCCAGGAGACCTGAGGAGACTTGTTGTCACCCAGACTCCAGAAAATAATCATCAGCTAACGCTGGTGTAAAAATACTCACAAGAGGGAATATAATGACAAAAATAAGAATAACAAGAACAAGATCAAGAAGAACAAGAAAAACGGTCACAAGAATATTTCCATGTGAAAGTGTGTGGGATTAATGTTTCGCTAGTATCGAATTGTAGTTGGTGCAATGGGAATGGTCCCAAAACTTTTGGAAAAAAAGATTGGAGGAATTGGAAATCAGAGGAGGAATAGAGACCATCATTGCCGAAACAGCTAGTATATTCAGAAGAGTCCAAGAGACCTGAGGAGACTTGTTATCACCCAGACTCAAGCGAATAATCATTAGCTAACGCTGGTATGAAAAACTCACAGGAGGGAACATAATGACAAAAATAAGAATAACAAGAACAAAAAGAAGAAGAAAAACAGGAATAAGAATATTTCCATGTGAAAGTGAGTGGGATTAATGTTTAGCTAGTATCGAATTGTAGTTGGTGCAATGGGAATGGTCCCAAAACTTTTAGAAAAAAAGATTGGAGAAACTGGAGATCAGAGGAAGAATAGAGACACTCCAGAAAAAAAAAGCATTGCCGAAACAGTTAGAATACTCAGAAGAGTCCAGGAGACCTGAGGAGACTTGTTATCACCCAGACTCAAGCGAATAATCATCAGCTAACGCTGGTGTAAAAATACTCACAAGAGGGAATATAATGACAAAAATAAGAATAACAAGAACAAAAAGAAGAAGAAAAACAGGAACAAGAATATTTCCATGTGAAAGTGAGTGGGATTAATGTTTAGCTAGTATCGAAACAGAAGTCAACAGTTATATAGACACTGTATGCCTTAGTTCAACATTATCTATTATGATACAGAATAGTCTGTATTGAAGACTTCTTCGTTTTGTTATATATCACGGCAACGCAGTGTTCTTTATTTTATTATTATTCTTTCTTTCTATGATCTGGGACATATTCTTTCTTTCCAATAACTTACCATTCTTTTCGTTTTTTCGATTAGTTTTTCATTCTGACATCTGAAGATTCTATTTTGAAGTTGTTTTTTTTTCTTCTCCCACATGATATTTCTCACTTCCTTTCGCTTCCACCTTTCCGCCAACCCCACCATTTTTCTATCTCTATATTCATTTTTATGTACACTATCTCGGCTTTGCCAATTTCCTCCTTCCAAAAATATTTTTCTCTTTATTTTTCTCTGTTTGATCTTTGTCTGTATTTCTTGGATATTTCGATTATCATTATCATCACCATCATCTTCAGCATTGTTATAATAATTTCCTTATATTTTTACTCATTTATATACCGTTACACTCGTGTATAAGTCGATCCCGTAAAGGTTGAAATTTAATTCAAGATCATAAAATCATTAATGGATGGAATTAATATTTAATGATGAAGTTTGCTCATACTCTGGTTGTTTTCATATATAAGGTGTTATATGTGTTTGCATATACATATAGCTGTGTTCAAGTTCACACATATATATATATTATATATATATATATATATATATATATATATATATATAGTTACCAACTCCTCCGCACGAGCAGGATACGACACAAGGTCAATTTCTTAAGCGGAGTTTAACAGGTTTGAATTCAGAGTTTTCCTTCTCCTAGACTGGTTACCTAGCCATGGTTAAAGAACCCAGTCTGCTCCAGCTATTTACCCATAGCTGGAGGGTGAGTAGGGTTCATACCTGCTTCCTGTTCAAGTTCATATAAGACCAGTAGGTAGAGGAATGGCTATGAAAGCGGAGAGTTTAAATTCCAGATGTGTATGTGTTTGTATTTCAATTCATACTAATGTCCATCTCTTGCATTTCAATTTAATTTTTATCAATTATCGGTTAATTAGGGTGATGAGGAAGTAAAATTTCTTAAAGAACAGTCAACAGAATTTTACGGGACAGGGATACATGCTCTCATTCGAAAGTGGAACATTACTATGGAATTACTATTGAGAGAAACGATGACTATGTGTAGAAGTAGAGATGTGATTCATAGAGGACCAACTTCATTTTGATGTATGGCACATGTTCCTGTGTTGGTAATTATACCTGTCCTAGACAACATGGCATTACTTTTTGATTCACCTATGTTGACAAGTATGGATGTTATCCACAGAGGACCAACTTCATTTTGATGTATGGCACATGTTCCTGTGTTGGTAATTATACCTGTCCTAGACAACATGGCGTTACTTTTTGATTCACCTATGTTGAGAAGTATGGATGTTATCCACAGAGGACCAACTTCATTTTGATGTATGGCACATGTTCCTGTGTTGGTAATTATACCTTTCCTAAACAAAATGGCATTACTTTTTGAAGATGGTTAAAATAACTATAATTCTTGCATGTGTCCCCTGGAACCCCTTCATAAAAAAAAAGACAGTGTCGAAATTATATAAAGGGATATAATTAATCATTATCAAGTCGCACTGACAACACATAATAATGTCCATCTCTCGCATTTCAATTTGATTTTTATTAATCATCGTTAATGGTTTTCAAATGTTTCGTTACAATTCTGGAAGAATAAAAGTCACCGGGTTAGCTCAGTCGTAGAGCGTTCGGCTAGAAACCACAAGGTTCCTAGTTCGATACCGGTCCTCGCCAACTCAGCGTATGAGTACCACAGGATCTATGTAGTAAAGTAAGGAGCTGATGGTAGGTGTGGCGCTCCACCCCAGACGCAGAAACAATCTACTTGGTCTAGTGCTAGTGAAAAGGGGATAGGACTCCCTCGCGGAAAAGATAGCAACTTCATATATTTTTACTATGGCTTTCAAAAGCATCACAAGCTAGGCGTGATGCAGTATTATGCACACAAGAGATTTGAATCTCATCAATTCAGAACTTCTCTTAGTATTGTGGTCGTCCCATTGTGGTGTAATGGTTAGTAAGCAAGTCTCACACATCCATTACTACTGAGAAAGGTATTCCATTTTCATTGGATGCTCCATATTAGCGATCGTGCTACCCATAGGAAACAGATTTAGAAAAAAGTGGCGTCTCATCGTAGAGTAATAAGTAGCAAGATACTCTCGTGGTTTATTACTGCTGAACAGCGAGGTCTATCCTCACTGGATGTCCATACATGATACCTTGTTTCACATCCTACCAGTGCCAAACGGGTCGGGCGGATCAGCGTCCTATTGGAGTGTAATGGTTAGCGATCTAGCCTCGCGGATTCATTTCTACTAAATACCATCAAGTAACACTGAAAGCACGTGTCCCTCGCTCGAACACTGAAGGTAACCTATGATCAGTCTGCTTGATTCTAAATACGGTGACCACTTAAGTAAAAGTAAGTACTGTAATAAACATGGTATTTTGTTTAACAAAATTCCCTGATTCGATATGAAATAACCCGAAAAAGATATGATATACGGTAAAACAAAACAACCAACATCTAACCATAACTACTGAATAGCGAGTTCGATCCTCGGCGGATAGCAACTGTGACGAACAGGTTGGGTAGATATCTAAACTCTTCTTGTTCTTTGTTCTTGTTCTTGTTCTTCTTCTTCTTTCTTTCTTCTTTCTTCTTCTTCTTCTTCTTCTCTTTATTTGCTATTTTTCTTCTTCTTCTTCTTCTTCTTTCTTCTTCTTTCTTCTTCTTTTATTTTATTCTTCTTCTTCTTCTTCTTTCTATTCTTCTTCTCTTCTTCTCTTTTATTTTGCTATTCTTCTTCTTCTTCTTCTTCTTCTTTCTTTTCTTCTTCTCTTTTATTTGCTTTCTTCTTCTTCTTCTCTTTTTTCTTTCTTCTTCTTCTTCTTCTTCTTCTTCTCTCTTTTATTGCTATTCTTCTTCTTCTTCTTCTTCTTCTTCTTTCTTCTTCTCTTTTATTTGTTATTCTTTCTTCTTCTTCTTTTTCTTCTCTTTTATTTGCTATTCTTCTTCTTCTTCTTCTTCTTCTTCTTCTTCTTCTTCTTCTTCTTCTTCTTCTTCTTTTATTTGCTATTCTTCTTCTTCTTCTTCTTCTTCTTCTTTCTTTTTCTTCTTTTTTTCTTCTACTTTTCAAATCCATTTTCTTACTAGTTTCCCATGTCCCTGTCCAACCAACAATTAACCATTACTACTGAATAGCGAGTTCGATCCTCGGCGGATACCAACTGTAACAAACATGTTGGGTAAATACCTACACCCTTCTTCTTCTTCTTCTTCTTCTTCCATTTTTCAAGTCTATTTTCTTACTAGTTTCCTATGTCTCTGTCCAGTAACCACACCCGCTTGATAATACACCCCCCCATCTCCTATATCTCTCAACTACATCATAACCTCATAATCCCAGCTATCCCCTTCCCTTCTTCCACATGGTCTATCTCGAGACCACCATCGATTCAGGTACCATTATAACGTCTCTGGTCAACGGGGGCAGCTTGCAAGCACGTCGCCAGAGGAAATGGAATCAGTTCCACTCCTATGCGTTTTCTCTTCGCGATTTCCCTTTCGGCAAAATACAATAGCTACTAGCCATAATAGACTATCAACAAAACGGCATATGTAATAGGTTTTCCACCTTTCCTACTCATCCAACAATTTTTATTTACTTTTCTCTTTTATTTTGGCTGACTTTTTTTTCCTCCATTATACGTGAATTCTTTACGTCTCTTATCCTACTACTGATTACCGGATTCTACACTCCTCATTTCTTTATGCGATTCCATTATTTCATATTGCAATTCTCAAACTTGATTTCTTTTACTTTCTTGTAATTCAAAAAAAAAAAGTTTTCTCTGCGAATTCCAAATTGATTGATGGGTTCGGTTTTACGGCATGTCAACATTTCTTGGGTCATTTTATGCCGAAGAGGTTTTGTTTTATTCATTCTTGATGGGTATTCAAATCTTTTAAAAACGGATTTTTTTTAAAACATATAAGTAAAAGTAAGTAAGTAAAGTAAAGTCGACGGTGCGGCCTAAAGTCGGTATCAGCCAGTCCGCGAGGGAGTCTATCCCCTTTTCAATAACGCTAGACCAAGGAGATTGTTTTAGCATCTGAGGTGGAGCGCCACACCTACCACCAGCTCCTTACTTTACTGCACAGATCCCTGTGCTACTCATACGCTGAGTTGGCGGGGACCGGTATCGAACTAGGAACCTTGTGGTTTCTAGCCGAACGCTCTACCCACTGAGCTAACCCGGCCCTTAAAACATATATTTAAACTCAATTTGTTCTTTCTAACCAATAGATGGGACCTTAACAGGTACTACCACTCCCGGTCAGAGTGGACCAGGAAGTAATGACAAAAAGGTTAGGGTTAAGAACAAACTATAACCGATTAAATAGTTATTGTCACTACTGCCAGGAACATTCCATTAAGTTGAGGAGGTGTTTGCCTGTTCCCTACCAAATAGTTAACAATATAATACAGTTCTAAGTGACAGTTATTTCTAGGCTGCAGTTCAATCCTGGTCAAGGGTGAGAGTAACATAGAATAATAATTAATTAACAAAAAGGGTTGGGGGTTATCATAAGGGAAAGGGGTTGGGACAATCATATAGATGCTAGGGCTTGAGATGACCAACTGATTGATTGGAGGAGTCCTCCTGACTGCCCGTCTAGACTAAGTAAGGGTTAAAGTGGAGTATTGCATGTCAAGAACTGCCCAGAGTTCCAAAATTGGAACTCTTCCATTAGATGCAGTTTAACGTGACACCTAGACCGTCAGTCACCATCTTCTAGCACATATAATCATAAAAAGGGTTTCCATACGACCAATAGAGTTAGAATATCATATAGGTCCTAGGGCTCGACATGAACACCCGATTGATCAGATATAGCTTCTACGACGGTCTGTCAAGCCTGAGTAAGGGTCCAAGTGGAGTGTTTCATGTCATGAACTGTTAAGCAGCATGATTCCATCCTTAAGCATCACGGGTCACCCACAGCCAACAAGTGGTCCCATTGGGCGGTTACTCCTCTACAGAGGTGCAGTCGGGTGTAGTTCTTCTTAGAAAAAAGGTAGAAGGGAGTTAAGCAAGAATGTGAGTGTTGTCTGACATTTGTACAGATATGCTCGCCATCTATTAATTTATCAACTAATTAAATTTCAATTAGGTATAACTTTAATTAAACACTTATTCTCCCATATATATATATATATATATATATAATATATATAGAGAGAGAGAGAGAGAGAGACAGACAACGACAGAGGGGGGGAAGAGAGAGAGAGAGAGGGAGAGAGATGAAGTTAAATCGAGATTATTTACTTTTATATATTGAACTATATTGCAATAATTCCTTAGATAAACATATCAAGCGTTGTAATAATCAAATTATTATACTGTGGTATATCCACGGGTTCTGCTAGTTTATGAATATCATAAATTGCCTTTACAGGGAAGCGCATTACGATAAAAATAAATATGTATTTTAGCGTGAAATTAATTGCATTTTATATCACTGATTATTATACAAACATACCGACGTATACGGTTATGTACTTAGTTTACATTAGATTTGCAAGAATGCAGAGGGCACACCGGTGAGAATCAGACTCATATGTAATGGTCTTATAATGCCTAACAATTGGTACAACATGAATTCTCCGTTGGTTGTCCAATCGTGATGTAATATCTTAACAAACAAGACTTGCCACTTGCATTACTCTATTAAATAGCAGTTCGCTCCTTGGCTGGGTGCCTAATATTTGCCTGACCTTGTGTTCACATCCTACCATGGCGAACGGCTAGGGTAAATAACCTACACGTAACCAGCGTATGCGCAATGATTTTTGTATTCGGAGTAAAAGCAAAATAACGTAAACAGGTTAATATGTTCGTATATTTAGTATTATTTGATTATTCGACTATTGTCCTCATCTTTATTGTTATCTCTACAACGTTTCAGGAGAACAATGAAGTGTAGGACATATCTGAATAACCCAAATATACTAATTATCAAGCCTCGTGTCAGAAATTACTGAGAAAATAGTTCGTATACTTATCGGTTTGTCCATATCATATCGAACAAGAAGCGGGAAAGCCCACAAAAGGGGATGTTTGGTAAGTGATTGGAGTGTAGAGAACAACAAGGTAGATATAAAATGGACGGAGATTGAAGCTGAGTTGAAATATTTTAACAACATAGTTTAATTTATTCTACTTGCTATCGTAGATTGTTATTTCTACAAAAAGAACTCGCGTTTAGAGAGGTAAACTAGACAAGTGGTGAATCTATTGAGTTCTTGTGGTAAATGTAATCCATTTGTAGAGCACGTTTGTAACGGCGATCAGATTTCAAACTCTGGCAGACTTACATTCCTTTGCGCTAATGCATTGAAAAAGGCATGGATCCATCGTCCTCTCTCTCGTCCTCTCCTTCTCTCTCCTCTCTTCTCTTTTTCTCTCCCTCTCTCTCTCATTTCTCTCTCTCTCTCTATCATCTGTATCTCTCTCCTTTCTCACACACACACTCTCTCCTCTTTTAATCTGTCTCTTCTATTTCCTCACACACACATTCTCTCTCTCTATCCGTTCTCTCTCTTCTTCTCTCAACACACATCACACTCTCTTCTATCTGTCTTCTCTCTTCTTCGTCTTTCTCTACGCACACCTC
>CM042148.1:28323044-28328044 GCA_023376005.1 Doryteuthis pealeii
TTGGTACTATAACATATTATCAGGCTAAACTATAGACGTGATACTGTTACCCATATTTTACAAGGATAACTACTAGACTTGGACTTATACAATATTTACAAGGCTAAACTACAGAACTCTGGAACTTATACATATTACAAGGCTAACTACAGCTTGGAACTTTATACATATTACAGGCTAACTACAGACTTGGACTTATACATATTACAAGGCTAACTACAGACTTGGTCTTATACATATTACAGAAGGCTAACTACAGACTTAACTTAATACATATTACAAGGCTATACTACAGACTTGGACTTATACATATTACAAGGCAACTACAGACTTGGACTTATACGATATTTACAAGGCTAACTACAGACTTGGACTTATACATATTACAAGGCTAACTACAGACTTGGACTTATAATATTACAAGGCTAACTACAGACTTGGACTTATACATATTACAAGGCTAACTACGAAGCTTGGACTATACATATTACTAAGGCTAACTACAGACTTGGACTTATACATATTTACAAGGCTAACTAACAGACTTGGACTTATATACATATTACAAGGCTAACTACAGACTTGGACTTATATAATGTACAAGGCTAACTACAGGACTTGGACTTATACATATTAAACAAGGTAACTACAGACTTGAACTTATACATATTACAAGGCTCAACTACAGACTTGGACTTATACATATTACAAGGCTACTACACTTGGTCTTATACATTTACAAGGCTAACACAGACTTGACTTATATATGTTACAAGGAAACCTATGGGTCTAGGATCACCAACTAAATTCAGTGTACATCACTTATGCATTACAATGGTGACATAGATTCAAACATCATGTCACACGACTACCTTATCGGAGTGGTAATACCTCTTAGAGTCCAATCTGTGTTAAATAGAAAGTTTTAAAGAGTGTTTAAAATATATATTTTTAACAAAAAAATGAATAAATAAATAAAAATAAACAAATTATTTAAACTTCTATTTATCAAGGTGTTTAATATTAGTATTTTATTTCTAAATCGGTGCTAATATATCCTTAACAAGAAAGTCTGGACAAAAATTAAAAAAAGGGTCAGTACTTTAGGTACCACCAAAATCATGTCACATGATCAGTTTAGGCAATATGAAAGACAAACGTAAACATTTTAACCCTCTTTTTTAATCTCGCAAAAAGACCATTTTAAATATAATTTCATCAACAGATAAATAATTACCAAGATTTTTGTGAAAATTTGACTTTAAATAAAATATTCAGTTAAAAATAAATGTGTGAATACCAAACAAGACTGAATAAAACGACACATCTTAAGTATAAAATAACCCAACAACGGTTGACATGCCGTAAAATACAGCCAATTAACTAAACTACGAGATAAACAAATATAACGACGGAACGTAGCTACTGCTGCTTTATTTAAATTGTTTTCTATGTTCTTTTTTGTATTTTATTTTTTATTCTATTTTATTCTTTATTTTACTTTATTGATTTAATTTCGACTGGTTTAAAGTTATTTTGTGGTCCATTAATTCTGAAAGCAGATACATACTATAATGTAATAATGAAGAACGTTGGTCTTGCGCATCTAGTGCAATCTTGTATACATTAAGCTGTTGCGCAATGAACCATATTCTAAAATAATTATGAGTACATCCAATTTAAGTTTTCTTTTACTGGCTTTTTTTTTTCATTATCTTTTATTCGGTCGATCCATACATTGTTAACTTATTAGATTTTATGGCCAATGCTACGTCGACAAATTTTCTTATTTTCTTTGATATGTATTATGTTTTATTTTTCTCGTAGGTGATTGTTTCCTAACTGTATAAATAATTAAGAACATTATATCTGTCTGTCCTCAATAGACAGACAATCTGTCGGATATGCTGCTGTCGTGTGAGTCTAGCAGTTACTCTATGGCTATCAACGAGAAATAAATTATTGAAAACTTAGTTCAATTCTAAGGGTTTATTATATAACAAAACCATAAGTTACTATATAAATGTCCTTACAATATACAGAGTCAACATTTAGGGACCTATCATTCTGACGGAGAGAGTATAGTGGTATATTCTATTTGAGTCTGTGCTCTCGTAAATGAATTCTTTCGACCTTGGCGTAGGGCTTGTCTATAGGTGTGTGTTAAATATGAACGCCAAAATTAGGAATGATTACCATGTCTAAAGATGAACTCTTTCTTTCTTTCTTTCTTTCTCTCTCTCTCGCTCGCTCTCTCTCTCTTTCTCTCTCACTCTCTCTGTCTCTCTGTCTCTGTCTCTGTCTGTCTGTCTGTCTCTCTCTCTCTCTCAGTCCTTGCTACATATATAGAAGTAGACGTATTTTACTGACCCAACACAGCTACCGAATTTGATATGCATAAAAAGTCGTCGGGGTGGCCTTAAGTCGGTATCAGCCATTCAGCGAAGGAGTCTATCCCCTTTTCAGTAGCGCTAGACCTAGGAGATTGTTTCTGCGTCTGAGGTGGGGCGCTACACCTACACTTAGCTCCTTACTTTACCGCACATATACCTGCGCTACTCATACGCTGAGTTGGCGAGGGCCGGTATCGAACCCGAACCTTGTGGTTCCTATACTGAAGCTGTTGTTATTATTTTTAATTGAAATTGCATAGATCTTTATTCTTCGATGCCAAGTATCATTTGAAACGAGAAAGCTTTTAGCAATAAAAAATTAGCATATAAAAAATTCTCGAGTAGTGGCCATCAGCCACCACTAACTGACGTCAAAACATAGCCAACCTGGCACCAATTAGATTACATGAGTTGAAGATGTGTTGGATAGAACTCATCTGTATCTTTCCTCATTACCTACCATACCAACCCGCTCTGTGCATGACACTAAACTGCATCCGATGGCAGTTTACGGGTACCGGAGATTCCATCATTCCCAAGTCCGCTCTGATCCGTTGAGGTAGTACCTGTTAGGGTTCCATCTATGGGTCAAATATATTTGTTTTAATATGATTCATATTCGCTAGGAATTAAATATTATATATAAATAGGAATAAATTATTTGGAACATATGACCTTTAGGCATCCCCTTTTGATCTCGATTAAGAAAGGACATGTTTTTCATTTACACCGTCAATATCCGGTTTGTTAGGGGTTACGGTAAGGGGTTAGGGTTAGAGGTTAGGGTTATGTGTTAGTTTTATAATTTTACAAAAATCTTAAAATTGTCTTTTAAAATAACCGGATATAGACGGTGTAAATGAAAAACATGTCCTTACTTAATCGAGATGAAAGTGGTGTGCCTAAAGGTCATATGGTCCAATTATTTGTACATATATAGTAGATTGCTTATAGTACATGCTCTTAGTAACTGTCATGCATATTTTTTGGATGCAGTGAAAGTAAGTGTTTATCCAATCCGTTTACAAACGGGTAGAGTGATTCATTACTATTGTATAACAAGTTGTATAATCATCGGATGGCCCACACTTTCGACCTTGGATCCCATCCTACTCGTGGCGAGTAGGTTGCGTAAAGCTACTTAGATAGTGTTGGGAGTTTTTGTGTATATATATATATTTACCAACCCCTCCGCACGAGCAGGATGCGACACAAGGTCAATTTTTTAAGTTGAGTTCAACAGGTTTGAATTCAGAGTTTTCCTTCTCCTAACCAAGGTTAAAGAGCTCAGTCTGCCCTACTATTTATCCATAGCTGGAGGGAGAGTAGGATTCATCAAATTCATGAAATGCAATTACCACATCCAGGATTTGAACTCGGCGACGAGCCCATTTCCCATGACTTTAACCATTACACACGCGCTTCCGTGTTTTTGTGTATATAGTTATTTACTAAGCTTAGCTCAGATATGGCACAAGGCCAGATGTGTCGGGCGCCGAGTGAGAATCGAACTCACTAACAATGGTCTGCTAATCTACCTTGCGAACGATTACACCAAATGAGGTGCCCTTAGTTATTTACTAAGCTTAGCTTAGATATGGCAAGGCCAGAGTATGGGGCTCCAATGAGAATTCTGAACTCACTAACAATGGTTTGCGAAGTGAGCTTGCTAACCATTACAACCAAATGAGGTCCCTTGTTTTTGTGTATATAGTTTATTTACTAAGCTTAGCTTAGATATGCACAAGGACAGAAGTATGGGGCTCCCAATGAGAATCGAACTCACTAACAATGGTTTGCGAAGTGAGCTTGCTAACCATTACACCAAATGAGGTGCCCTTGTTTTGTGTATATAGTTATTTACTAAGCTGAGCTTAGATATGGCACAAGGCCAGAAGTATGGGGCACCCAGTGAGGATCGAACTCACTAACAATGGTCTGCTAATCTATGCTTGCTAACCATTACACCACGTGAGGTGCCCTTGTTTTTTGTGTATATAAGGTGTGTGCCAGTTCCTGCACATACTTATAGACCTAGTGAACATCATGTGGTCTATTTCCTTAGCCAATCGCTGGCCATACTGCGTGCGGATATATTACTTAAGCGCTGATTCTTTCTCAGTCTAACTGGCAACCTTCTACGAGGGAACCTAGGATTCTCTACCTGAGAGGATTACAAAGGAATCATATCGGAGGACTCTCTACCTAGAATCACTGGCCAATTAAGGCCCTTAAAAACGTAACAGATAGGTAACACCCTTTGGAACAGCAAGAGACCTTATAGTAACTAAGCGAATCCAACACTCATTGACCACCATCAATACACGACGAAGATAAAATTGTGTTTTCTTAAGAAGATTTTGTTTTCTTTATAAAATGTCTGACCCATGTTCCACCGATGACTCATGTCACGGTACTTTATCTAGTTTATCTATCTATTTGTTTTTCTCTCTCTCTCTTTTTCTCTCTTTCTGTCTGTCTCTCTCTCTCACACTTTTCTCTCTCTTTCTCTCTCACTTTTTCTCTCTCTTTCTCTCTCTTTCTCACTTTTTCTCTCTCTTTCTCACTCTTTCTTTCTCTCTCTCTTTCTCTCTCTTTCTTTCCCTC
>CM042148.1:28330544-28335544 GCA_023376005.1 Doryteuthis pealeii
TTGAGTAAGAATATAGTTTCGGTTACAGACAGAAAAACACACAATCTCCATTATAATAAGATATATATATATAAATATAAATATATATATATATATATATATACGACATCAATTTCAATCGTATAAACAATTAGTATCCTCATCTTGTACAATATTTCCGCGCGCAAAATGCAGATACTTGTTTAAATTTGGTTGTTAATTGGTAGTTTTGTATTAACTTTCTCGTTTCATTTAATGTCGAATTATGTCATTTTCATAAATAAAGAAAAGTTTTAGGATGAGTCAGCACAGAGCCACGTGTTTTTCTATTGGTCGAGACGTGTCAAGTGCAGAAGAGTAGGAGTGAGAGGTGAGAGTGTGGGGTGAGTTTGGAACTATGCATTGACAAAGTGAGACATGGCTCTTGCTCAGCAGTTGTGAGTGGGGGGGGGATAAAATCTCATGAGAAAAAGAAGTGGCCTTGTGTTATTTCTAAAAACTATAAGTGGCACAAGACAAGATGTCCCCCAGCATCCCAAGTTGGTTTACCGACTCCAAACATTACAGAATTGCCAGTCATCTCAACATCAGCCCAGCAAACATATTCGAGCCTCTCCACATAGCACAGTATAAAACTATTATTTTTACTATCAACACATTATCACTTGAATGCTGTTTCTAAAGTCTTCACCTATGTAGGTATTGAACAGATTCATCAATTCTCAACTTTCGGTTAATTAATGGGAACCGGTGCTTTCATCATAACTTGACAATAGTGTGTTAATGGCTGGAAAAAATGCATATAAAATTCTGGTGGCTATCTTGAAATTATAGCGTTTTCTTACAGACATTTTGCTTTATACGATGGTGTTATTGTGGGCTGAGTGTTGAAATAGGTCGGAAAAGTAAAACGGAAAAGTTTGGTGTGGGCATAGAATTTAAGGAATTTAGAAATTACTAAGGATACGAATTATGTTATTTTTGTGTTAAAACATACAGTTTTATAGAATTTATCAACTGTATGTTTTAATACAAACATTTATCAACTGCATGTTTTAACACAAACATTTATCAACTGTATGTTTTAACACAAACATTTATCAACTGCATGTTTTTACACAAAAATTTATCAGCTGCATGTTTTAACACAAAAATTTATCAGCTGCATGTTTTAACACAAAAATTTATCAACTGCATGTTTTAACACAAAAATTTATTAACTGCATGTTTTAACACAAACATTTATCAACTGCATGTTTTTACACAATAATTTATCAGCTGCATGTTTTAAAACAAACATTTATCAACTGCATGTTTTTACACAAACATTTATCAACTGCATGTTTTAATACAAAAATAACATAATTCGTATCCTTAGTAAATTTCTAAATTCCTTAAATTCTATGCCCACACCAAACTTTTCCGTTTTACTTTTCCGACCTATTTCAACACTCAGCCATATTGTGTTCCTTGTTACCGGTTTCGTTACCATGGAAATAAATTGAAGTCATTATTTTTGGATCATCCGTGTACGATTTTATATAAAGGGAAAAGAAACAATGATAATAATAGCTAAAATGACCAAGAAATATAGTAAGCATTGCAATCTCGAGAGAAATGAGGAAAACTAAGGCGGGAAAAGAACAATTTTGAAAAAAACCGAGAGGAGAAGCAATAAGATGGCGGTCAGCGCCCAAAATGAAATAAAAAGAGCCAACCAACCGACTAAGTAATCAACTAAGACGGGCACAAAATTTCGTTGGAGAAGAAATGAGAGAAATAAAAGTTTGGCTTAATCCTTTTTCTGCTGGTCGCTGGATTACATTACGTAGAGTGAGACGTGTGTCTTTGCAGATATCGCTGGTCGCTACGCCGAAGCCGCATTTTTCATTACATTTCGCCGAGCCGGCTGTGTACAAATTGGAAACACGCCCCTTCAGTGTCGGATTTGTAAAGCGATTGCCGTGTACGAACGGCGCTCTTGTCCGTTTGCATAAGCCTTCAGAAGATGGCCGTTCCGAAGTCCAGTAATCACCCGCGTGACAAGTTTCGAAATCAATTTGCCAAATTCGCCTCGATTTTATATCCAGCACAAAGAAACTATCTTCCTAAAGCGTGCGATCAATCTTACTAATATTTTTTAATACCAGTCATTTCCCTTAAAGATCTTCAGAGACTGATCTTGCATCTAGGGGTGGTTTTAGAAATGGCTAAGCTTAGAGTAAAACCGGCTCGAAAATAGGCAGAAGATGAGGTCACCATATAAGGAAGCGCGTGGTGTAAATGGTTAAAGTCATGGGAAATGGACTCGTCGCCCCGAGTTCAAATTCTAGACGTGATAATTGCATTTCACTTAGCGCTAATACCCTTGCGAAAGGTATGAATCCTACTCTCCTTCTAACTATGGGTAAATAGTAGGGCAGACTGGGCTCTTTAACCTTGGTTACGCAACCGGTTTAGGAGAAGGAAATCTCTGAATTCAAACCTGTTGAATTCCGCTTAAGAAATTGACCTTTAGTCACATCCTGCTCGGGCAGAGGAATTGATATATATATATATATATATATATATATATATATATATATATATATATATATATATATATATATATATATATATATATATAAGAAGAAAGAGTTTCGCTCGCCAAATTAGAAAGAACTCCTGTCAAGTTATTTTTTTTAAACTTTGAAGTGCATACCAAGAAATAAAAAGCTTAGATGTTTTTCACAGCAGGTGGATTGTTGGTTGGATTTTACGGCATGTTAACAATTGGTGGGTTATTTCATGCCGAAGATGTTTGTTTTATTCATGCTTGGTGGCTATTCATCTTTTTAACACATCTTTAAACACATTTTTTCTATTTAACCCATACTTTGGATCCGATAATGTTTGCCCCTCAAATACTCTTTCATGGAGCCAAAGAGAGACAAACATAATTCCAGTGACGATGAAGTGGAATTTGTAGTGAAAAGTGGCTCAAAGAACTGTCACCAGAATTTTGTGGGGCAAGGATACGTGCTCTCATTCGAGGATGGAGCATTGCAATCAAAAGAAACGGTGACTATGTGGTGAAGTAGGGATGTGATCCAAAGAGGACCATCTTTAATTTGATGTATGATACATGTTCTTATGTTGGTAAGTATACCTGTCCCAAATAAAATGGCATTACTTTTTGACACACCCTTGTACTTAGTCTAAGAAAAATCGTCTTATTATTGGTCTATGATAACTAACTTCCTTATTGTGTACACAAACTTCAATTTGTTGTTGATCATAGAGGATACATAAGAAGTAACATAGACTAATAACTAAATACAGGGGAACATTGACTTACGAGTGCTCCAGATTACTAATTAGCCTACTTTCAAGCAGTCGGTCAGTTTTGCTTTGAGCTATAATTTGTGGTACTAGTAAGGTCTTGAAGGGCCGGTTTAGCTCAGTTGGTAGTGTGTTCGACTAGGAACCTCAAGCTTCCTAGTTCGATACCGACCCTCGCCAACTCAGCGTATGAGTACCACAGGGATCTGTGCGGTAAAGTAAGCAGCTGATGGAAGGTGTTGCACTGCCTCAGATGACAAAACAATCTCCTTGGTCTAGCGCTAGTGAAAAGGGGATAGACTCTCTCGCTGTTTGGCTGATACTGACTTTAGGCCACCCCAACGACTTTACATTTTAGTAAGGTTCAGATAGGCTTTTCGTATTATATTCACCAAAAGCATTTAAGTTTCCAAATTTATTTCGCCAAAGAAAAACAGTCGTCGGTGAAATTACAAATTATCGCTATCCCATTTTCACTAGCGCTAAACCACAGATTGTTTTTCTCTCTAATGTTAGAGCGCCACGCCTACCAGCAGCTTCCTACTTTACTGCACAGATTCAATCTGTGCTACTCATGCTCTGAGCTGATGATATCCGGTATTGAACTCGGGCGATAGTTGTTACGACTTAACTAAACCGACCCGTATATATCATTTATCAAAAAATAAACAAAACATATTGCTGTAGATAATTCATTATATCTTATTATAATAGAGATTGCGTGTCTGTATGTGTGTAACCTAAACTACTTCACCACCAACGTCACCATTCTGTTAATTATATACGAGGAAATTGAGTTATGAATGGAACGAATTAAACTCGAAAAGTCAAAGTCCCAACGTATTAGTAATCTAACATCTGTACTCACTTCAAAACTGTTATTGATGTTATCTACTGTATTTCGTTTTATTGAAAGAAACTATATATTTTTAAACTACACGGTAATCTGAACATTAGCTACTTAAATTAGAGTAACCTCCCCTTGTTTTTGTTCACTTTAAGGACGCCGTGTGTTTTGTTTTGTAAAACCACAGATTTTTCGACAAATTGGGTATGCCTATACTTTTCTAATATACAGGTACTCTCATAGACATATTTACATCTTTTTTTTAATCACCTATGGGAGATTCTAAGCATATGTTGACGGGGATGGGGAATATGTGGAAACTGTTTGAAAATATATTAAAGGTATTCCTATAAGGGTGTTAACATTTTTAAATCGATTAAAAAAAAGATGTTAATATTTCTATGAGAGTACCTGTATATTAGGAAAGTATAGGTATACCCAATTTGTCGAAAAATCCGTGTGTTTACAAAACAAAACGCACGGTTTCCTCAAAGTGAACAAAACAAGGGAAGGTTTTAAGTAGCTAATGTTCAAGATTACCAACTACTCCATGTCACTATTTTTATTATGTTTTGTAAAATGTTAGTCTGTAAGAAATACGTTGTTCGTTTCTATAACATTACACACCGGGGTTCTCAATATCTGCCCAAGCCAAAGGCTTACTAGAAACATATAAAAAATGGATAATGATGTTTGTATTGGAGAATATTATTGACTACCATAATACTTCTATTTCTAATCTATGCATTGAATCAGTCTTATATATTTATCTTAGAAGAACTTCAAGGTCATCAGTCGGATGTTTCTTCTGTGAATATTAATCTTGAATATAGAACAAAACTAGATGATATAG
>CM042148.1:28340544-28348044 GCA_023376005.1 Doryteuthis pealeii
CGTGTGTTTGATTTAATCTCTTTTCCTTAAGTTTGGGAAAAGAAATGTGTTTATGTGTTTTTATCCTTATTTGGGTATAAAATATAGGATTTTATTCTATAGGATAAATTGAAAACACCGGTTTTTTTGTGCAAACGTATCTTAATTCGAAATAATGGTAGATCACACTAATTTATCTTATTTTCTTTTGTCGAGTATGTTAACTAACTTGTTAGATTCTTTAAAATAGAAAAGGTGGTTAGCTTCCTGAATGTAATTCAATAATGCATTAATTAAATGTCCGTTTTTATGTCTGTTTTCTGTTCGTAGATGCGTTTGCTAATTTGTCTTGATGTCTCACCTATGTATTGTTCATTGCGATTTAAACATCGGGTGGTATAAACGCCTCCACCAGATTTTATGTGAGTGCGGTAGATATTATTGATTCTGTTCCTGATTGTTTTTAGGAGTTCGTGACAGTTTTGATTCCAAGGTTATTTAGATCTATTTCAATAATGGTTGTGGCCGAATTATTGAGTAAAATAATGTATCTGTATAATTGATTATTATAGGAAAAATTGTTATTAGAAATTGTGGGAGGGTTCATTATGGATTAAGAATTATTTAATTTTAGCACGTTTTATAAACTGTTTAGGATATTATAGTTGTGTGAGAGATTTTACATGTAGTCGAATTCTTCATTCAAAAATTTGGCGGCGTAGATCCTCAGAGCTCAAAGATAAAACCTATGACGAATAAACTTTTTCATTTTGGTATGCCTGCTGGCTAAAAAATATCATCCTTATTAACACATTGTTTTTTCTTATTCTAATATAATTACATATTGTCGGATTAATTTCCATTTTTCCTAACACACACACACACACACACACACACACACACAGCATCGATCGCAAAGGGTTCTCATATTAGTGAGGATGGGCCGGTGTTGCTTTTTAAAACCGTCGAGAGATTGGCCCCGAAACGGTTTTGCACACTTCCCTCCTGATGAGCCTATTTCAGTTGTAAACATCTTTTGTTTTTTCATTATATCATATTCATATATATATTATATATATATATATATATATATAGATATAGATAATAAATATATATAGAGAGAGAGAGAGGAGAGAGAGAGAGAGAGAGAGAGAGAGAGAGAGATGTTATGGGTCCAATAATATTTTATAAAAAAGGTCCGCAAAATTGATTATATTTTTCTAAATTATTATCTTTTTTTTTAATTAAAAAAAATTACATTATTTTTAAAATTTTAAATTTTTGTAAGATAAAAAAATTGAAACAATCCATTTTGTGCACCTTTTTTATCCACACACACACACATCCACACCCCCTCTCTCTCTCTCTCTCTCTCTCTCTCTCTCTCACTCTCTCTCTCTCTCTCTTCACACACACACACACACACACACACACACACACATATATATAATATATATATATATATATATATATATATATATATATATACATATTATCGTTGGTAAATCTATGGAATTATCAAACTTAGATTACGTTCTATTACATTTCTTATTCAGCAGTAAATATACTAAAAACGACGTAACCCATGTTTTCATTAACAGCTGGGCATTCATAGCTTAATAATATAATTCTTGACGAATTTAGATTGAATCAATTAAATTACTGGTATATTTTGTAATGCTATGCAGAGGAAAATATTGCGATATAAAACAATGTTCTAGGGCAAATGTGGACTGCTACTGCAATTTGCATTTCTAAAACAATTATCATCAAAATTATAGGTTTATTTGCTTTTTATGATTTTTAAATGGAATACAACATCTCTTTTCAAGCCATTCATATTTAGTCAACAAGGTCTGTTTGTGATGGCAACAGATAGTCTGTATTTTATCCTCATCACAATCCTGTTCTATAGGCAATAAGCTGTGTACCCATCGCATCCAACTGATCAACTGAAATCACTCCAACCTGTTTATCATGGAATAAACCATGACATTTTTCAACTGTTAGTTGAGGCTCACGGTGTAATGGTTACCAGTATAGTAAATAGACACGGTAAGACGATTTCATATCCTGGTCGAGGCTGATTGCATTTCCCATAGCTCTAAAACCCTTGGTAAAGCTATGAATACAACTATTCTCTCTCCAACTATGGATACATAGTAGGGAATATGGGGTTTTTAGTTTTGGAGAAGGAAAAGACCGAATTCTAACCTGGTAACGTCAGCTAAAGAAATTGACCTTGGGTCGAATCCTGATCGTGTGGAGGGTTGGTATATATATATATATATATATATATATATATATATATATATATATATATATATATACCAACCGCTCCGCACGAGCACGATGCGACACAAGGTCAATTTCTTAAGTTTCTTAAGCGGAGTTTAAGATGTTTGAATTCAAAGTTTTTATTCTCCTAGACTGGTTACCTAGCCATGGTTAAAGAGCACAGTATGTCCTACTATTTACCCAGCTGAAGGGAGAATTCGTCCCATACCTTTACCAAGGGTATTAGTACCATGTGAAATGCAAACAGCTCCGTTCAGGAATGAAACTCGGGTCGAGAGTCAATTTCCAACGATACTTACCATTACACCACGCGCCTCCACGTTATATATATATATATATATATATATATATATATATAATATATATATATATATATACCAACCCTCCGCACGAGCAGGATGCGACACAAGGTCAATTTCTTAAGCGAAGTTTAACAGGTTTGAATTTAGAGTTTTCCCTCACATAGACCAGTGGCCTAACCAAGATTAAAGAGCCCAGTCTGCCCTACAATTTACCCATAGCTGGAGGGAGAGCAGGATTCATACCTTTCCCCAGGGTATTAGCGCTAAGTGAAATGCAATTACCACGTCCAGGATTTGAACTCGGGGCGACGAGTCCATTTCCCATGACTTTAACCATTACACCACGCGCTTCATATATATGGAGTATATACTATCCCGGACAAATTGTGAAGGCGCGTGGTGTAATGGTTGATGTTTACATTTTATCAATCTGAACATTTCATATCTTAAATTTAAATGAAGACATGTACATATCGGAGCAACATATACTGGAATAAAATCAGATTTTGAATAAACATGATAGTCGATTTTAAACTATCTGTTAATATCTTGTAGTAGCTGAACAATTTGTCTACATTAGAGGAATCAAAACTTGATTCACAACTCATTATGATAGCAAAATGTCTTAATAATGTTATTCCTATCCGTATTACCTTTCTATTTATATAACTGATCTATCTTTCTCTCTTGCATTTCCATTTACCCAATATTCGGAGAGCAACAATGTCTAACAGTCGGCCTTGACCTGACAGCTGTCAATTTTTGGCAGCTTGCTTACACATTTCGGTCGATCCAAAAATACCTGACATCCCCGTCATTAATATATTATTCTTTCGCGGCTTTAAAGCATTGCAATCTGTTTTGACACAACTAAACATCTGTCCATACATTCAAGTTATAACCGATAACCTGCCAAGCATTTATTCGGCGTCCTCTTCGCAATGGTATTATTTATTCATCTACACGTTTATTTGTACGGTTCTTTCGTTAGACATTCGTTGAAGCTTCTTCGAGGGAAAAATCCAGTGTCCTACCTGTACTGCATTTCGAACTGGAAACTGTCTCCGTTACATACCAAAGGAAAATAATTTATTACTGTTAAAGGTTTGGTTTGGTTTGATTTCCTTGTTTAGTCAGATATTTTTGTCCAAAACTTTGGAACACAGTTTTTAAATCGGGTAGTATTCAAGTCAATGCTGACTGTAAAAAAAAAGGCAAATTATCTTTGGTTAATAGTTTTCATCATCTAAAAACTGTGCTCAAAAAACATTATCTATATGAATATTCTCTTGTGAACTGAGGTCTTAGTCACCTGATGTTATCATTATTTCTTTTATGCTTTTTTTAAAAAAAAATAATTTATATATATACACATTTTTTTCTTTATGTATCTAATTATTTCTTTCTATTTTCTTTCTAATAATAGGTTATTGTAAGGTATAGCTACTCCCAGCTCCCCTCCCCCTTTTTTTCATTTTATTTAACTGGTTTAAAGAAAAGAAGGATTGTGATGAGGGCAACCTCTTTAAGAATACTTTAAGATAGTTGGTACGCAGGAAAAGTTTGGGGAAATTTTCGATATCGGGGTTTGAAGGGCTTTTTTTTACTTCCAAACACGTTTTTTAATAACGTGTTTGGAAGTAAAAAAAAGCCCCTGAAACCCTGATATCGAAAATTTCCCCAAACTTTTCCAGCGTACCAACTATCAGGTAATATGTACGGACAATGGCCCCTAACTGAAAACAACAGTTGGAATGGTAATTTCATAGTTTTAAGGGGTCCGGAGACTGTGAAGTGCTGCTTCATTGCCATTACTCACAGGTCTATTCTGACCTCGAATGGAAGTAACTGTTTTGTTAATCTCTATGGGTTAACTAGAACAAAATATGAGTTTAAAAAATATGTTAAAGATCTTGAATATCCAACAAGAATGAATTAAATAAGTACGGTTTAATAATTTCCAACTCGGATCACTTAGATGGCAGTTGGTGTAAATTTTCACAGAGATTAACGCTTATTGCTAGTGAATCCAGAATAATCTTAAAAAGGGATTTCGATTGAAGGCCGTGACCGCTTTAGTTACTATAACATGGCTTATGCTTAAAACAGCAAAAATTGATTTAAATCAATATTTAGATATTGGAAATGGAAGATGATATGACTATATCCCAGCTGCAATAAAATCAAATCTGATGAAAGAACCGAACACCAGAACTGCTGACCTCACTAGCAAACTCATGTACAATTACTCTTATCTGCGTTATTCGGACTATTGTCCTCATCTTCATTGTTATCTGTACAACGTTTCGGCCGATTTGCCCTTCGGCTTTCTTTGGGCATTTCTTTTCGGACTCTGGAACCTTCTTGTCATAGTCGGGAGGACAATAGTCCAAATAACGCAGATAATAGTAATCATCAAGCCTCATCTCAAACATTCAAAGATCAAGTACAATTATTCGCTTGCACTTACAATCGTGGCTAACGGGTTTAGTAAATACATTGGGAGTCCTTTTATATTGTAATGGTTAGCAAGCTAGTCGCGAAGATCCATTTCTACTGAAAGGCGAGTTCGACTCTAGCTGGATGCTCTATACTTGTGACTTCGTGTCATATTCTAACCGTGTCAAATGGGTTGCGTAAAATGGATGTCCAATCGTGGTGTAATTGTTAACAAGCTTGACTTCCAATTTTTTTTTCTATTCAGGAGCATGTTCAACACTCGCTGAATGCCCCACGCTTTCATTGATAGGAGCGACTGATACGATAGGCATTTTTTGTCCAGTGATTATTTTGACAGAAAGAAGAACAGAAAGAAAAGAAGAAATACCGAAGAGAAACTAGACAGGCTCGATATTTTCTCGAACATCCTTAAAAAAAATCTCTTAGATAGATCATTTTCTAACATACACACAGGCATGGGTCGTTGAGAAGCGAACCTAAGTATCGAGATAGCATTTCTGTCCGTATTGAATATGAAAAAGAAAGAAGCAATAAAAAAGAAGAAAAAGATACGAATAGACGAAATAAATTAGACAACTCGGATTTTCTGACATCCTTAAAAAAAAACTTGATAAATTATGTCTAACCATTACCAGATGGTCCTGTGGAAAACGACTAGTATACGAATAGCATTTGTGTCCGATGATTATATTCATGCAGAGAAGAAAGAAAGAAACGAAAAGAAAACACATAGACAACCTCGAATTTCATCAAACATCCTAAAAAATCTCTAGAATAGATCATTCTTACCATACACACAGGATGTCGCTGTGGAAAGCGACCTGTATTACCGCATAGCATTTTCGTAAGTGATAATTAGACGAAAGAAAGAAAGAAAGAAGAAGAAAAGAAGGATAGACGCAAAAGTAAAATATAACAACGCCGGTTTGTCCTGAAACATCCTTAAAAAATAACTACTCAGAAAGATCGATTGTCTCACCATTACAACGCGGAGGTCGCTGTGAACACGAACTAGATAACGGATAGCTTATTTCGTCCGTGATATTATGACAAAAGAAAAAGAAAGAAAGAGAAAGAAAGAAAGAAAGTAAAACTAGAACCTCAGGTATTTTCCTGAAATAGCTTAAATAAAATCTCTAGATTAAACTCCGATATGCAGATCATGCTATACACGGACAGCCAAACAGATAGTTTATGTACTGAATAATATTTGAGCCATTATTCCTCATATTTCAGATTTGACATTGTGAAGATTTTTCTCTTGCGCCGATGTAATTTAACTTCAAACCGCGCCCGAAAATAAAAAAAAGACGTGCTTGTGTGGAGCGGCGAACATGGAATAATTGAAATATATTCATAGAATAAATATCTTTAAAGAAACAACTGATTCTATTGATATTCATTTTTGTTTTTCTTTTGAAGATTTTATTTATTATATCGTGAACTCTAAACTCTTGAAAAGGAATGAATCCAATTATATCTCTCTTGACCTTGTTCTCAAATGACTGCGAGGATAGTATAGTAATACACTGATAATAACAAGGTGATGCTCATAAAGTATGTAAGATGAAGCGTTTCTTACCAAATAGAAATGAACAAAGAATGGAACTTTACTTACTGTTAGATAACAAGGTGTGTCCAGTGCGCGTTGAGCCTGTTTCTCCGAGATAGAAATGAACACGAATGTAAGATTATATTATTCAGAAATATAAATGTCAAAAAGTACAAGATTGATTATTTTTGACACACCTTGTACATACTATATGAGTGCGACGTAATAGTATTGTTCAGAGACAGGAATCGGGATCGGAGCTCAATCATGGATAATTGTATAAATAATATATATATTAATATATACAGTTGAACATGCGGTCAAAATATACCTAACGTGTAATGTGGTGCACTTGGATGGGGGCGGTCCAAACTTATGGAAAAGGACGGAGATCTGGGAATCAGAGGAAGGAATTAAGACCATCGACTATGCTTGTTGCGAATCGGCTGAAATATCAAAGAGTCATGGGATGGGAAGGATGTTGTGCTCTCAGATTCCAGTAAAATACCAGCTATGCTACGCTGATGTGAAAACTCAAAAAGAAGTGAAACAATACTGAAAAGCTGTGAATCAGGATATGATACCAATAGTCTGGCATTAAGAACGATCCAAAAGCTTAGAAAAACCTTAAGGTAGTGGAAATCAAAAGAATTGAGACACTAGACACCCAGCAATTGAATTTACTGGAATCTTCCAGGAGAGTCCTGGAGATTTTGTCACTCAAACTCAGTGAAAGACCATCGCGCTCGTTGAAAAATTTATTATATTTTTATATTTTATTTATTATATAATATATACTACTACTACATCTTAAATAATAATTATAAATAATAATTTATAATAATAATAATAATAATGTTGGGAATGTGGAAAATCAAGGAAGGATGATCACCAGAACTGCACTGCTGC
>CM042148.1:28355544-28378044 GCA_023376005.1 Doryteuthis pealeii
CAGCCCAAGCGGCAGGGCATAGAATATTCTTCTCCTGTTGATTGGTAAGACTTCCTAAAGATGTGTCCTGGATATTATACTAAATTGCATCAGATTCTGAGGCTCTATTTCTATTTCGCTATTTACATTTTGAAATTTAACGTAGCCAAAAATAAATTTTGAATGACAGGTCTAAATTTGTGGATACATTCTAAATATTTTTTTCGCTATTTGAAAATTTGGACCATATGACCTTTAGGCACCCCTTTTTGATCTCAATTAAGAAAGGACATGTTTTTCATTTATACCGTCAATATCCGGATGTTTGTTAGGGGTTAGTTTTATAATTTAAAAAAAAATCTAAATATCATCTGTTAAAACAACTGGATATTGACGGTGTAAATGAAAAACATGTCCTCTCTTAATCGAGATCAAAAAGGGGTGCCTAAAGGTCATATGGTTCGAAAATTTACTGTAGACACCAATTATGAATATAAATATAAACGTAAAAATGGTATAAAATTTCATTAAAAAATGACTGTAAATTAACCTGGCCATACGAACTAATTATAGATTTACCTGAATATATGGCATATAAAACCCATCCCCTTTTTTTTAAGAAATATTTTCCTTGCTAAGTTGACGTAATTGGGAGGTTAATGTTTACCTAAATGCCATAGACTATCATTAGTTGTATGTCATCTAACTCCATAATACTGTAATATTAAATGGCCTATATGACATCAAATATAGCCCTTTCAATTTCTAGAGTACGTCTTCATTGCTCTCAGGTCCACTCTGGAGTGTACAAAAATAACCGTTAAGAAACAAGTACAGAAAATGTAAACATGAAGCTACATTTAATGCGATTCCATAAACTCTAGGCATACAATAACCTCCTAATCATTCAATCAATAGTTATTAAGTGATTATCTATTTACCAACTCCTCCGCACGAGCAGGATGTGACAAATCAACTTTACTCAACAATGCTTCTATGCAAATTATCAAATCTCATGATTTCTTACGCCGGAGCATAGACCTAATTTGCGATCTTCTCAACGTCCACTGTACTTTGTATAGTAGTGGCGTGTTTATCTTTAACAAGTTAATTTTGCATGTATCGTGTGCTACGTATCGATGGCCCAGGGGTAGAGTTTCTGATTTGACGTGCTGGGTTCCCGGTTTCGATTTCTGTCGGAGGGAAGTCGTAATTATACATCGCCGATGAGAGTTAATAAAGTTGAAACAGCTGTACGATGTTCTACGTGGAGCACGATATTTGCCGAGTTTGCTTGTAATGATTATTTTCAATAATTATTGAATTTTATACGATATACGCATTGCAATGGCCTTCAAGCAAAAATATAAATAATAATATAATTTACTCAAACAGTGCTTCTACAGCAAATTATCAAATCTCATCATATATATATACGTGTATATATTATATATATAATATTATATAATATATTATATATATTATGGTGTAGAAGTTAATTGCCCCGGTTTTAACGAGATGGTTAATTAGAATAATTTTGACAGAGTTATCCTGGTGATCCCTCTAAGGAAAACCTGAATAGTTAACTTCTGCGGTGATACTGTATCCTAAACGGTCTCAACAAGTGCATAATCTATGCGGTTGCATAAGATATTTTCAATCCCCTGTAATTCTAAGGGGATGACCCTTTTCATACCATGGCCGTGTCCTTCCATGGAAAATTACAGAAGCCCGCCAAAAATGCGTGAAGTCACGTGGGACCTGTTCGGTCCCCAGTTTGCAGTTGGACGTCAGGTACTGAAGATGTACTGCCGAACTGTGACTCACTCTGCATACGCGCGCTATGTTAGTTAGCAGATGTCTGGTGGGGATTTAACAATAAAATAAGATCAAAAGTAAATCGTCTTGTGTTTATTACTTAAAAACTAACAATGACACAGGGCTTCTGATAAGGAGAAATCCCCAATAGAAAACCAGACCCGAAGTCCCCAAGAAAGTCCTGAGCTTAGAAGATGCCAGACCAAGTCAAGATGATAGAAGAAATACCAAAGACGATCAGAATACTAAAGACGGCCAAGAAATAGAATTAAAGAAGAGGTGTGCAAGATTATAATTATTTAGTGCCAGCGAAGAAGGCACTATGCAACACAAGTAGGTATTGAGCACTTTGTAATATTTATCATCCTTACACTTTCCGTTTATTTTATTTTTTTCCAACAGTCAAAATTGTGACTCGTTCGGGGTTTTTTTCGTTCTCTTGGGTCGTTCCCCTAAAACTATACAATAATGTCTTTGACATCAAATAACCCAAGAAGATTGATAAGCTATTTAACAAAGAAACCGCAACTTATATTTTAGTTCCCATTTTTTTCAAAAGGTTTTGACTGACACTATATTTCGAATGTATACCACATTTATGATTGATCAAACTGACTGCTGATGGCTACAGCAAAATTCCATTTTGCAACACAGCTGTTTCTGACATGACAATATTAAATTAAAAAAGCAAAAGTATCCAAGTTAACGGATTCATAACCTCACATTTTGAACCTTTTACTTTCCTTTCTGATACTTCTCTCCGTTTTCTAAAACTCTTATGCTAGTTCATCATGGATGTTACTTAGAACAAGAACAAGAACAAAACATGATCTACATATCAAGGCCATTGTATTTACATATCTATGTGTGCGTGATGGTGAAAGTTGGAAAAGCTATTTATTATTAGAAAATAGGAAACCTAAAGAGGTAAAAAGAAAATGTCCGATGATACGGCCCCATTTTTTTCTATATGCCCCCCCCCCACTGGATTCTACACTTTCTTCAAAACTTCATCACCCATATTTTACTGCCAAACACTAGCTTGTCGCAGATCTGTGCCAGGTAGCCCATTTTTTCTGTCAGGTAAATGCTTAGTATTTCATCAATGTATTTTTACGAAGAAATTTACTGAACCACCGTCTGTGTTGAAGTTTCTTTAAAGGAAGCGATTTACAAAAAAATATAAAAGTTGTGTCAAAAAAGTATCGAGATGTTTTGTACTTTCTGACTCAATTGGAATTCTAAAAAATGAATGTTCCATTACTTATTCGTTTCTATCTTTGTAAATTCAGCTTCAACCTCGGCACTTTTTATGATACACCTTGTATTCTGAAAAAAAAAATTAACGTTCCATTCATTGTTCATTTCTATCGTGGTAAACATAGCTTCAGACTTGGCACTTTTATGATACACTTTGTATTCTGAAACGTTCCATTCATTGTTCATTTCTATCTTGGTAAATACAACTTCAATATCGATACTTTTATGACATACCTTGTATATAAAAGCAGAATTAAGTTAAATACTTGACTTTTAAAGACATTGATAATTTTGTGGGGTTCCAGCTCCTTACAAAAAATAGAATAGTCTAAAACTATTTAAAAAGCAATATCTATAACTGCGAAATCAACTTTCGTAGTTACAGAGATTGCTTTTTAAATAGTCTTAGACTATTCTATTTTTTGTGGGGGGGGGGGGATGGGTCAGCAAACCCCAAAAATTATCAATGTCTTTAAAGATAAAGTATTTAACTTTATTCTGCTTTTTTATATAAAAAGATGTGTTATAAAAGTATTGATATTGAAGCTGTAAAGATTAACAGTGTATTGCATGAGTCAGCGTACTCAACCATGTACCATAATCTTCCACGGAATAAACTACCTCTTACTTACTACATGTGTTTCAACCTTATTCATTTAATGACACAACAGACATTTTCAGGAAATAAAGGACAGTATAATGCTGACGGTGAAAGATGTGTAAATCAACAATAAAAGCCAACTAAGGCACAAACTAAAAATAATAGACATACTTATAAGATGTATAAAATAGAATAGTTATATCACCACAGAGACATTATGTATATATAAAAAGTGATTGAAGACAATTAAATCAGAAAATCTTTTTCACTCCACAAATGGATATGCCACTTTGCCAGTAGATTTTCTATCCCTTCTTTTGTGGCTTATCAATGACTTTGAAAACTTTAAAAAAACTTTCTAAAAATATTTTTTTTTTAACAAAAAAAATTTCTAGTAATGATGGCCAACAAAATGAGGACCTTTTTATTTTAATTCAATGTCATTTCACTAGTTCTTATCGTGATTCATTGAATTTAATTTGTTTTTTGGAGGTTTTTTTTAAATTAGAATATTACATTTTTAACTCTTAATATCCTGTTGAGAATTTTTAAAATCCAGAGCCCCGTTCCTATAAGGATTTATCAAAACATTGCTAAAAATGGCCTTTGTATCTAAAGTTACCTGTTATTTCACTTAAATCAAGGACTCCTAAATATGTTTAATATTACATTTAAATAAAGCTATTGTTTGGGGCAGATTAGGAAAATGAATTTGACTTCTGACTGGGCAGAATTAGGAAATAAGTTGCTAGACTATGATTTCTACTGACATCTACTCCTATTTACATGTGTCCCACTTTCACACGATATGACACAAGGTCGTTTTATGTGGGGACTACCCACAAGCCGAGACTCATGGGGTGGTAGGTAGAAAAATTGCGTCGATCCCTTTGGCATTCCCCCTCAAGGGGAGCGCCTCAGGCGCTGGGCAATAAACCCAGTCCTGCCCCTTTAAGTGCAATGAGGCAGGTATTGCCTGGAGGGACGGCCCTCTGGGATCGACGCTATTAATTTTGCATCCCACCGGTCCAGAGGCCGAAGCTCACTGGACCCCCGTCCCGAAGGACGGGTGGGTGGCAGCTATAGTAGCTGGGACTACTGACATCTACTGACATCGAAAAATCTAGTTTGGATTCTAGTCGCACTATAACGTTCACAATCGGACTAATATCGTAAGTACAGATATAAACCCGACCTCCTCGCAGCAATTGATTAAATAGCACCACTACTCTTCTTCTATAAGGATAGATTTGGCATCAATTAACCCACGAAGGTTGATTTGCCATGAAACAAAATGAAACAAAACAAATTTATGAGTGCGAAAAATATTATTGTCAGCCGTTTGAGTTCTTTAATTTATTAGTTGTATTATGTTGCATTATATATATATATATATATATATTATATATATATATATATATATATATATATATATATATTACACATATACATATACAAATACACACACATATATATATATATATATATATTGAGCTGGATTAGCTCAGAGAATAGGTTCCGGGTCCGACGCAGGCGTTCACCAACTCAGCACATGGGTAGCGCACCTTGGATCTGTGTGGTAAAGTGGGAGCTGATTGTAAGTGTGGCGCTACGCCTCAGAAGCAACTTAATTTTCCTGATCTAGTGTTAGTTAAAAGAACATAGAATTACTCTTTGTCCGGCTGATACCGACAGTAGACCACTTCTCGAACTGACTTTTACTTACAACTAGATTCAAATTAAGATTTTTAAAAAAATGCCCCTACATAGAAGGAGAGGCATCACATTCTAATTAAGTCAGAATTAAAAAAGTACGACTCTGTGGGTCTATAGATAAGGAATTCCGATTATGGAATTAACACAAGATAATAACAGACAGGCATAAACACCGCCACTCTAAAGGAAGAAGTCAGAATTTTGTTTTTGTTTTCTTTGTGCACTATTGACGTTTCCGTTAATCTTAAAAACGGAGACTGAAGCCACTGTAACGCGAATGACAATCAGCCTTGGTAAACAGAACATATACTAGAATATAAGCAACGTTCTGCATTGTTGAATAAATTAGCAAATGTACCAGAAGCGAGTACTGGCTTTCCATTCGGCTTTAGATAATTCAGCGAGACCGTCATTATTCCGTCATTAAGAACAGACATCGGAAAACGGAAGCACTAGATAGGCTTATTGTCTTTATTATGTCTTTCTTCTAAATAAAGAACGGTAACTCTTCCTTGACAGTCTTGCGAGTTAATAAGGAGATCGGGGTGAGTTTCAGCTAATTTTTACTGATAAATTTTACAGCAACTTTTTTGAAAATATAGAGAATTGAATTTCTTTCTGGTTTAACTAAACGTTGTTTTGTCGATTGAGATTTGGTCTTTTTTCCTCATTATATAAGATACGAACCCTTAATCCCACACACATGTTGATTTCAATGTATGCTTTTCTATAGTTTATCAGCATGATTGCCTGTATATCTTAAATGAGAATACTTCTGTGTATACGAGATGTTACAGAATGTGAAGGGGTTAGTGAATAAAAGCTATTCCCCCTTCTTATATTTGACATCGAGCTCTCAACTCGAGCCGTTGGAATAGAGGGCTAATTTATCACCCTAATACCAACATACCAGGTACCCATATACGGATTATATATATATATATATATATATATATATATAATATATATAATATATGGACTTCTCGTCGATTTTCGACGCTTGAGTGTTCATCTAGTGAACAACCAACACAGTGATTTGTTTATAGTGTGAAGGCTTGTGTAGGACAATTCCACACTTTTTGGCACAGTCGATAGGAATGAATTAGTGCATCAAGGAATGCGACGAAACCAAGCAACGACTGACCTCAGGAATTTTGAATTCAGAGTTAACCCTCCCCTAGACTGGTTACCTACCCAAGGTTAAAGAGTCCAGTCTCCCCTACTATCTAACCCATAGCTGGAAGGAGAATATATGGATTCATACATTTCCCAAGGGTATTAGCGCTATGTGAAATGTCAACGGCTTCGTCTAGGATTTGGTCTCGAACCGACGAGTCCATTTTCCACAACTCTAACCACTAGCCCACGCGCCACCATTATGTTACATACCATCTGTGTACTAAGACGATATATATATATATATATATATATATATATATTATATATATATATATATATATATATATATATATATATATATATATATATTTCGTCTTTGTACACAGATGGTATGTAACATAAGAATATCTTGTTTTATTGCTAAGTACTGGTAAGAATACCTGTTTTTAATGGTTATTTGGTTCCAAAACAATAGATGATTCCAATGGCATCTTATATTGAATGCTTTACTGATAGATCTATTATTGCTTCAGCAGTTATATGAATTTACACACACACACACACACACATACACACACACACACGCGCGCGCGCGTGCGCCCACACACACACACACACATACACACACAAATAAACAAACACACATATAAATATGTTTATATATATGCGATATTCAGTTAAAAAGTAATGTCTTTTTGTTTAGGACAGGTATGATTACCAAAATTGGAACATGTATTATACATCAAAATGAAGCTGGTTCTCTGTGGATAACATCCCTACTTCCCCAGATAGTCACAGTCTCTCTCAATAGCAATATTCCGCCAGCGGATGAAAACATGTATCCCTGCCCACTTAAATTCTGTTGATTGTACTATGAGCCACTTCTTCCCTACAGACTTAATGTTTGCCTTTCTTCGGTCCCATGAAAGAGGATTTGAGAGGTTTAGTTCAGTCGGTAGAGCATCCGCCAAGAAACAGCAAAGTTCTTGGTTCAATAGCGGCTCAGACTAAGTCAGGACATAGAGTAGCGCAGCTTAGATATGTGCTTGTGGTAGGTGTGACACTCCACCTCAGACTAAAAAATACTGTGCCTGATCTAGCGCTAGCAAAAGGGGAGAGACTCCCTCGATATCCAGCTGATACCGACAATTGGTCACTCCACTGACTTTACTTTTACTTTCACTATTTGCATGTATCTCTAAAAATCCGGAGTTATATCTCTGTATTAGCTATTAATAATGGAGATTGTCTGTATTTCTGTCAGTAACAAAAACTCCGTCATAGCTCTACGTCAAAGCTTACGTCACAATATTCTTATGCAATATACACCCAAAACTTGAGTAAGCAATTTTTAAATTTGTTTTTACTCTCGTCCCTTTTTTTAAATTTTTTTACAGTAACAAGAAGTTAACTAAAAAGTTTAAAAATAAATAAATACCTACGATTTTTTATAAAATTGATGTTGAAAATATTCAAAATAATTGTTTGATTATTACATGCACGCAACATTTTATTTGAGAGGGACGGGGCTCAGTTTTCATTTCAAATTGTTTTATTTTTGTTAGGGAGAGTTATCTCCCCCTAACGATTCGAACCGGACTCTCTAAAGAGGAGGGAAAAACAGACTGCACAGCAGATCAGAACCGAGCAGGTCATACACTCTCATCCTCATCAAGCTAAAACTCTAATCCAAACCCATCCACTGTATTCCCTGTCAGTGAAGCATAAATAAAACAAGTATTGTTATTGTTAACAATTTCCCTGTTTTTATTATTATTTCTGTTATCCCTACATCTCGGATATAACAATTTTATTTTTTACTCCTTTAATAAATATGACGATTTGTCTTACTTATGATACAAACCCTCTGACATTGAATTTTTAACTCCTACCTTCTCAGGCAATGTCTTTCAAAAATTAATTTTTACGACGCCCGGTGGGTGTTTTCTGATGCTAGTTTGTATAATAACCGGCATTCATAAGATATTACAGTGATTTATATTTCCCCAGCAGTAACACATTATCTCTATTCAAACCCAACAAACAGGATGTTATTCAGTCCATGTTAAATTATTTTTCTAATATAGTTGAACATGAAAAATGATAACGAACTCTGCACGTTTATTTATGCATTTTTTTTACACTTGTCTTTGAGGTAAATATTGATATTGAAAAATTGACAATTTCTTTCCTAAAAGTGTTTTTGAAAGTGTTTTTTTTTTTCTCTTTTCTGAGTTTGTCTACGAAACATAATAATTTATAGGTTGAATCAAAGCGACACGTATAGACTATATTTGTATTTCTTGTAGTGGGAAGTGATATAAATGATAACGATTTTTTTTCATGCAAAATATATAAAGAATGGGAAAAAAAAGAACAAGGGTAAGCAGAAGAAAAGGAAGAAGAATGAGAAGATGTGTACAGAATACGTAAGTGACGCTGGAAACCCAAAAGAAAAATTACTGGAAATTTTATATAAATATTTGATATCAAAAAGCAAATGCAGAGAGAGAGAGAGAGAGAGAGGGAGAGAGAGAGAGAGAGAGAGAGAGAGAGAGAGAGAGAGAGAGAGAGAGGAGTCCAACGTCGAGGATGTAAATTATGTCAGTGAAAAATAAATAGATAAATTGGTAGAAAATGAACGAGAATGCAAAAGGTGAAGGAATAAAAGGAAGTTTCTGTTGGCACAACATGTAGACAATTATCAAGAGAAACAGTTGTGGCAATACAAAACAATGTACGATGTATGACAATATAGTAAACGTCCATTTAAAACAGCGTCACAACGAGGCGTTTTGCGTTACAGGTGACAGTTATGATGTATCCCAATGATTTTGACCGAATCCTCCACTTCAGGGGATGCAGCTCTTCTAGAGTTGATTCATCAGGTTTAGTAAAAGATGAGACAGACGTAGGTACAAGTTGTGTTGAGTTACTCTCGGCGGATTTTGGGACCTCCAATCTGCCATGTAAAATTTACCCCCCACTTCAGGGGATGCAGCTGTTCTACAGTTGATTCATCAGGTTTAGTAAAAGATGAGACAGACGTAGGTACAAGTTGTGTTGAGTTACTCTCGGCGGACTGTAGGGACCTCCAATCTGCCATGTAAAATTTACCTCCCCCACCATATTTAACACAATGAAATTTGAATAAAGGTTAATATCATCTTACAGGAAATATCTGAATCATACAAAAGAAGAACCATTAAAAAAAAAAATCCTGATGATTTTTTAAAAATTCAGCTTAAGGAAATAATGAAAATTATGAACGAAAACAATGTTTACATTTTCGCACCGTTAAATCAATTAGAATTTAATGTAGCCAAAAACAAGTTATAAAAACTAAACGAACTAATATGTAAATATCCGTAGTTACCAAAACCTCTATATGAGAAGGATAAGACACACATTTTTAAACGGAGCTTCGGCATAAAATAACCCATGTATTGACATGCCGTAAATTCAACCGACCAGATCCATTAATTAATACATTGATATTATTGCTAGAATTCACGGAATACTTTTCAAACAGTCTTTGTATATACTAGCAAATATATGCACCCTCCGGGTGCAAGTATTTAAATTTTAATGTAATGAAATATCGTATTAAATTAGAAAGGCTAATGAAACTAAATAAGAATGCAGATAAAAAGTTTTGAAACAGAGGGAGTATAATCGAAAATAGAACAACTGAAACTTACTCTTCCATCAATCTCGTCTTCATTGTTATTTTTTCTAATTTAAGTATTTTAGTTAAAAGAGTAAGTAAAATAAAATGACAGTTATTTTTTGTTAATGGATTTCATTTAAGATTCATTGAAGATATTTTTGCTTATATCATTAAAATAAACCAAACAGTTAGAAACAATAATATTAAGCATATATTTATTAAAATCACATTTTAAATATCAATATGCAAATTAGCCTTTCCATTCACATTGTAAACCGCTATTTTGTTGTATATATAAATATAATTGCATGTTGTTTGTATGTAGATAAGGTTAACAGTATTAATAATGTAAAACAATTTTATTAATAATTGAGGTTTAAATAAAAATAAAATCATGGAGAATGTGATGTAAATAACAAAGGGAATTGTGACTTGTATAGTAATATAGTTTCGGTTACAGACATACAAACCCACAATCTCCATTATAATAAGATGTCTGTATCTTGGAAAATGTTAGGGTTAATAAACATTGTTTGTAGTATATTTTATTGTATAATACGATATTTTAAGTCTATTAGTAGGAGTACAAAGAAAACGTACAAGTAATAAGACAAAAGTAAAAACAGATAAAACTATAAAAAAAAAATAAATAGTATCATAGTTTTCTTTAAGGTTATATCGATGTATGTAATTTCAAATAATCGATATACTTTGCCGTCTATCTTTTCACGCCTTATAAGCTCAAATGTTTCAGTTCAAAATCAAACACTGTTGGCGCGAAATAGGTCAAATCTATACTTATGTTTAAGATACTACGTTTATACCTATATATCATTACTATGATAAAGTCGTGCTGACAGTAGAGATTTGTATGACTCTCTCTTTTTGGCCACTCGACCATATAAATCATATTAGAGTACGGTAGAGTAGACATTTTTTTTTTTTTTAAATACGGACATTCTGAATTTAGGGGGCGTTGAACTTTCACCGAACTAATGGCTGTTCTCTGCTTGGTCAGTTCGGGTCGTGTAACTTGGAATTTATGAAGTTCTATGTAGGTTTTGAAGAAGACTGGCGTATCTCCAAGATGTCTACTTTTTCTGGACCTGATGATTAACTTGGGGATAAATAAAGACGTCTGAAACATATACAAATCTTAGTGTTCCCCCTTAATTAAATAGAGCATGAATGTTCTCTTTTTATATGGCGTTGATTGGGCTAAACTTGGAAATCGGTCGGAAAATTAGTGTGACCCAGAAAGAACAGAAACCCACAAATTTTGTAATAAAACTGTTAATTTTAACTAGGGGGTTTAGGGTTAGGGTTAGGATTTAGGGTTAGGCTTGGGGTTGGCATTTAGGGTTAGTTTAACGGGAAAATAAATAGATAATTTGGGTTCTGTTTTTTTCTGGGTCAATATGTATACAGGGTAACACAGAAAAAAAAACAGAACCCACAAATGTTGTAATAAAACTGTTAATTTTAACTAGGGCTGTTTAGGGTAAGGGTTAAGGTTTTGGTTTAAGGTTAGGGTTAGGGTTAAGGTTGAGGTTGGGGTATAGAGTTAGTTTAATGGGAAAATGAATAAATAATAACCTTAATTAAAAAAGAGAAAAAATATGATTTATTCGAACAGACAGACAGACAGACAGATACACACACACACACACACACACACACACACACACACAATATATATATATATATATATATTTATATATATATATATATATATATATATATATATATATATATATACAATGGTTACCGTCGTATGAAATGGACACGGCGAAAAACGAGTTCAAATCCTCGGTGAGTTTGATTGCATTTAAATTATCCTTGGGTATGTGTAAATAGTTGGGCAGACCTGACTCTTGAACCTTGGTATGGCAACCAGTCTAAGAGAATGAAAACTAAATTCAAATGTGATTAATTCCATTTAAAAATTGACCGTGTGTTACATTCTACTCGTGCAGAGGGATTGGTAATATATATATATATATATATATATATATATATATATATATATATATATATATATATATATATATATATATATAAGTAATAGCTGAATTTGATATGCGATTTCTCAAGCCAACTTCTGACAGTAAATTCTAACCGTCATCTTTAGAAACTATTAGAGTCAAGATTGTTCACATCATTTTATTCTTTGTCAACGTTCCTGAGGCGTCAAATCATCCCTACTTTTTTTTTTTACCCTTCCTCGTATTCTAAAAATACACACACTTTTCTCGTGTGTCTCTTCTACTTCTTGAAATTTACTCACCTTTTTATTTATTTCATTTTCTCGCTGCTTATCTCGGATTTCAAGAATAATTCAATGAGTGAAGCGAACACATCATTTTCTTAACGACGTTTCAGATTTGGCTCGGAAGCTGTTGACGTTATTCATGTTCTAATGTGGGCTGTTCATCGGGTAGAATTATCAAAAATGTTCATCACGTGTAGAATGCAATCAATTGACAGTGCTAGAAGCAGAAAACAATATCGGGACTCTATGAAGTGTCCGAATATTCGTGACATTCACCATTCTTCTCGTTTCTCATATTTTTTTATATTCTTTCTTTCCTTAAGTCTTTCTTTGGTTCCTTCTTTCACCGTAGTGTAATGGTTAGCAAGCTAGTCTCGCAGATCCATTTATACTGAATACAGAATTGGATCTTCACTAGATACATCATACTTAGGACATTGTGTTACATACTATCCGTGGCCAAAATGTTTGGTGTATACCAGGATTAACCAGAAAGGGGGTAATTATTTCGCAAAAATGAAGTCAATATTTGAAAAGGGAGAGAAAGACGTGCTGTTTTTCATTTATTCATTTGATTATTTTTTTACTTAAACATCCTGTATCAGAAAAGTGTTAGACTTTGTTGTAGAGGAGTTAACACCCCTATAAGATGGACTGACCCTGAGCCATATAAGAGTCGACGCAGCAGTGACAGAAGTCGGGGAAAATATTCGGACGAAATTCCTGCGTCAACTCCAGAGATTTGAACCTCCTCATTTTGTACGTTTGTCTTGTGATTGTACTACTTCTTGTTCTATGTTAAAAGTACCGAATAAAATACATATTCATGCACCCTGTGTTTTCTATGTATGTTTCTCCACCTCAAGGATACAACATACTTTATAAAACAAGTTGTTTAGTATGTCATATTCCTTGATTATAATTGCAGTGTAGTGTTCATGCGATTGATTTTTGAAACTGATCCCGCCATTTTGCTTGTTGTCTTTACAGTGTAAACATGGCCACGCAACTAGTAGTATGCAGCTAAAAGGAATGGAGACTTTTAGCTCAGTGCCGTGTAGAAGTATGTAAGAGTGAATTGAAAAGATTAAAATAGCCAAACAAACGTGAAACACGAAGAGCAAATAAGGACGCCTGTCAACCTCCGCGGCCGATGAGAGGATTAAGCAAGTTCGAGAGATTGTATTGATAAACCAGTAAGTTATCGTCGATGAGGTAGTTTTTTTCTCTACAGCTTAGCCATGGTTCTGCCAATCAAATCATCCACGATGAGCTCAGCTTCCATAAAACAAGAGTGCGGATATTTTCTGAATCTGTCTCGTATTTTGATTATCAACGGACAAGCAATAAAGATTGTAATGAACTAAAATCCTCTTTCGTTTGTGTTCCTTTGTTTTACGTGATGAAGTATATACTTTCCATACAGATGGGATTCGTAAACGTTTTAATTTTCAGGAAAACGTATAATATATAATTGTCCAGTTATTAATTGACAATAAAAAAATATATATATATCGAACCAGTCTTGTTACTCTGTAAACTTACCTCGTAGGTTACCAGAGGATGGCTTTACTACAGCAGGTTTTACGACAGGCAGGTTTTACGACAGGCAGGTTTTACCAGAATTAGGTTTTAGGAGCGGTAGATTTTAGAGCTCTGTACATTTCACGGATACTCATTGCAAAAGATCCACAGTGGTTTAAGTCTGAAATTTATGTGGCCTATGGAACATACTTTATACTACGTTAGGTATTCTCTCTATACATTTGTTTCATCGACTCTCGTATGTTCATTGTATTTCCATGGGTAATATTTAATGTCTTGTGTATATATAATGTTGATTTGTGTAGTTATTGTCTTCTTTTCATAGTTATTCATTACATTGTCTTTTGAGTTTACTTAGTGCATTATTTTCTATACGTGTTCTACATCGTCTTGTATCTAGTTTTATTACATGATTTTATGTGTCATTTCTATTGTTTTTCATCGATTTTTAGTTTCGACTGTTTGTCTCTTCAGTGTGATTAATTGGCTAAACTCATTTATTCTGATTGTAGTACTTATCTGTTCACTTTGTAATGCACATTGACAAAGACATGAAGAGAGAATAGTTATATTGTATCTTTATAATTTAGAAAGCAGAGGATATTATCAAAGTAAGAAGACGTTTTAGTGGTTTTGTTCATATAAACATTTATGGCCATGTGTAAATTGATTAATGTAATAATAAAGCTGCAACTATCGGAAAGTAACAAAATAATTCCGTTTTTCAATCCACAGACAATGCAAGTATTTATTCAAACAATTTGCCACGGGTAGGATGTGACACAAGGTCAAAAGTAAGGGACCACCTGTGAGGATCGAATTCGTTATTCAGTAGTAAGTATTTTTCCACGAGTAGCATGGATTGAGATCGCTATTCAGTATTGATGGATCTCGGAAACTAAATTGCTAACCAGTACACCACGATTTTTACCCAACCTGTTCGCAAAGTATGGTGCATAGAGCTGGCTATTCAGGAGGAATGGTTCTTCAAGTGTAACTTGCTAACCGTTATACCACGACGGGACGCTATTTTTCCCCACTAATATAGAATAAACATTCAATGTACTGTACACTGATATAGAATAAACATTCAATGTACTGTACACTGATATAGAATAAACATTCATTGTATTGTACACTGATATAGAATAAACATTCAATGTACTGTACACTGATATAGAATAACAATTCAATGTGCTGTACACTGATATAGAAAAACATTCATTGTACTGTACACTGATATAGAATAAACATTCATTGTACTGTACACTGATATAGAATAAACATTCAATGGCTGTACACTGATATAGAATAAACAGTCATTGTACTGTACACTGATATAGAATAAACATTCATTGTACTGTACACTGATATAGAATAAAATTCAATGTACTGTACACTGATATAGAATAAACATTCAATGTGCTGTACACTGATATAGAATAAACATTCATTGTACTGTACACTGATATGGAATAAACATTCAATGTACTGTACACTGATATAGAATAAACTTTTAAAACAATAAGTGAGTTCATCGAGTGCACTTGTCGATTTTTAAAGATATTTCTAGTCAATTGTTATTTTGTCTGTGTTCCTTCTCTTCATCAAAATGGTCTCCAGATAACGCGACAGTTGCTTTGTGCACCTTTCACTATTTGCTTTCTTTTTCAATCGCTATAAATGGCTTACTTTTTTTTTAAAATCATCTTTCGTTGTCTTCTTTAGTCTCTATTTTATATTATCAATTTCTTTCTTTTATATTCACTTAAAAAAACTTCCCTCTTCGTATCTATGAATTTAAATGTGTTAATAATTAAAAAAAAATTCAAATCCGAGTGCACTTGGTTAGGTTAATATCTACCTCACATTTCAAATCATTATAATTTAGTTACCATCAATTTCAATTGATACATTTTGAAATAATCAACTTAGTTTTAGGCAGAAGAGTCAGGAATCTTTCATTTCCTTGGACTTTCTTAATTTTGCAAAAAAGAGTCACCTGTTTTGAGATAAGTTTCAAAAACGATGCTACGAATTGCGAGAGTCCCTATGACTATATCCATTATTTTCACAAGTAAACGGTACAGCATAATAGCAGAATAACTTGTTTTATACATCCTTATACACAATGTATATATTAATATATATTATATATATATATATATATATATGTGTGTTGTGTGTGTGTGTGTGTGTGTGTGTGTGTGTGTGTGTGTGAAAGTATGTGTGTGTGTTTGCATATGTGTGTGTGTTATTAAATATATATATATATATATATATATATATATATATGTATATATATATGTATATATATATATGTGTTGTACGGCCGTTCCTACAGTGGAGATTTACACCGGTTCTCACTATAAATAGTGAGACACCGAGTGAAAAGGTTTGTACTGTTACCGTTTAACGGCAAGCTAGCGCGTTCCTGTACCATTATTGTAAATACACTTGTCTTATTTTACCCTACCTCGACTTGACTTCTTTTTACTGTTGGATTAACATCAGAACAATATATATATATATATTAATTTATTTATTTATATATACGGACAAGAACAGTTTCAAGGAAAAGGATTAGACATAATATATATATATATATATTATATATATATATATATATATATATATATATATATATATATATATATATATCCGTTTTTAGGAAGTACACAAATCACGTTTGGGCATTAGTGTTAAGCATTAATGTGCTATGTTATAATAATGTAGTTATCATAATATATTCATCTGGGAATAAATGTCAGAAAACTCGGTTTATATATGCATATATATATAATGTCTTATCCCTTTCCTTGAAACGGTTCCTGGTTTTGGATTGGAGGTTAAACTGCATATAGAGGTGAGCTTCTAATTTGGGATTTCTGGGGAATGTGACCGGGAGTATTAATACCTGTTAGGACCACATATACATGCATGGCTTAAATAGATTAAATATCTGATTTAAAAAGTGAGTTTTAAAAAGTTTGAAAACCCAGCAAGAATTAATTTTTACAAATGTACTTGGCATAAGATACCCCACGAGTTGACATGCCGTAACATCCAACCAAACAACCCAAAAATCAAACAAAATCATAAACACCGGTTCCCGATAGAACATCGAAGATAAGCAGCGATGAGCCTGCTCAATGCCTAATTGAGTGACCTCGTAAGTAACAGAGGGGACTGTAAGCAACCTGAATCTTTTATTAATCAAAATGAATTGATTCCGCATCAAATGGCACGAAAATGGGTTGATAGAACGTAAAACAAAACAACCAACCGACATTTTCCTCAAGAATGACTAAAAACCAAACACGGATATCGAAGAAAGGTAGGAAGGGTGAGAAGGGATCCGATGGTAACTGCAGCAATAGTTCACTCAACGCTTCCCAAATCGCTAGAACCGGAAACTCGCCACAAGACCAGTTCAGTAATCATAACATGGGTGCTTATTTGGACCAGGAGAATTTCATCCATCTGCAGGGGAATTCAATCAGCATATTCTAGGTCCCACCGAAAGTGCCAAGCTGCTTTAAGGAAGGCCGCTTGTATAAATTTCGGACCATATGACCTTTATGCACCCCTTTTTGATTACGATTAAGAAGGGACATGTTTTTCATTTACACCGTCAATATCCGGTTGTTTTAACAGACGATTTTTAGATTTAAATTTTTTAATAAAACTAACCCCTAACCCTAACCCCTAACAAACAACCGGATATTGAGGTGTAAATGAAAAACATGTCCTTTCTTAATCGAGATCAAAAAGGGGTGCCTAAAGGTAATACGGTCCGGAAGTTCAAAAATTATAAACTAACCCCTAACCCTAAACCTAACCCCTAACAAACAACCGGATATTGACGGTGTAAATGAAAAACATGTCCTTTCTTAATCGAGATCAAAAAAGGGGTGCCTAAAGGTAATATGGTCGGAAGTTCAAAAATTATAAACTAACCCCTAACTCTAAACCTAACCCCTAACAAACAACCGGATATTGACGGTGTAAATGAAAAACATGTCCTTTCTTAATCGAGATCAAAAAGGGTGCCTAAAGGTAATATGGTCCGGAAGTTCAAAAATTATAAACTAACCCCTAACTCTAAACCTAACCCCTAACAAACAACCGGATATTGACGGTGTAATGAAAAACATGTCTTTCTTAATCGAGATCAAAAAGTGGTGCCTATAGGTAATATGGTCCGGAAGTTCAAAAATTATAAACTAACCCCTAACTCTAAACCTAACCCCTAACAAACAACCGGATATTGACGGTGTAAATGAAAAACATGTCCTTTCTTAATCGAGATCAAAAAGGGGTGCCTAAAGGTAATATGGTACGGAAGTTCAAAATTATAAACTAACCCCTAACCCTAAACCTAACTCCTAACAAACAACCGGATATTGACGGTGTAAATGAAAAACATGTCCTTCCTTAATCGAGATCAAAAGGGGTGCCTAAAGGTAATATGGTCCGGAAGTTCAAATGGTATTAAGATATAGATTAGTCTATTTATCACTTCCTCTTTTTCGTCACGTTCGCCAAAATGTCGGTGACGATGGTTGGTCGGAAGTTACAACCGTGTAAATATATAGTTCATGACGTTAGTTTAAAATTCTGTAAAAAGAATGATACGCACTGTGAGGGCAAAAATCGAAACTCTTTTACTCGTTTCTGATAAAAACGACTTCCAGGAGGTAATCGAAGAAAACACAGTTAAACATTCAAAGGAGCGGAAGATGTGACTGACAGTAAAAGATGAGTCGCATTGATCAAAAAATGGTGCAAATTAACTTAGGGATATGCGCTCAATAAAAACTCATAAATTATATACGACGTATATTTATTTATCTTCTACTTAGATTAATCTCTCTCTCTCCCTCCCCCCCTCTCTCTCTCTCTCTCTCTCTCTCCTCTCTCTCTCTCTCTCTACATTTAGGCAGAATCAAGTTTAGATTTAACGGATATGCTATTGTGTGCTACACTTTTGAAAATCTCTTTCTTTCATTCATAATTGTGTTACTAATGTATACTAAATGTATAAGAAATACAATATATAAGAAATATAAGAAATATATATAAGAAAATATATAAGAAATACAATATATAAGAAATATAGAATACGATGTATAAGAAATGTATAGAAATACAATATATAAGAAATGTATAAGAAATACAATAAAGAAATATAAGAAATACGATGTATAAGAAATGTATAAGAAATACAATATATAAGAAATATGTATAAGAAATACAATTATAAGAAATGTATAAGAAATACAATAATAAGAAATATATAAGAAATACGATGTATAAGAAATGTATAAGAAATACAATACATAAGAAATGTATAAGAAATACAATATATAAGAAATGTATAAGAAATACAATATATAGAAATATATAAGAAATACGATGTATAAGAAATGTATAAGAAATACAATATATAAGAAATATATAAGAAATACGATATATAAGAATGTGTAAGAAATACAATATATGAAATGTATAAGAAATACAATATATAAAATATATAAGAAATACGATGTATAAGAATGTATAAGAAATACAATATATAGAAATATATAAGAAATACAATATATAAGAAATGTATAAGAAATACAATATATAAGAAATATATAAGAAATACGATGTATAGAAATGTATAAGAAATACAATATATAAGAAATATATAAGAATACAATATATAAGAAATGTATAAGAAATACAATATATAAGAAATGTATAAGAAATACAATATATAAGAATGTATAAGAAATAAATATATAAGAATATATATATGATGTATAAGAAATGTATAAGAAATAAAATATATAAGAAATGTATAAGAAATACAATATATAGAAATATATAAGAAATATATAAGAATATAAGAAATATATAAGAAATATAAGAAATACGATGTATAAGAAATAAAGAAATACAATATATAAGAAATATATAAGAAATACAATATATAAGAAATGTATAAGAAATTATATAAGAAATGTATAAGAATACAATATATAAGAAATATATAAGAAATACGAATAAATGTATAAGAAATACAATATATAAGATGAAATACAATATATAAGAAATGTATGAGAAAAGGAAGGAGGATGTCGAGAGAGAAGGAAGATAGAAAATGAGAAAGGCAGAACAAATAGAGAGAAACAATGAAAGTTTATGTAGAAAGTGTTGTGCAAAGGATGCAATTTTAAAAATGGAGGCATTCAAGTGCACGTACATTTTTTTTCGTCATTTTGTAATCTTATTATAGTTTATTTGCATGTGTTACTAATAAACTTAATATTAGCATAATAATCTTCATACAATGACTGCTATTTACACAGTAGCATTGCAACCAACAAAACCTTCATCAGATGATGACTCTGGGTTCAGGCATGGTTTCGGGGCCGAAGCATCATTACCACTAACCCAGAGCGCCCCAGCAGTATCTCACGATACCACCAGGCTTTGTCGGTTTGATGTCACAATATAAGACTGCCATATCCACGCTGATGCGGTTAGAGCTTTCTCCTGCATCTTTTTTTAAGTATTTCCTCTTGTCTGGTAGAGAAAGTCCAAGTTTAGACAAAAATGCCGAGTTTGAGTAGGCAATAAATCCCCGACATCCGATCTCAATGGGAAATACATCCGTTATCCTTCCGTTTCTGACGCATTGTTCCCCCAGGTCTTCATATTTTCCATATTTTTTATTAATATTAATTTAAATTAATATTATATAAATACATAGTGAATATAATAATATTAAATTAATATTAATATTAAACTCTATATTAGCTTAATATTAATGTGATGTTTAATAAACTTAATTTATAAATGACTGATAATTTTATTATAGTTTATTTGTATGTGTTACTATTGTATATTATTAATAAACTTAACATTAGCTTAATATTAATATTAATTTAAATTAATATTATATAAATATATAGTGAATACAATAATACGACATTAATATTAATATTAAACTTAATATTAGCTTAATATTAAGTTAATGTTTAATAAACTTAATTAGTAAATTACTATTATCTGCGTTATTCGGACTATTGTCCTCATCTTCATTGTGTTCTGCACAACGTTTCGGCCGATATGCCCGCCGGCCTTCTTCAGGTATTTCTTCAATTGGAGACATGGCCTAGTGGATAAGGTAGTTAGGTTAAGACAGTTCTAAGTCACAGTATATCTCTGGATTCCAGGCTCAATCCTGAACGGCGGCAGTCACATAGAAAATAATTAACACAACTCCTACCCCAGCTATGGTTAGTGGAATGAGAACAGGATACCCCCGTGAATTGAATAAAAGGTTAAGTTCAAAGTTCCGTGATGGCTCCCGATTACGACAAGAAAGTTCCTGACTACGACAAGAAAGTTCCCGAGTTCGAAAAGAAGGTTCCCGAATCCGAAAAGAAGGTTCCGAGTCCGAAAAGAAAGTTCCTCTGTTCGAAACGAAGGTTTCCGAGTCCGAAAAGAAGGTTCCTGAATCCGAAAAGAAGGTTCCTGAATCCGAAAAGAAAGTTCCCGGGTCCGAAAAGAAAGTTCCCGAGTTCGAAAAGAAGGTTCCCGAGTCCGAAAAGAAGGTTCCCGAGTTCGAAAAGAAGGTTCCCGAGTCCGAAAAGAAATACCTGAAGAAGGCCGGAGGGCATATCGACCGAAACGTGGTACAAATAACAATGAAGATGAGGACAATAGTCCAAATAACGCTGATAATACTAATCATCAAGCCTCATCTCAAAAATTCAGAGAAATAGTAAATTACTAATAATTTTATTATAGTTTATTTGCATGTGTTACTAATGTATACGAAATGTATAAGAAATACAATGTATAAGAAAAATATATAAGAAAAAAGAGGGAGGAGGTCGAGAGAGAAAAACGATAGAAAATGCGAAAGACAGAACACTTAGAGAGAAACGATAATAGTTTATGTAGAAACAATGAAAGTTTATGTTCATTAGCTTAATATTAATATTATTTGAAATTGATATTATATAAATATATAGAGAATATAATAATATTAAATTAATGTTAATATTAAACTTAATATTAGTTTAATATTAATTTGATGTTTAATAAACTTAATTAGCAAATTACTAATAATTGTATTATAGTTTATTTATATGTGTTACTAATGTATATGAAATGTATAAGAAATACAATATATAAGAAATGTATATGTAAAAAGGAGGATATCGAGAGAAAAAAGATAGAAAATGAGAAAGGAACAACAAATATAGAGAAACGATGAAAGTTTATGTAGAAAGTGTTTTTGCAAAGGATGCAATTTTAAAAATGGAGGCATTCAAGTGCGCGTAAATTTTGTTTTTTCGTCATTTTATTATTTTAAACGGTTTAGCCCAGCCGGTAGAGCATTGGCCAGTAAATCGCAAGGTTTGATACTAGTTCTCGTCAATTCCGCTTGGGTAATTTAATCTGTGCAGTAAAACATCTCGGAGTGCTGACGGTAGTTGTGGCTGTCCACCTCAGCAA
>CM042148.1:28380544-28393044 GCA_023376005.1 Doryteuthis pealeii
CTGTCTGTAACCGAAACTATATTCCTACTCAAGTCACAATTCTCTTAGTTAATGACATCACATTCTCCATGATTTTATTTTTATCTAAACCTCAATTATTAATAAAATTGTCTTACATTATTAATACTGTTAACTATGTCTACATACTGACAACATGCAATTATATTTATATATACAACAAAATAGCGGTTTACAGTGTGAACGGGAAGGCTAATTTGCATATTAATATTAAAAAATCGAATTTAATAAATATGTGCTTAGTATCATTGATTTCTAACTGTTTGGTTTTATTTTAATGAATATAAGCTAAAATCTCTTCACTGAATCTTAAATGAAATCCATTAACACGATAAAATAACTGTCATTTTATTCTTTACTTCCTCTTATAACTAAATACTTAAATTAGAAAAAATAACAACGAAAGACGAGAGTGATGGAAGAGTAAGTTTCAGTTGTTCCATTTTTTTATTATACTCCCTCTGTTCAAAATCTTTTATTATACTCCCTCTGTTTTAAATCTTTTTATCTGTATTCTTATTTAGTTTCATTAGCCTTTCTAATTTAATACAATATTTTATTACATTAAAACTTAAATACTTGCATCCGGAGGGTGCATATATTTGCTAGTATATATATATATATATATATATATATATATATATATATATATATATATATATATATATGAAATGCAAGTGAATAAACAATTTGATATTCTAAGAGTCAGTATATGCTTCAAATACTTATAGCCGGTAATTTATATAACCTCTAGTATAAAGAAACTACTATTCATAAATATTTAAACAAGCACTAAATCTACTTTTATTACCAAAGCTTGGGTAGACCATTACTGTTTTTTATGTATGGATGACCACATTTACTTAATAGTTTGGCAACACTTCCAAATAACAATAAGTCTGTTTAATCTCTTTGATCGATTCTGAATAAAATGTTAAAAGGATAAAAAAAAAAGTTGTTTTATTTGCTTTTATTTTTTTTCATTTATTTTTTTATTAAAGAACGTAGACGACTAATGACAGGCTATTATCAGACCAGGAAAACAACGATGTATATAGTTTGTTTTTTTATGAGAAGAGAAATTGTGGAAAACGGTAGATCCAAAATTGTCTACAGTACTTACGCACATTAAAGCAAGCCGTGCATTTTTGTATGCAAATAATAATAATAATAATAATAATAATAATAAATTTTGACTATACAACAAAATGGTATATGCATAAACCAGAATCTGTTCTTGAGAACGAAACGCATAAAATTCTCTGGGACTTTGAAATAAAAACGGATCACCATATCCCAGCAAGAAGACCAGACTCAGTGTTGATTAACAAAAAAAGAAAGAACTTGTCAAGTGGTGGATTTTGCAGTTCCAGCAGATCACAGGGTGAAGCTAAAGGAAAATGAAAAAATGGACAAATATCTGGACCTTGCCAGAGAACTGAAAAAGTTATTGAATATGAAAGTGAAAGTGATACCAATTGTAGTTGGTGCACTTGGAACGGTTCCAAAAGGATTGGAAAAGGGTTTGGAAAGTCTGGAAATCAGAAGGTTTGATACCATTCAGAACACTGCACTGCTGCAATCTGCCAGTATACTCAGATAAGTCCTGGAGACCTGAGGAGACTTGCTGTCACTCAGACTCTAGTGAAAGACCATCAGCTAACGCTGATGTGAAAACTCAAAAGGAGAGAACAATAATAATAATAATAATAATAATAATAATATTATTATTATTAGCAAAGACAAACTACTTATGGCGGCCAACAATAGTAGAAACGGCAGATGGACAAACAGAAAAACAACAAAGACTAAAAAACAAAAATGGGAAGAAAAACAATTATATGGACGCTTCAAACGACAAATAGAAGAGGTAGCACATGAAAAGACTTGGACATGGTTAAGAAACGGAAACCTCAAAAGAGAAACAGAATCACTTATAATTGCTGCACAAAATAATGCCATAAGTACAAACTACATCAAAGCGAAAATTGATAAGACCCAACAAATAGTAAGTGTAGACTTTGCAGTAATAGAGATGAGACTGTTAACCATATACTCTGCGAATGTAGCAAACTAGCACAACGAGAATACAAAGCTAGACACGACTGGGTTGGGAAGGTGATCCACTGGGAATTATGCAAAAAATTAAATTTTGACCACGCAACAAAATGGTATATGCATAAACCAGAATCTGTTCTTGAGAACAAAACGCACAAAATTCTCTGGGACTTTGAGATAAAAACGGATCACCTTATCCCAGCAAGAAGGCCAGACCTAGTATTGATAAACAAAAAAGAAAGAACTTGTCAACACTCAGACTCCAGTGAAAGACCATCAGCTAACACTGATGTGAAAACTCAAAAGGAATAATAATAATAATAATAATAATAATAATAATAATAATAATAATAAACTGAGGAAGCTGTGGATCATGAAGGTGAAGGTCGTACCAATTGTAATTGGTGCCCTTGGGACAATCCCCAAAGCTCTGGAAAAGAATTTGGGTGAACTGGAAATTAGAGGAAGAACCGAGACCCTCCAAACTACAGCACTATTGGGATCGGCTAGAATATTCAGTATGCTGAACGAGGCTGGTGGTAATGTCAGAGTGTTTGCATTTCACATAGCTCTAATACTCTTGGGAAAGGTTTTATTCATCTCAACTCTTTTTGCGTCATTTACTGCTGAATCAAATAATTTCTGACAAAGAAATGATTCGATTTCGTACAGTACCTGCTGTTGCTTAAGTGAACATCCAGTTAAGTATTGAACACGCTCATCGCTGCTTAACTTCCATGTTCTAATGGAAACCGTTGTTAAACCTAAGTCATAGATTAATTAATTCAAAAATTAATACATAATACATGACACCAGTTCAAATTCAAGTGGGGGCAGATAGTAGGTGTGGCGCTTCACCTTCAGAGGTAAAAGAATAATCTCCATCGTTTAGTCCTATTGAAAATGGGATGAAATCCCTCGAAGTCTGGTTGATACCAACAATAAGCAACTTCGTCGACTACGACACTATTACTTAGGGATAAAAAACGAAGATAGCCAAATACTTGTACCACGCCAGGGAACAAACAAAACCTATGAATTATGAAGGTGAATGGGATACCAACAGTAGTTAGTGCCTTTGTTATGATTTCCAATATTTAGGAAATCAAACAGGAGGCATTGAAAAGCAGAGCAATAATCGAGACCAGATTTGTTAAGATCAGCTAAAAGGGTCCTGGAGGCCTGAGGATACATTTTGTCTCTTACACTATAGTAAAAGACCACCAGCGTAAGCTGGTGTGAGAAAAATAACAATAATCTGTCCTTGAGAATTAGACACATACAATTATCTGCGACTTTGAAATACAGACGGATCTTCTAACCATGGTGAGGAGACCAGACCCAGTGTTAATTAACAAGAAAAAAGAATATGTCATCTCGTGGATTTTATCGTTCCGGTGGATCACTGTGAAAATGAAAGAGAACGAAAAGGGAGACAAATACTTGGGCCTGGGCATAGAACTGAAAAACATGTGGTACATTAAGGAAAAAGTCGTTCCAATTTCCTTTGATAAGAGTCTGAGGAATGGGAAACCCAAGGAATAATTGAACAGCACTATAAACATCAGCTAGAATACAAGGAAGAGTTCTAAAGACTTAGTGTTGCAGATTGACTGTTGTTCAGTTTATTTTGCGCGGGAAGTCGAAAAGACAAAGGAAAATTGAACTGAGAAGACAATGTCTAAGGTAGACAGAGGGTCTGGTGTGACAAAGGACTCATCTGGACAAACGCGAATTTGAACAAAGAGAAAGGACTTCCGGTCAAGGAACAAAAGGATGTGTGGGCGGTCGTCAATACTTAAGCGGTCATCAGGGCAGCCCAGAAGGCAGACCCCAGGAGACGGCGAAGAGAGCACAAGGTGTCTGACCGTCGACACGGCCGAGCGCTGCTGCTAGCAGTGAGGCGCGCCCACCCCGTTCACCCCCCGATCGCCAGCCTGCAACATTCGTAGCGCCGTTGTCCAGCTCGTCCACCCACACGCACCCACCACGAGGGGAAATAAATAAACGTTAAAAGTCTTACTACTACATATGTCTACGTGTGAATCCTTATACTCCATTACTAACACATACGACCCAGCAACAGTATATAACATGTACGATTTCGAGCCCTATGCAACATTAGGATACATGATGTCACCCAGACTTTAAAGACCATGTCAGGGTGAAGATGAAGGGAAACAAAAAGAGAGACAAATACCTGGACCTTGCCAAAGAATTGAAAAAAAGGTGTGCATAAAATGAGGGTGGAAGTAATATCAATTGTAGTTGGAACGGTCCCAAAAAGTTTGGAAACAAAAGATTGGAGGAATAGAAACCATCCAGACTTGTTTTCACACAGACTCAAGCGAATAATCATCAGCCAACGCTGGTATGAAAAACTCACAGGAGGGAATATAATGACAAAAATAAGAATAACAAGAACAAGAACAAGAAGAACAAGAAAAACAGGAATAAGAAGATTTCCATGTGGAATTGTGTGGGATTAATATTTAGCTAGTATCGATTTGTAGTTGGTGCAATGGGAATGGTCCCAAAACCTTTGGAAAAGAGATTGGAGGAACTGGAAATCAGAGGAGGAATTGAGACCATACAGATAAAAAGCATTGCCGAAACAGCTAGAATACTCAGAAGATTCCAGGAGACCTGAGGAGACTTGTTGTCACCCAGACTCAAGCGAATAATCATCAGCTAACGCTGGTATGAAAAACTCACAGGAGGGAACATAATGACAAAAATAAGAATAACAAGAACAAAAAGAAGAAGAAAAACAGGAATAAGAATATTTCCATGTGAAAGTGTGTGGGATTAATGTTTAGCTAGTATCGAATTGTAGTTGGTGCAATGGGAATGGTCCCAAAACTTTTGGAAAAAAAGAGATTGGAGGAACTGAAAATCAGAGGAAGAATAGAGACACTCCAGAAAAAAAGCATTGCCGAAACAATTAGAATACTCAGAAGAGTCCAGGAGACCTGAGGAGACTTGTTATCACCCAGACTCAAGCGAATAATCATTAGCTAACGCTGGTATGAATAACTCACAGGAGGGAACATAATGACAAAAATAAGAATAACAAGAACAAGAAGAACAAGAAAAACAGGAATAAGAATATTTCCATGTGAAAGTGAGTGGGATTAATGTTTAGCTAGTATCGAATTGTAATTGGTGCAATGGGAATGGTCCCAAAACTTTTGGAAAAAAAGATTGGAGGAATTGGAAATCAGAGGAAGAATAGAGACACTCCAGAAAAAAAAGCATTGCCGAAACAATTAGAATACTCAGAAGAGTCCGGGAGATCTGAGGAGACTTGTTATCACCCAGACTCAAGCGAATAATCATCAGCTAACGCTGGTATGAATAACTCACAGGAGGGAACATAATGACAAAAATAAGAATAACAAGAACAAAAAGAAGAAGAAAAACAGGAATAAGAATATTTCCATGTGAAAGTGAGTGGGATTAATGTTTAGCTAGTATCGAAACAGAAGTCAACAGTTATATAGACACTGTATGTCTTAGTTCAACATTATCTATTATGATACAGAATAGTCTGTATTGAAGACTTCTTCGTTTTGTTATATATCACGGCAACGCAGTGTTCTTTATTTTATTATTATTCTTTCTTTCTATGATCTGGGACATATTCTTTCTTTCCAATAACTTACCATTCTTTTCGTTTTTTCGATTAGTTTTTCATTCTGACATCTGAAGATTCTATTTTGAAGTTGTTTTTTTTTCTTCTCCCACATGATATTTCTCACTTCCTTTCGCTTCCACCTTTTCCCGCCAACCCCACCATTTTTCTATCTCTATATTCATTTTTTATGTACACTATCTCGGCTTTGCCAATTTCCTCCTTCCAAAAATATTTTTCTCTTTATTTTTCTCTGTTTGATCTTTGTCTGTATTTCTTGGATATTTCGATTATCATTATCATCACCAGCATCTTCAGCATTGTTATAATAATTTCCTTATATTTTTACTCATTTATATTCCGTTGCACTCATGTATAAGTCGATCCCGTAAAGGTTGAAATTTAATTTAAGATCATAAAATCATTAATGGATGGAATTAATATTTTATGATAAAGTTTGCTCATACTCTGGTTGTTTTCATATATAAGGTGTTATATGTGTTTGAATATATATATATATATATATATATATATATATATATATATATATATGTGTGTGTGTGTGTGTGTGTGTGTGTGTGTGTGTGTTAAGGTGGCGTGGATATTTAGTCAATGCCTGATTACTGATCACATAAACAGTAAACTGTCAGTAACTAGGTGTTATCTCCATGTCCACGCCACCTTAACTCAATTTAAAACGCTCTATCAATGATATTGAGCATTATCTGCTTAGAAATACAGTAAACACAGCTGTGTTCAAGTTCATATATATATATATATATATATATATATATATATATATATATATAGTTACCAACTCCTCCGCACGAGCAGGATACGACACAAGGTCAATTTCTTAAGCGGAGTTTAACAGGTTTGAATTCAGAGTTTTCCTTCTCCTAGACTGGTTACCTAGCCATGGTTAAAGAACCCAGTCTGCTCCAGCTATTTACTCATAGCTGGAGGGTGAGTAGGGTTCATACCTGCTTCCTGTTCAAGTTCATATAAGACCAGTAGGTAGAGGAATGGCTATGAAAGCGGAGAGTTTAAATTCCAGATGTGTATGTGTTTGTATTTCAATTCATACTAATGTCCATCTCTTGCATTTCAATTTAATTTTTATCATTTATCGGTTAATTATGGTGATGAGGAAGTAAAATTTCTTAAAGAACAGTCAACAGAATTTTACGGGACAGGGATACATGCTCTCATTCGAAAGTGGAACATTACTATGGAATTACTATTGAGAGAAACGATGACTATGTGTAGAAGTAGAGATGTGATTCATAGAGGACCAACTTCATTTTGATGTATGGCACATGTTCCTGTGTTGGTAATTATACCTGACCTAAACAAAATGGCATTACTTATTGAATCACCAATATGGAGAAGTAGGGATGTGATCCACAGAGGACCAACTTCATTTTGATGTATGGCACATGTTCCTGTGTTGGTAATTATACCTGTCCTAGACAAAATGGCATTACTTTTTGATTCACCTATGTTGAGAAGTATGGATGTGATCCAGAGAGGACCAACTTATTTTTGATGTATGGCACATGTTCCCGTGTTGGTAATTATACCTGTCCTAGACAAAATAGCATTACTTTTTGATTCACCTATGTTGAGAAGTATGGATGTTATCCACAGAGGACCAACTTCATTTTGATGTATGGCACATGTTCCTGTGTTGGTAATTATACCTTTCCTAAACAAAATGGCATTACTTTTTGAAGATGGTTAAAATAACTATAATTCTTGCATGTGTCCCCTAGAACCCCTTCATAAAAAAAAAGACAGTGTCGAAATTATATAAAGGGATATAATTAATCATTATCAAGTCGCACTGACAACACATAATAATGTCCATCTCTCGCATTTCAATTTGATTTTTTATTAATCATCGGTTAATGGTTTTCAAATGTTTCGTTACAATTCTGGAAGAATAAAAGTCACCGGGTTAGCTCAGTCGGTAGAGCGTTCGGCTAGAAACCACAAGGTTCCTAGTTCGATACCGGTCCTCGCCAACTCAGCGTATGAGTACTACAGGATCTATGTAGTAAAGTAAGGAGCTGATGGTAGGTGTGGCGCTCCACCCCAGACGCAGAAACAATCTACTTGGTCTAGTGCTAGTGAAAAGGGGATAGACTCCCTCGCGGAAAGATAGCAACTTCATATATTTGTTTACTATGGCTTCAAAAGCATCACAAGCTAGGCGTGATGCAGTATTATGCACACAAGAGATTTGAATCTCATCAATTCAGAACTTCTCTTAGTATTGTGGTCGTCCCATTGTGGTGTAATGGTTAGTAAGCTAGTCTCACAGATCCATTCCTACTGAGAAAGGTATTCCATTGTCATTGGATGCTCCATATTCGCGATCGTGCTACCCATAGGAAACAGATTTAGAAAAAAGTGGCGTCTCATCGTAGAGTAATAAGTAGCAAGATACTCTCGTGGTTTATTACTGCTGAACAGCTAGGTCTCTCCTCGCTGGATGCCCACACTTGATACCTCGTTTCACATCCTACCAGTGCCAAACGGGTCGGGCGGATCAGCGTCCTATTGGAGTGTAATGGTTAGCGATCTAGCCTCACGGATTCATTTCTACTAAATATCATCAAGTAACACTGAAAGCACGTGTCCCTCGCTCGAACACTGAAGGTAAGCTATGATCAGTCTGCTTGATTCTAAATACGCTGACCACTTAAGTAAAAGTAAGTACTGTAATAAACATGGTATTTTGTATATCAAAATTACCCGATACGATATGAAAAAAAAAACGAAATAGATTTGATATACCGTAAAACAAAACAACCAACATCTAACCATTACTACTGAATACCGAGTTCGATCCTCGGCGGATAGCAACTGTGACGAACAGGTTGGGTAGATATCTACACTCTTCTTCTTCTTCTTGTTCTTCTTCTTCTTCTCTTTTATTTGCTATTTTTCTTCTTCTTCTTCTTGTTCTTCTTCTTCTTCTCTTTTATTTGCTATTCTTCTTCTTCTTCTTTTTCTTCTCTTTTATTTGCTATTCTTCTTCTTCTTCTTCTTCTTCTTCTTCTTCTTCTTCTCTTTTATTTGCTATTCTTCTTCTTCTTCTTCTTTCTTCTTCTTCTTCTTCTTCTTCTTCTTCTCTCTTCTTCTTCTTCTTCTTCTTCTTCTTATTTCTTCTTCTTCTTCTTCTTCTTCTTCTTCTTCTTCTTCTTTTATTTGCTATTCTTCTTCTTCTTCTTTTTCTTCTCTTTATTCTTTCTTCTTCTTCTTTTCTTCTTTTATTTGCTATTCTTCTTCTTCTTCTCTTTTATTTGCTATTCTTCTTCTTCTTCTTCTTTTTTCTTCTCTTTTATTTGCTTTCTTCTTCTTCTTCTCTTTTTATTTGCTATTCTTCTTCTTCTTCTTCTTTTTCTTCTTCTTTTATTTTATTTGCTATTCTTCTTCTTCTTCTTCTTCTTTTTCTTTCTTCTTATTTGCTATTCTTCTTCTTCTTCTTCTTCTTCTTCTCTTCTTTCTTCTTCTTCTTCTTCTTCTTCTTCTTCTTCTTCTTCTATTTGCCTATTCTTCTCTTCTTCTTCTTCTTCTTCTTCTTCTTCTTCTTCTTCTTCTTCTTCTTCTTCTTCTTCTTCTTCTTCTCTTCTTCTTTTTCAAATCCATTTTTCTTACCCATGTCCCTGTCCATTACTACTGAATAGCGAGTTCGATCCTCGGCGGATACCAACTGTGACAAACATGTTGGGTAACCTACACCTTCTTCTTCTTCTTCTTCTCTTCTTCTTCTTCTTCTATTCTTCTTCTTCTTCTTCTTCTTCTTCTTCTTCTTTTCAAATCCATTTTCTTACTAGTTTCCCATGCCCCTGTCCAACCAACAACTAACCATTACTACTGAATAGCGAGTTCGATCCTCGGCGGATACCAACTGTGACAAACATGTTGGGTAAATACCTACACCCTTCTTCTTCTTCTTCTTCGTACCTTCTTCTTCTTCCATTTTTCAAGTCTATTTTCTTACTAGTTTCCTATGTCTCTGTCCAGTAACCACACCCGCTTGATAATACACCCCCCCATCTCCTATATCTCTCAACTACATCATAACCTCATCATCCCAGCTATCCCCTTCCCTTCTTCCACATGGTCTATCTCGAGACCACCATCGATTCAGGTACCATTATAACGTCTCTGGTCAACGGGGGCAGCTTGCAAGCACGTCGCCAGAGGAAATGGAATCAGTTCCACTCCTATGCGTTTTCTCTTCGCGATTTCCCTTTCGGCAAAATACAATAGCTACTAGCCATAATAGACTATCAACAAAACGGCATATGTAATAGGTTTTCCACCTTTCCTACTCATCCAACAATTTTTATTTACTTTTCTCTTTTATTTTGGCTGACTTTTTTTTCCTCCATTATACGTGAATTCTTTACGTCTCTTATCCTACTACTGATTACCGGATTCTACACTCCTCATTTCTTTATGCGATTCCATTATTTCATATTGCAATTCTCAAACTTGATTTCTTTTACTTTCTTGTAATTCAAAAAAAAAGTTTTCTTTGCGAATTCCAAATTGATTGATGGGTTCGGTTTTACGGCATGTCAACATTTCTTGGGTCATTTTATGCCGAAGAGGTTTTGTTTTATTCATTCTTGATGGGTATTCAAATCTTTTAAAAACGGAATTTTTTAAAACATATAAGTAAAAGTAAGTAAGTAAAAGTAAAGTAAAGTAAGTAAGTAAAGTCGACGGGGCGGCCTAAAGTCGGTATCAGCCAGTCCGCGAGGGAGTCTATCCCCTTTTCAATAACGCTAGACCAAGGAGATTGTTTTAGCATCTGAGGTGGAGCGCCACACCTACCACCAGCTCCTTACTTTACTGCACAGATCCCTGTGCTACTCATACGCTGAGTTGGCGGGGACCGGTATCGAACTAGGAACCTTGTGGTTTCTAGCCGAACACTCTACCGACTGAGCTAACCCGGCCCTTAAAACATATATTTAAACTCAATTTGTTCTTTCTAACCAATAGATGGGACCTTAACAGGTATTACCACTCCCGGTCAGAGTGGACGAGGGAGTAATGACAAAAGGTTAGGGTTAAAGAACAAACTATAACCGATTAAATAGTTATTGTCACTACTGCCAGGAACATTCCATTAAGTTGAGGAGGTGTTTGCCTGTTCCCCTACCAAATAGTTAACAATATAATACAGTTCTAAGTGACAGTTATTTCTAGGCTGCAGGTTCAATCCTGGTCAAGGGTGAGAGTAACATAGAATAATAATTAATTAACAAAAAGGGTTGGGGGTTTATCATAAGGGAAAGGGGTTGGGACAATCATATAGATGCTATGGCTTGAGATGACCAACTGATTGATTGGAGGAGTCCTCTCTGACTGCCCGTCTAGACTAAGTAAGGGTTAAAGTGGAGTATTGCATGTCAAGAACTGCCCAGAGTTCCAAAATTGGAACTCCTCCATTAGATGCAGTTTAACGTGACACTAAGACCGTCAGTCACCATCTTCTAGCACATATATCATAAAAAGGGTTTCCATACGACCAATAGAGTTGAGAATATCATATAGGTCCTAGGGCTTGACATGAACAGCCGATTGATCAGATATAGCTTCTACGACGGTCTGTCAAGCCTGAGTAAGGGTCCAAGTGGAGTGTTTCATGTCATGAACTGTTAAGCCAGCATGATTCCATCCTTAAGCATCACGGGTCACCACCCACAGCCAACAAGTGGTCCCATTGGGCGGTTACTCCTCTACAGAGGTGCAGTCGGTGTATTCTTCTTAGAAAAAAGGTAGAAGGGAGTTAAGCAAGAATGTTGAGTGTTGTCCTGACATTTGTACAGATATGCTCGCCTAATCTATTAATTATCAACTAATTAAATTTCAATTAGGTATAACTTCAATTAAACACTTATTCTCCCATATATATATATATAGAGAGAGAGAGAGAGAGAGAGACAGACAGACAGACAGACAGACAGAGACAGAGGGGGGAGAGAGAGAGAGAGAGGGAGAGAGATGAAGTTAAATCGAGATTATTATACTTTTACATATTGAACTATATTGCAATAATTCTTAGATAAACATATCAAGCGTTGTAATAATCAAATTATTATACTGTGGTATATCCACGGGTTCTGCTAGTTTATGAATATCATAATTGCCTTTACAGGGAAGCGCATTACGATAAAAATAAATATGTATTTTAGTGTGAAATGAATGCATTTATATCACTGATTAATTATACAAACATACCGACGTATACGGTTATGTACTTAGTTTACATTAGATTTGCAAGAATGCAGAGGGCACCCGGTGAGAATCAGACTCATATGTAATGGTCTATAATACTAACAATTGTACAACATGAATCTCCGTTGGTTGTCCTATCGTGATGTAATATATAACAAGCAAGACTTGCACTTTCATTACTATTAAATAGCCAGTTCGCTCCTTGCTGGGTGCCTAATATTTGCGACCTTGTGTCACATCCTACCCATGGCGAACGGTTAGGGTAAATACCTACCACGTAACCCAGCGTATGCGCAATGATTTTTGTATCGGAGTAAGCACAAATAACGTAAACAAGGTTATATATGTTCGTATATTTAGTATTATTTGGATTATTCGGACTATTGTCCTCATCTTTATTGTTATCTCTACAACGTTTCAGAGAACAATGAAGATGAGGACAATAGTCTGAATAACCCAAATAATACTAATTATCAAGCCTCGTGTCAGAAATTACTAGAAATAGTTCGTATACTTATCGGGTTGT
>CM042148.1:28395544-28400544 GCA_023376005.1 Doryteuthis pealeii
TTCCTGAAAATTTACTAAATAAACGAAACTCTTCTCCAAAATAACCGAGTTTCTTATATTTTTCATTTCTTTAATGCTTCACATTAATGCCCAAACTTGATATATGTACTTCCCACAAACGGATACTTATACCTAAATAAACACACACACACAGACACACAGACACACACATATATATATATATATATATATATATATGTGTGTGTGTGTGTGTGTGTGTGTGTCTGTGTATATATATATATATCATCATCATCATCATGTCGTTTTCAGCGCGGATATCCATGACAATCTCTCTCCATCCGTCCCTATCGCTCATCATTCTCGGGAGGTCCTCTATGCAGCATCCTGCATCCGCACAGAGCTGTTCAACGTACTTTTTTGCTGGTCGGCCCACATGGCTTGTCCATGTGCTGGCTTCCACAGGAGGACGTCGCTTATGTTCGTCCTTGCTTCTCCAGCAGTGTCCCGCGTGTCTTGTCCGTCTTACTCGGATGGTTTGGGTGATATGTGGTAGGTGGCCGTACAGTTGTTTTCTCGTAGGGTGCTGTTTCCACGTAAATATTGACATTGATATGAAGACATCGCCATGAGAAGAAGAAGAAGAAGAAGACGAACAAGAACAAGAACAAGACGAAGAATCAAAACCATTCAGAAGACAACATTGTTAAGATTGGTTTGAATACTCAGACATTTACTGGATACTGGAGTAGACTTACGGTCAGTTAGATCTTATTAAATGACCACCAACTGATCTTGGTGGGAAGTACTCACTGCCATCATCATCATCATCATCATCATCATAAGAAGAACAAGAACAAGAACAAGAACAAGAACAAGAACAAGAACCAAAACCATTCAGAAGGCAACATTGTTAATATTGGTTTGAATACTCAGACGTTTACTGGAGTCTGGAGTAGACTTACGGTCAGTCAGATCTCATTGAATGAACACGAACTGGTGTTGGTGGGAAGTACTCACTGCCATCATCATCATCCTCATCACCATCATCATCATCATCATCAGAAGAAGAAGAACAACAACAACAAGAACAAGAACAAGAACCAAAACCATTCAGAAGGCAACATTGTTAATATTGGTTTGAATACTCAGATGTTTACTGGAGACCGGAGTAGATTTACGGCCAGTCAGATCTTATTGAATGACAACCAACTGGTGTTGGTGGGAAGTACTCACTGCTATCATCCTCATCCTCATCATCATCAATCATCATCATCATCATCTCATCATCATCATCATCAAAGAAGAAGAAGAAGAAGAAGAAGAAGAAGAAGAAGAAGAAGAAGAAGGAAGGAGGAGGGTATTCGTCTTTTGTTGGTAATGTTGTATCGGTGGTCTGTCTCTTTTGCATGCTAAACGACGATACGGGCAGATGAATAAACTATTATAATCTTCTTTTGGAAAGCTAAAAAGAACATGGGCCGAACATCAAGAAACACTAATCTGTGTGCACTGGTGATGTACCCCCCAACGGTGATCGGGGACAGTCGTGTGCCTCCGTGGACGGTTTATGGATAAGAAACATTGAACATAAACAGAGATAAGCCGTTGCTACTGTTTATGCTCTCGGCCCGATGCGTAGGAAAAGTTGTAACCGGGGCGCCTCCTCGCCGCTTTAACATCGTCGTCCGATATCAACGCCATTGTGTAATCCCTTAGGCCTGGACAAATACAACGCTCGAACATGTCAAGAAGCGATCAACACTATCGATCTGTCTCATGGAAATCGATTTAAGATTATAGCCAGTGCTTTTATAGTGCATGGTTGCCATACCAAGAGAAATGCTCATATGGGATTGGGTTCGTGTAAATTGTTTCAAACGATCATATGAATACAATCACGCGCGCACATTTGCGTATACACAGAGATATAGACACACACACACAGACACAGACCACACACACACACACACACACACACATACACACAAGCCTTATGAAGGCGCGTAGCATAATGGTTAGAGTAAAAATCCGAGTTAAAATCCTGGACAAGGCTGTTTACATTTCACGTAACGCTAATACCCTTGGTTAACCTATGAATCCAACTATATAATCCAACTATGGGTAAATAGTAGAGCAGACTGGGTTCGTCAACCTTTGTTAGGCAACCAGTCTAGGAGAAGAAAAAACTCTGAATTCAATCCCGTTAAACCCCGCTTAAGAAATTGACTTTGTGTCGCATCCTGCTCGTGCGAAGGGTATAGTAAATATGTACACACTTATATCGCTGGCTTACCTTTCTGAATTTTGCATCAACTAACCATAGTGACCATCTTCCCCGGTAAGTCACCTTTAAAATAACACACACACACACACACATATATATATATATGTGTGTGTGGTGTGTGTGTGTGTGTGTGTGTGTTATTTTGGAAAAGTTGACTTACCGGGGAAGATGGTCACTATGGTTAGTTGATGCAAACTTCAGAAAGATAAGCCAGCGATATAACAAATAAAAAGTGCTCAATACGTTAGTAGAGCAAACTTATTGTAATACAGGTACATTACACGTGTGTGCCTTTTCCAATAAACGTTTATCGCGAAAAACACAACGTGTAATCGACTGCAATTAATCAATATTTTGATTAATCTAGTGGATTTTACCCTGAAGATCTTTATGGTGAAACTCGAGTAGGTTATTACTTGTACCTGTATTACAATGTATATATATATAGAGAGAGAGGGAGAGAGAGAGAGAGAAAAGAGAGGGAGGGGGAGGGAGAGATAAATAGAAATGTACCCTTGGTGTAATTGCTATCGTCGTAGAAAATGGCACAGTGACAGGATTTCAAATCCTGAACGAGGCTGTTTGCATTTCACATAGCGTTAATAAACTTTGGAAAGGTATCCATCCAACTACCACATTGCTATTGATAGATAATAGGGTAGACTGAGCTCTTTAACCTTGGTATGCCAACTGGTATATGAGAAGGAAAACTCTGTATTCAAACTTGTTAAACTCCACTTAAAAACTGTTTCACATCCTGCTCGTGTGGCTTATAAATACACAAACACAGACATACACAGACAGACAGACATATAGACAACACACACACACACACACACACACACACATATATATATATATATTATATATATATATATACCAAACTTGTTGGTAAATCCTCGCGGTGAGAAAAAACCCGGCAAATAGTTTGATTGTAAAAATATACTACCAAACATCACCCGGGGAGAAACAAATTTTTGGAAAAAAAGATAAGACCAAGATAATCGCACCAACCAAAAATAATCTATTGGCACAATATTTGGCCAAAAGAAAAAAGCAATTTATATATATATATATATATATATATATATATATATATATATATATATATATATATATATTCATACAAAAACGCCAGGAAACTAAAGCTAATAGTAAAAAGTGCTCAATACTAAGAGTCGGATCTTAGCCCTGAAGAGCACTAAGCGAAATTTTAGTAGGTTTATCTGACTCATTAGGTTTATCTTTAAATATATATATATATATATGTGTGTGTGTGTGTGTGTGTGTATGTGTGTGTATGTGTGTGTGTGTGTGTGTTAATGTATGAGTAGTGGCTTACCGGTGGGTACGTGTACGATCGTTGGAAGCACACAGTATCCAGGGGTTAAGACAGAGAAAAAACAAATACAAAGTGCTCAATACAATGTAGAGCAAAATTTATTTATATAATGGATAAAAGTAACCTACTCGAGTTCCATCGTCTGATCGTCAGGGTTTCATCCGTTGAATTAATCGAGTTTTCGATTAATATCTGTTGGTACAATACATGCCCGTTGAAATGGGTTTTATTTTTATAGACGAACCGTCTATAAAAATGTATTATAGACGAACCGTCTATAAAAGATAAGACCCATTTCAACGGACATGTATTGTACCAACAGATATTAATCGAAAACTCGATTAATTCAACGGATGTAACCCTGACGAATCAGACGATGAAACTCGAGTAGGTTACTTTTATCCATTATATATATATATATATATATATATATACTAGCTAAAGTACCGGTCCATGACCGACTAAAATGAAATTTGGATCACCAGGGAGTGAGAGAGAAAGTGGAAGACAGTAGTTAGAGAGGGGGTAAGAGGAAAATAATTCTTGAAACTAAAATCATTGAGAATTTGTATATTTCAGGATTTGTATTTTCTGTTTTATAGTTTAAAATTATTTCATATTATTATACAACAAATTGAAAGTATTCGTTTGTATATTTGTTTGTTATTGTTTTAAATTTTTTGTACATGACAACAATTCACATTTAGTTCTTAATTGCATGTTGAGTTTAAAAAGAAGCTGAGAATCGAAATTTAAATTCTTCGTATTGCAATATCTATTTTTGCTAAAACCTAAGATAGTATTATAGGACCACCAATTGATCAGTTTAGGCCATCTTGAATAAAACGGAATATTTTTGTTATTATTTATTGATTTTTCATAGAATTTAAAAAAACTCTTATCGTAACTTGTTTTTAGCTACGTTAATTTTCAGTTGATTTAACAGTGCAAAAATGAAAACATTGTTTTTCAATCATAATTTTCATTATTTCCGTAAGCTGAAAAAAAGTTAAAGAATCATCAGGAGTTTATTTAATTTTTTTCTTTCAAATGGAAAAAATTTTTTCAAGAAAATATTAATTTTTCTGCAAGTTTCATAGTGTAAATATAGGGGGGGGGTAAATTTCACAGGGTAAAATTGGGTACCTAGTATTTTAAAACATTGTTTAAAAACGTTTTGGTGGACCCTGATTATCTGGACTCCCTCCCCATCTATTTTTTTTCCCTTCAGTTGATTATTATCGATTACACACCAATCTATCAGATTGAAAAAAAAATTCTTAAAAGTTCTTTATTATTTGAGTATTCACGGGTGCTCATTTCCCTCGTATAAGTTTATAGTAAATTGATCCCCCATATCGGAACCGCTTGAACGGAACCCAATTTATTTATTTATTTTCCCATTAAACTACC
>CM042148.1:28405544-28413044 GCA_023376005.1 Doryteuthis pealeii
TCTTTTAAGTAAAATAAATTTATAATATAATAATAAAACAGTATCCAAGTTTTTTTTTCATATTTTCGTTGAAATATTTCGCCTAATTTTGTTAATATTATGATCTCAAAAAGAATTTATAAACATTTAGATAATTGGTCAGAGGAGAACCGAAATTACTCGGAATGATAACTCTTTCCGAAATGATAATGTTAAGAATATTATTAGAAAGATTGAAAGGAAGAGAAAAGAAAAATCAAAACAACTTGGATTCCTTTGGTTTCAACAAAATTAATGATCGCCTGTAAACAGACTGAATCTCTCTGGTGATCATAAAACATATAAACAAATGTATGCATTAAATAGTTTAAACACTTTACGGCCGGGAGATTAAGAAGTCGGGCAGACAAAAAGTCAGTCGGATATCGATCCTGGCCATAGGCAGTTGTTTGGTCTAGCCACACTGAAGAGGCGTGAAATACCGAAACACAGTGTCTGTGGATGACTTATTATTAACCCCCCCCTATATATATATATATATATATATATATATATATATATATAGGCAATGAATAGGAGTCTCCAGATCTCCAGAACTGGAATCTTGTCACCAGACACAAGTTGATAGGCCGCTCAGTGCATAGCCGCCGATGAAAAGCAACACTCTGGCCCTTACTTGGACTAGACAGCGGTCCAAGAGGCCCCTTTCCGATTAATCAATTGGGTACGTCAAACCCTAACATATACATGATTGTTAAAACATTAGTGCTCCTAGAGCAAACCCCATTTTTATCATATATTTATTTACCAACCCCTCCACACGAGCAGGATGTGACACAAATTCAATTTCTTCAGCGGAGTTCAACAGGTTTGAATTCAGAGTTTTCCTTCTCCTAGACCAGTTGCCTAACCAAGGTTAAAGAGCCCAGTCTGCCCTATTATTTATCCATAGCTGGAGGTAGAGTAGGATTCCTACCTTTCCCATGGGTATTAGCGCTAAGTGAAATGCAATTACCACATCCAGGATTTGAACTTGAGGTGACGAGTCCATTTCCCATGACTTTAACCATTACACCACGAGCTTCCATTTTTATCATATATGTGCTAGAAGCCGGTTCTTAGTGTCCTGCGTATGACGTTAAACTTAATGCAGTGGTGCGGTTACAATTCTGGAGAGTGTGAGTACTCATTCATTACCATTCCATTCAGGTCCACTCAAATCCTAAATGGTAATATAAGTTGGGCCCCATCTATGGGTTAAATAGGTAAAAAATATGTTTTTAGAAATCTGTTAAAAATGTGTTTAGATTTTTTTTAAATTGAATATCCAACTAGTAAGAATAAAATAAATTGAATAAAACGGATTGAGCAAAGCATAACCCAGGTGTTGACATGCCGTAAAACCCCACCAACCCACCCAACAAACCGACCTACGCTGGACAGCCTTGATGATTGGGACGGTATTACGACTTTGCAAGGGATGAATTCGGTGCATTCTAAACCCCATTGCAAATATAAGTGGTTTAAGCTATTCATTATTGTTAGTGATTTCGATTCGCACTGAGTGCGTTATACATATGATATTGCGCCAAACAAAACAAAGCTTTAAAATGATTACTATCGGGAATTTACAGAATTACCAACGAAACACACTTAACATAGATCACAATTTAGTGGCCCATAGGGTATTGGTTATCGCCGGAAGAAATGGACACGGCAAGCAGAGTTCAAATCAGGAACTCGGCAGTTTGCAATTTTCAAAGTGGTAATACCCTTGGGAAAAATATGTATCCAACTATTCTCCCTCCAGCTCTGGGTACATAGTCGGGAAGTCTTAAACTTGATTAGGACATTTTTTGTCTTCGTGTCACATCCTACAGTTACGAAGGGGCTGATAAATATGTATGTAAGCCAACATTTACCGCTACTGTTTTGAACAGTATGGTTCAGAAAAGAACTAATTTACTAATAACAACTGTTTCGGACAACTGATTCATACATTTCAAGATGATAACAATTGTAAAAAAATAAAAATAACAAACATGAAAGGAAAAAGAAACAATTCCAAACAATAAGGGTTCCATTATTTTTAACCAAATTTGTTTGAATGAAAAGATGCTGCCGAAAATATACCGATATATGTATATATATTATATATATATATATATATATATATATATATATATATATATATATATATATATATATATATATATATATATAAGTAAGGACTCTCTCGTCGATTTTCGACGCTTGAGTGTTCATCCAGTGAACAACCAACACAGTGATTTTTTTATAGTGGTGAAGGCTTCTGTAGGACCATTATATATATATATATATATATATATATATATATATATAATATATATATATGAGAAGTAAACAAACAAACGATGTGTTTTGATATGGCTTTTTTAGCCTACAATTTTTGGGAGAATATGTGCTTAATTGAAGTCATACCTAATTTTCTCAATAGGAGAATCCAACAAAACAGCATCTATACGGCCATTTACCTCGTATTTTACGAAAAATTCAAGTAAGCCTTCAGGACACTGCTGGAAAGTAAGGAAAAACTTTTTTAAAAATGTTCCCCTGTGGACTCCAACTCATTGACTCACCAGAGTTAGACGAACCAGCAAAGACTTACATTAATCAGTTCTGTGCAGACACAGGATGCCGCGGAGTGAAGGGGATTCGTGGGGATCACTATGAGTTGATGATGACGATGATGATGATAAGGCGTCTACAAACATCAACACAGACAATGTTATATATCCCAAGCGATTATTTTACCAAACCAGTATATAAGATTGATGACGTAAAGAAGACAAACAAAGGAGAAGACTAATTAACATTTAAAATTAAAATTCAGGCATCAAATCAGCGTTTAATCCTTTCATTAACTGACGGCCCGGTATAATCCTAAGATGATTTAATTAATAATTCAGACACAAATAGAATACAAATTACAATCAATAAAATCAGACACTAAATGACTTGTTCTTAACATATGTAGTTTCTTTAAATTTCGCTTAAATTTGAATGTGAAAATATCAAAGGAATGGTGTTACGTTATGGTTAAGGAAATAAAGAAATTTAACAAACTAACGAAAATCTTAAGATGGCCAACACACAAATAAATAAACATGAGACCCCACAAATAGATAAGAACAGAGACAGTGTGTCGGACTATCCTTTTTTCAGGATTAAAGATTAGATCTAAGATGTGTTTACTAGATTTGGAAATGGATGGATAACAACGTCTGGTGACCGACGTAGATGGACTGACCGGAAGAAGGATTGATTAAGTACGAGTAGGAATTCAGCCGGGAGTATGCTAGGTCAATGCGATATAAGCAATGCGAATCGGAAGTTCAAGATTAGAAGTTGGGGTAATTTTCACCTTTAGTTGTTAAAATTCTTAGCATAACATTTTGCGTGCGCATTATCTGAAATGAACTTAATTGTTATTAAGAACACATTTTATGATATTTTTGTGTTAAAGAATTCAGTTGTATTGTTTTCGAAACGATTCTAAGATTTATATATTTCGCATGGACACATTCAAAAGGGCTACCGTCCTGTTTCAAAGTGAAAGTCAGTTGGCTAAATTGCTAGCATAAAATTATCTGAAATGAACTTAATTGTTATTAAGAAAACATTTTATGATATTTTTGTGTTAAAGCATGCAGTTGTATTGTTTTCGAAAAAGTTTCTAAGATTTGTTTATTTCACACGGAGACTTTCAAAATAGCTACCGGCCTGTTTCAAAGTGAAAGTCAAGGGAGGTTACTCTAATTGCCTTATTTGCTTGAAAATTTGACAACCAAAGGTGAAAATTACCGAAGTTTGTTAGTCACCTGATGGTTGCAGTTACTTAGGTAGTCTCGTAGAGCTTACTGCTCCATAGGTCAGACGGTCTATATGTCTCTAATCTCCCTGCTGCCACTAGCTTGTGGGTATCCGTAGATTTAAAAAAAAATGTCTCTGCGTTGTTAAAGAGAAATCAGCACGAGACTGTGTTTGATGAAGTGCAGAGACATCGAGTGAATGCCGAGACCAAGAAGATGATGGTACCACATATTCAGAATGCAGTGTATTTCCAAACCCATTCGCCACCATTAGGATGTGAATCAATGAAAGCGTGGGGCATCCAGCGAGTGTTGAACATGCTACTGTATAGAAAAAAATATGGAAGTCAAGCTTGTTAACAATTACACCACGATTTAGACGTCCATTTTACACAACCCATTTGACACGGTTAGAATATGACACGAAGTCACAAGTATAGAGCATCCAGCTAGAGTCGAACTCGCTTTTCAGTAGAAATGGATCTTAGAGACTAGTTTGCTAACCATTACAATATAAAAGGACTCCCAATGTATTTACTAAACCCGTTAGCCACGATTGTAAGTGCAAGCGAATAATTGTACTTGATCTTTGAATGTTTGAGATGAGGCTTGATGATTACTATTATCTGCGTTATTTGGACTATTGTCCTCCCGACTATGACAAGAAGGTTCCAGAGTCCGAAAAGAAGGTCTCCGAGTCCGATAAGAAATACCCAAAGAAAGCCGAAGGGCAAATCGGCCGAAACGTTGTACAGATAACAATGAAGATGAGGACAATAGTTCGAATAACGCAGATAAGAGTAATTGTACATGAGTTTGCTAGTGAGGTCAGCAGTTCTGGCGTTCGGTTCTTTCATCAGATTTGATTTTATTGCAGCTGGGACATAGTCATATCATCTTCCATTTCCAATATATAAATATTGATTTAAATCAATTTTTGCTGTTTTAAGCATAAGCCATGTTATAGTAATTAAAGCGGTTACGGCCTTCAATCGAAATCCCTTATTAAGATTATTCTGGATTCACTAACAATAAGCGTTAATCTCTGTGAAAATTTACACCAACTACCATCTAAGTGATCCGAGTTGGAAATTATTAAACCGTACTTATTTAATTCATTCTTGTTGGATATTCAAAATCTTTAACATATTTTTTAAACTCATATTTTGTTCTAGTTAACCCATAGAGATTAACAAAACAGGTACTTCCACTCGAGGTCAGAATAGACCTGGGAGTAATGGCAATGAAGCAGCACTTCACAGTCTCCAGACCCCTTAAAACTATGAAATTAACATTCCAACTGTTGTTTTCAGTTAGGGGCCATGCCCGTACATATTACCTGATAGTTGGTACGCTGGAAAAGTTTGGGGAAATTTTCGATATCGGGGTTTCAGGGGCTTTTTTTACTTCCAAACACGTTATTAAAAAACGTGTTTGGAAGTAAAAAAAAAAAGCCCTTCAAACCCCGATATCGAAAATTTCCCCAAACTTTTCCTGCGTACCAACTATCTTAAAGTATTCTTAAAGAGGTTGCCCTCAATCACAATCCTTCTTTTCTTTAAACCAGTTAAATAAAATGAAAAAAGGGGAGGGGAGCTGGAAGTAGCTATACCTTACAAAAACCTATTATTAGAAAGAAAATAGAAATAAATAGTTAGATACATAAAGAAAAAATATATGTATATATATAAATAATTTTTTTTTTAAAGCATAAAAGAAATAATGATAACATCAGGTGACTAAGACCTCAGTTCACAAGAGAATATTCATATAGATAATGTTTTTTGAGCACATTTTTTAGATGATGAAAACTATTAACCAAAAATAATTTGACATTTTTTTTTACAGTCAGCATTGACTTGAATACTACCCGATTTAAAAACTGTGTTCCAAAGTTTTGGACAAAAATATCTGACTAAACAAGGAAATCAAACCAAACCAAACCTTTAACAGTGAGAAATTATTTTCCTTTGGTATGTAACGGAGACAGTTTCCAGTTCGAGATGCAGTACAGGTATGACACTGGATTTTTCGCTCGAAGAAGTTTCAGCGAATGTCTAACGAAAGAACCGTACAAATAAACGTGTAGATGAATAAATAATACCATTGTGAAGAGGACGTCGAATAAATGCTTGGCAGGTTATCGGTTATAACTTGAATGTATGGACAGATGTTTAGTTGTGTCAAAACAGATTGCAATGCTTTAAAGCCGCGAAAGAATAATATATTAATGACGGGGATGTCAGGTATTTTTGGATCGACCGAAATGTGTAAGCAAGCTGCCAAAAATTGACAGCTGTCAGGTCAAGGCCGACTGTTAGACATTGTTGCTCTCCGAATATTGGGTAAATGGAAATGCAAGAGAGAAAGATAGATCAGTTATATAAATAGAAAGGTAATACGGATAGGAATAACATTATTAAGACATTTTGCTATCATAATGAGCTGTGAATCAAGTTTTGATTCCTCTAATGTAGACAAATTGTTCAGCTACTACAAGATATTAACAGATAGTTTCAAATCGACTATCATGTTTATTCAAAATCTGATTTTATTCCAGTATATGTTGCTCCGTTATGTACATGTCTTCATTTAAATTTCAGATATTAAATGTTCAGATTGATAAAATGTAAACATCAACCATTACACCACACGCCTTCACAATTTGTCCGGGATAGTATATACTCCATATATATGAAGCGCGTGGTGTAATGGTTAAAGTCATGGGAAATGGACTCGTCGTCCCGAGTTCAAATCCTGGACGTGGTAATTGCATTTCACTTAGCGCTAATACCCTGGGGAAAGGTATGATTCCTGCTCTCCCTCCAGCTATGGGTAAATAGTAGGGCAGACTGGGCTCTTTAACCTTGGTTAAGCCACCGGTCTAGAAGAGGGAAAACTGTGAATTCAACCTGTTAAACTCCGCTTAAGAAATTGACCTTGTATCGCATCCTGCTCGTGCGGAGGGGTTGGTATATATATATATATATACATATATATATATATATATATATATATATATACGTGGAGGTGCGTGGTGTAATGGTAAGTATCGTAGGAAATTGACTTTCGACCCGAGTTCAATTCCTGAACGGAGCTGTTTGCATTTCACATGGTACTAATGGGACGAATTCTCCCTTCAGCTGGGTAAATAGTAGGACAGACTGTGCTCTTTAACCATGGCTAGGTAACCAGTCTAGGAGAATAAAACCTTTGAATTCAAACATCTTAAACTCCGCTTAAGAAACTTAAGAAATTGACCTTGTGTCGCATCGTGCTCGTGCGGAGCGGTTGGTATATATATATTATATATATATAATATTATATATATATATATATATCAACCCCTCCACACGATCAGGATTCGACCCGAGGTCAATTTCTTTAGCTGACGTTACCAGGTTAGAATTCGGTCTTTTCCTTCTCCAAAACTAAAAACCCCATCTTCCTACTATGTATCCATAGTTGGAGAGAGAATAGTTGTATTCATAGCTTTACCAAGGGTTCTAGAGCTATGGGAAATGCAATCAGTCTCGACCCGGATATGAAATCGTCTTACCGTGTCTATTTACTATGAGAGTAACCATTACACCGTAAGCCTCAACAATATTTGCCCAACCTGTTCATCACGGATAGGATTTGACACTAGGTCACAAGTATGGGGCATTCA
>CM042148.1:28415544-28418044 GCA_023376005.1 Doryteuthis pealeii
AGCAAACGCATCTACGAGCAGAAAACAGACATAAAAACGAACATTTAATTAATGCATTATTGAATTACATTCAGGAAACTAACCACCTTTTCTATTTTAAAGAATCTAACAAGTTAGTTAACATACTCGACAAAAGAAAATAAGATAAATTAGTGTGATCTACCATTATTTCGAATTAAGATACGTTTGCACAAAAACCCGGTGTTTTCAATTTATCCTATAGAATAAAATCCTATATTTTAAACCCAAATAAGGATAAAAACACATAAACACATTTCTTTTCCCAAACTTAAGGAAAAGAGATTAAATCAAACACACAAACACAATCCTTTTTCCCAAACTTAAGGAAAAGTGATTAAAACAAATGTTTATACAAAAGTCAGGTTTTATTGGCTAGTGTACTCTACTACGTCCGCGCATTCGCGCTCAGAAAATTAATTACCATCTGATCCTATTGGGTAATTATAAAAGACAACGAAGAAATCAATATACATACAGAATTCATCTCCCTGTCCGATAGAACACACGACCAGGAAACAGATGTCCGAACTAACGACGCACAAACAACTACAACACTCCGACTATTACCATTCATTCATACCACCGCGTTCAACATCAGGAATCACTTTCATCAGGTCGTATTTACAAACTTTAATTTTCATGTCTGATCGAACTTTGACGACTACATAAACACATTACGCATTTCTTAGCAAACCTTTCCACATCATATATACACATTCTATTTCTTTTGAACATTCATATTTTGTTGTTATTGCAAATCTATTCTCTGAATAAATTTATTTTTTATTTTATTTTGTTTTTATCATTTCTCCGTATTTTCTGCCTAAACTGTGTCTTATAATTTTATTCGTAATTTAGTTTCACTGACCTCTACAATCCTCTGAGGTAAACTAATGTTAAAACATTACAAAATAACTTATGTTGATTATTTTTCTAATACAGCATCAAATAATCTTGATTGGGCCCATCAGCGGAAGTTGGAAAAATATGAAGACCTACGTGAACAATGCGTCAGAAACGGATGGATAACAAATGTATTTTCCATTGAAGTCGGATGCCGGGGATTTATTACCAACTCAACCTCGGCATTTTTGTCTAAACTTGGACTTTCTCCACCAGACAAGAGGAAATACTTAAAAAAGATTCAGGAGAAGGCTCTGACCACATCAGCATGTATATGGCAGTCCTATATTGTGACATCAAACCGACAAAGTCTGGTGGTATCGTGAGATACAGCTGGGGCGCTCTTAGTTAGTGGTAATGATGCTTCGGCTCCGAAACCATGCCTGAACCCATAGTCATCATCTGATGAAGGCTTTGTTGGTTGTAATGCTACTATGTAAATAGCAGTCATTGTATGAAGATTAATGATTATACCATTCAGAAAATGTTCTCCAACAGTTTCGAACAAATTTAAATGACAACGTCAACAGTTACGTGGCATTTATGTTATTTTGTAATATTTGAAGAACAAACAAAAGCTACAGCAAACTGACAAAAACAAAGGCTTTACAAACTTCTGATTTTCAACAATTTCTTTTTACATCGACGATAGCTCCGTCGATGGTTGGATGAACAAACTAAAACTCCGTAGCGTCGGCAAAGTAAAAAATATCATCCTTCTAAGCCACCTTGTTGTTTTTCATTCTTATATACTTTATATACTTAGACACACACACACACACACACACACACACACATATATATATATATACATATATATATTGATAATAAGGAGTGCTATATTTAAAAGTGAACAGTGCTCAATATCATGAATACAGCATGTATAACTAAATTAGAATAGCGCGGACAGAAAGTCAAAGGCGTTTCGTTACTGCCACTTTCTCGCCAATGTAATTTTCAATCTCGTGTGATTTTCAAATCAAATTTGCTTTGAAAATTACATAGGCGGGAAACCGGCAATAGTCAAGTGCCATTGACTCCATGTTCACGCTACCCTAACACACACACATGCGCGCGCGCACACACACATATATTTATTTATTTACCAACCCTCCACATGAGCAGGATGCGATACAAGGTCAATTGCTTAAGTGGATTTTAACAGGTTTGAATTCAGAGTTGTCCTTGTCCTAGACTGGTTATCTAGACAAGGTTAAAGAGCCCAGTCTTCCCTGCTATTTGCCCATAGCTGGAGGGAGAACTGGATTCATACCTTTCCCAAGGATATTAGCACCATGTGAAATGCAAACAGCTTCGTCTAGGAATTGAACTCGCTTCGACAAGTCCATTTCCTATGACTCTAACCATTAGACCACGTGCCACACACACACACACACACACACACATATATATATATATATATATATATATGATTGGTATATAGGATGATAAGAAACAAATCATCTCGTAGATATAGTGGAGTTAATATAGCACAAACAATAATACCTTATAGAAAGTGCATTGCGATTTCACAGAAAATTAACGTTGTACTTTTCTTGAAGGACATTGTACTCTC
>CM042148.1:28420544-28428044 GCA_023376005.1 Doryteuthis pealeii
GAATATGAGCGAAAATCTCTTCAATAAATCTTAAAAGAAATCCCTTAACAAGAAGAAATAACTAATATTATTCTTTATTTCCTATTTTAACTAAACAGTTAAATTAGGAAAATTTAACAATGAAAGACGGGAGTAAGGGAAAATGATGGAATAGTTTCAAAGTTGTTCTATTTTTCAATCTTACTCCCTCTGTTCCAAATTTTGTTATCTACATTCTTATTCAGTTTCATTAGCCTTTCTAATTTAATATGATATTTTATTATATTAAAACTTAAATACTTGCTCCCGGAGGGTGCATATATTTGCTAGTATATATATATATATATATATATATATATATATATATATATATATATAATCAATCATCTACTAGCATCTATATCATCTAGTTTTGTTCTATATTCAAGATTAATATTCACAGAAGGAACATCCGACTGATGACCTTGAAGTTCTAAGATAAATATATAAGACTGATTCAATGCATAGATTAGAAATATAAATATTATGGTAATAATATTCTCCATTACAAACATCATTATCCATTTTTTTATCTATTTCTAGTAAGCCTTTGGCTTGGGCAGATATTGAGAACCCCGGTGTGTAATGTTGTAGAAACGAACAACGTATTTCTTACAGACTAACATTTTACAAAACATAATAAAAATAGTGACATGGAGTAGTTGGTAACCTTGAACATTAGCTACTTAAATGAGAGTAACCTCCCCTTGTTTTTGATCACTTTGAGGAAACCGTGTGTTTTGTTTTGTAAACACACGGATTTTTCGACAAATTGGGTATACCTATACTTTTCTAATATACAGGTACTCTCATAGAAATATTAACATCTTTTTTTTAATCGATTTAAAAATGTTAACACCCTTATAGGAATACCTTTAATATATTTTCAAACAGTCTCCACATGTTCACCATCCCTGTCAACATATGCTTAGAATCTCCCATAGGTGATTAAAAAAAAGATGTAAATATGTCTATGAGAGTACCTGTATATTAGAAAAGTATAAGTATACACAATTTGTCGAAAAATCTGTGTTTTTACAAAAGTGAACAAAAACAAGGGGAGGTTACTCTAATTTATGTAGCTAATGTTCAGATTACCGAGTAGTTTAAAAAAAATATAGTTTCTTTCAATAAAACGAAATACGGTAGATAACATCAGTAACAGTTTTGAAGTGAGTACAGATGTTAGATTACTAATACGTTGGGACTTTGACTTACGAGTTTAATTCGTTCCATTCGTAACTCAATTTCCTCGTATATAACTAACAGAATGGTGACGTTGGTGGTGAAGTAGTTTTGGTTACACACATACAGGCACGCAATCTCTATTATAATAAGATATAATGAATTCGGGCCGGGGGTTAGCTCAGTCGGTAGAGTGTTCGGCTAGAAACCACAAGGTTCCTAGTTCGATACCGGTCCACGCCAACTCAGCGTATGAGTAGCACAGGGATCTGTGCGGTAAAGTAATGAGCTGATGGTAGGTGTGGCGCTCCACCTCAGATGCTAAAACAATCTCCTTGGTCTAGCGCTAGTGAAAAGGGGATAGACTCTCTCGCTGACTGGCTGATACCGACTTTAGGCCGCCCCGTCGACTTTACTTTACTTTATGTTTTGTTTATTTTTTGATGAATGATATATACGTGTCGGTTTAGTTAAGTCGTAACAACTATCGCCCGAGTTCAATACCGGATATCATCAGCTCAGAGCATGAGTAGCACAGATTGAATCTGTGCAGTAAAGTAGGAAGCTGCTGGTAGGCGTGGCGCTCTAACATTAGAGAGAAAAACAATCTGTGGTTCAGCGCTAGTGAAAATGGAATAGCGATAATTTGTAATTTCACCGACGACTGTTTTTCTTTGGCGAAATAAATTTGGAAACTTAAATGCTTTTGGTGAACATAACACGAACAGCCTATCTGAACCTTACTAAAATATAAAGTCTTCGGAGTGGCCTAAAGTCGGTATCAGCCAAACAACGAGGGAGTCTATCCCCTTTTCACTAGCGCTAGACCAAGGAGATTGTTTTGTCATCTGAGGCAGTGCCACACCTTCCATCAGCTGCTTACTTTACCGCACAGATCCCTGTGGTACTCATACGCTGAGTTGGCGAGGGTCGGTATCGAACTAGGAACCTTGAGGTTCCTAGTCGAACACACTACCAACTGAGCTAAACCGGCCCTTCAAAACCTTACTAGTACCACAAATTATAGCTCAAAGCAAAACTGACTGACTGCTTGAAACTAGGCTAATTAGTAATCTGGAGCACTCGTAAGTCAATGTTCCCCTGTATTTAGTTATTAGTCTATGTTACTTCTTATGTATCCTCTATGTTCACTCACAAATTGAAGTTTGTGTACACAATAAGGAAGTTAGTTATCATAGACCAATGATGAGACGATTTTTCTTAGACAAAGTACAAGGGTGAGTAAAAAAGTAATGCCATTTTATTTGAGACAGGTATAATTACCAACACAGGAACATGTATCATACATCAAAATAAAGCTGGTCCTCTGTGGATCCCATCCCTACTTCACCACATAGTCACCGTTTCTTTTGATTGCAATGCTCCACCCTCGAATTAGAGCATGTATCCCTGCACCACAAAATTCTGTTGACGGTTCTTTGAGCCACGTTTTCACTACAAATTCCACTTCATCGTCACTGGAATTATTTTTGTCTCTCTTTGGCTCCATAAAAGAGTGTTTAAGGGGCAAACATTATAGGATCCAAAGTATGGGTTAAATAGAAAAAATGAGTTTAAAGATGTGTTAAAAAGATGAATAGCCACCAAGCATGAATAAAACAAACATCTTCGGCATAAAATAACCCACCAATTGTTAACATGCCGTAAAATCCAACCAACAATCCACCTGCTGTGAAAAACATCTAAGCTTTTTATTTCTTGGTATGCACTTCAAAGTTTAAAAAAAATAACTTGACAGGAGTTCTTTCTAATTTGGCGAGCGAAACTCTTTCTTCTTATATATATATATATATATATATATATATATATATATATATATATATATGGTGATTGCCGCTTCTTGACAGAATAAGGCCATTTCTACAAGTAGTTCAGTTGAGAGCAGTTGTGAGTGCGCAGATGGCCCACGGGTCTAGCTTTTTTTTTTTTTTTTTTTCTTTTCTTTTTTTTTTTTTTTTAATTATGTACCCTGTCACACATGTGAGACCCTCGACATACAGGCCCTGCCACACAGGTCAGAGTTCAATGTAGGAAATGTTTGCATGGTGTCCGTCATGTGTTGCTTCAGAATGGAGGGCTCTAGTCAACTTACCTCATACTTCTTACAGCTATCATCAGCCTGTCTTTCCATGAGGATGTGTATCCAGCCCACCCCCTTCTGTCAATTGGTCCTTATAGCTGAAACTGATTTCTGCAAGGGCATCGATGTCGGCCCCATATCGAAATGCTCCCCTGTCACAATACTAGTATGTAGTTTCCCAATCTCTCAAGATCGGGAGGTGTCCAGACATTCCAGGAGGCTATTGTTAGCGTTGTTTTGTGTTGTAGTGTTTTGTTTTCAGCCCAGCTAATGTGGACATCCGTCGAAGCGATGGTTTCTGTCGAGCTTGATAGCTGATCCGGCATTTGTTTAGGTTATCTTTTCTAGACACTCCTCAAATGGCTGGGTGAACAGTGTTAACCAAGGGGCTGTTATTCACCCGCAACCTCGCCGAGGCATGTTGCTAACCCGTCAGGCCTACACAACTCACCGTTCCTCCATAGCTCTGAGACTTGTAGAAATATCTGCACGTGTTTTGTTTTACATGTTGTGCGCTTGTGCGACACGCACCGCATGCTCTCCTTCCCCAAAGTCAAGTATCAGTGACAAGCCGAGGCATGATGACTGAGAGACTTTGGGGAACGCAGGTGAATAATCTGACGAGATCTACGGGTCCACCACACCGGGAAAAAAAAAAAAAAAAAAAAAAAAAAAAAAAGGTCGGATGTGAGCACGCCGAGTGTCCGATTCAAGTTTCTTTCTTTCCTGTCACACACGAACCTCTTTCTAGGTTTCCAATCGCATGCGACCGTATGTGATCGAGAATCCCAGCCCTCGACAGGCAGGCCCTGCCACACAGGTCAAACATGTGGTCAGTCCCAGATGTAAGAGACGTTTCCATGCTGTGTCATGTGCCGCATACGGAGAGGCCACTTTAGGATGGGGTGCTCGAGCTGCCTTACCTCAGTTCCATACAGCTACCATGAGGCTGCTTATACAAAAGAATGTGTACCCGGACCCCACCTCTGTCAATTGGTCCTCCTCGCTGAAGCGAACTTCCGCAGGCTCAAGATGTCTGCCCCATATCAAGGGTTCTTTGCCACAGCTCCAGTTCATTGTCCAGGGCCCCGGGAGATTGTAGCCCAGGTTTGTTGTAATGTTTTCTTGCTTTCATTCTATTAATGTGAACAGCCACCAGCCGCAGGCTACCGACCAGCTTGATATTTGCTCCTTCCCAGATATCTGGGTGGGTAGTCCTACCCAGGGGCTACTCAGTCACTCACGGATGTAGAAATATCTGCACATGGTGACATGTTGTGCGCTTGTGCAACACGCTCAACATGCTCTCCTTCCCCAAAAATCAGTGGACAAGATTGGGGAGCGCAGGTGGATGATCTCTCGAGATCTACGGGTCCACCGTGAGGAAAAAAATGCCGGTGTATTTTTGTTTGTAAAATATTTGCATATATATATATATATATATATATATATATATATATATATATATATCAATCCCTGCCCGAGCAGGATGTGACTAAAGGTCTTAAGCGGAATTCAACAGGTTTGAATTCAGAGATTTCCTTCTCCTAAATCGGTTGCTTAACCAAGGTTAAAGAGCCCAGTCTGCCCTACGTTTTACCCATAGGTGGAAAGAGAGTAGAATTCATACACTTCCCAAGGGTATTAGCTCTAAGTGAAATGCTATTACCACGTCCAGGATTTGAACTCGCGGCGACGAGTCCATTTCCCATGACTTTAACCATTTACACCACGCGCTTCCTTATATGGTGACCTCATCCTTTGCCTATTTTCGAGCCGGTTTTACTCTAAGCTTAGCCATTTCTAAAACCACCCCTAGATGCAAGATCAGTCTCTGAAGATCTTTAAGGGAAATGACTGGTATTAAAAAATATTCGTAAGATTGATCGCACGCTTTAGGAAGATAGTTTCTTTGTGCTGGATATAAAATCGAGGCGAATTTGGCAAATTGATTTCGAAACTTGTCACGCGGGTGATTACTGGACTTCGGAACGGCCATCTTCTGAAGGCTTATGCAAACGGACAAAGAGCGCCGTTCGTACACGGCAATCGCTTTACAAATCCGACACTGAAGGGGGCGTGTTTCCAATTTGTACACAGCCGGCTCGGCGAAATGTAATGAAAAATGCGGCTTCGGTGTAGCGACCAGCGATATCTGCAAAGACACACGTCTCACTCTACGTAATGTAATCCAGCGACCAGCAGAAAAGGATTAAGCCAAACTTTTATTTCTCTCATTTTCTTCTCCAACGAAATTTTGTGCCCGTCTTAGTTGATTACTTAGTCGGTTGGTTGGCTCTTTTTATTCATTTTGGGCGCTGACCGCCATCTTTATTGCTTCTCCTCTCGGTTTTTTTCAAAATTGTTCTTTTCCCGCCTTAGTTTTCCTCATTTCTCTCGATGATTTGCAATGCTTACTATATTTCTTGGTCATTTTAGCTATTATTATCATTGTTTCTTTTCCCTTTATATAAAATGGTACACAGGATGATCCAAAAATAATGACTTCAATTTATTTCCATGGTAACGAAACCAGTTTACAAGGAACACAATATGGCTGAGTGTTGAAATAGGTCGGAAAAGTAAAACGGAAAAGTTTGGTGTGGGCATAGAATTTAAGGAATTTAGAAATTACTAAGGATACGAATTATGTTATTTTTGTGTAAAAACATGCAGCTGATAAATTATTGTGTAAAAGCATGCAGTTGATAAATGTTTGTGTTAAAACATGCAGTTGATAAATGTTTGTGTTAAAATATGCAGTCGATAAATTATTGTGTAAAAGCATGCAGTTGATAAATGTTTGTGTTAAAACATGCAGTTGATAAATTATTGTGTAAAAGCATGCAGTTGATAAATGTTTGTGTTAAAACATGCAGTTGATAAATGTTTGTATTAAAACATGTAGTTGATAAATGTTTGTGTTAAAACATGCAGTTGATAATTTTTTTGTGTTAAAACATGCAGTTGATAAATGTTTGTGTTAAAACATGCAGTTGATAAATTGTTGTGTTAAAACATACAGTTGATAAATGTTTGTGTTAAAACATGCAGTTGATAATTTTTTGTGTTAAAACATGCAGTTTGATAAATGTTTGTATTAAAACATGTTGATAAATGTTTGTGTTAAAACATGCAGTTGATAAATGTTTGTGTTAAAACATGCAGTTAATAAATTTTGTGTTAAAAACATGCAGTTGATAAATGTTTGTATTAAAACATGTAGTTGATAAATTTTTGTGTTAAAACATGCAGTTGATAAATGTTTGTATTAAAACATGTAGTTGATAAATGTTTGTGTTAAAACATGCAGTTGATAAATTATTGTGTAAAAACATGCAGTTGATAAATGTTTGTGTTAAAACATGCAGTTGATAAATGTTTGTGTTAAAACATGCAGTTAATAAATTTTTGTGTTAAAACATGCAGTTGATAATGTTTGTATTAAAACATGTAGTTGATAAATGTTTGTGTTAAAACATGCAGCTGATAAATTATTGTGTAAAAGCATGCAGTTGATAAATGTTTGTGTTAAAACATGCAGTTGATAAATGTTTGTATTAAAACATGTAGTTGATAAATGTTTGTGTTAAAACATGCAGTTGATAATTTTTTTGTGTTAAAACATGCAGTTGATAAATGTTTGTGTTAAAACATGCAGTTGATAAATTGTTGTGTTAAAACATGCAGTTGATAAATTATTGTGTAAAAACATGCAGTTAATAAATTTTTGTGTTAAAACATACAGTTGATAAATGTTTGTGTTAAAACATGCAGTTGATAAATGTTTGTGTTAAAACATGCAGTTGATAAATTCAATGCATGTTTTCACACAAAAATAACATAATTCGTATCCTTAGTGATTTCTAAATTCCTTAAATTCTATGCCCACCCCAAACTTTTCCGTTTTACTTTTCCGACCTATTTCAACACTCAGCCCACAATAACACCATCGTATAGAGAAAAATGTCTGTAAGAAAACGCTATAATTTCAAGATAGCCACCAGAATTTTATATGCATTTTTGCCAACCATGAACACATTATTGTCAAGTCATGATGAAAGCACCGGTTCCCATTAATTAACCGAAGTTGAGAATTGATGAATCTGTTCAATACCTACATAGGTGAAGACTTTAGAAACAGCATTCAAGTGATGATGTGTGGATAGTAAAAATAATAGTTGTATACTTATCTC
>CM042148.1:28433044-28448044 GCA_023376005.1 Doryteuthis pealeii
TTTATATATAATATTTAATTCCTAGCGAATATGAATCATATTAAAACAAATATATTTGACCCATAGATGGAACCCTAACAGGTACTACCTCAACGGATCAGAGCGGACTTGGGAATGATGGATCTCCGGTACCCGTAAACTGCCATCAGATGCAGTTTAGTGTCATGCACAGAGCGGGTTGGTATGGTAGGTAATGAGGAAAGATACAGATGAGTTCTATCCTAACACATCTTCAACTCATGTAATCTAATTGGTGCCAGGTTGGCTATGTTTTGACGTCAGTTAGTGGTGGCTGATGGCCACTACTCGAGAATTTTTTATATGCTAATTTTTTATTGCTAAAAGATTTCTCGTTTCCAAATGATACTTGCATCGAAGAATAAAGATCTATGCAATTTCAATTAAATAATAATAACAACAGCTTCAGTATAGGAACCACAAGGTTCCGGGTTCGATACCGGCCCTCGCCAACTCAGCGTATGAGTAGCGCAGGGATATGTGCGGTAAAGTAAGGAGTTACGTGTAGGTGTAGCGCCCCACCTCAGACGCAGAAACCATCTCCTAGGTCTAGCGCTACTGAAAAGGGGATAGACTCCTTCGCTGAATGGCTGATACCGACTTAAGGCCACCCCGACGACTTTTTATGCATATCAAATTCGGTAGCTGTGTTGGGTCAGTAAAATACGTCTACTTCTATATATGTAGCAAGGACTGAGAGAGAGAGAGAGAGACAGAGACAGAGACAGAGACAGAGACAGAGAGAGAGAGAGAGTGAGAGAGAAAGAGAGAGAGAGAGAGAGAGAGAGAGAGAGAGAGAAAGAAAGAAAGAAAGAAAGAAAGAAAGAAAGAAAGAGTTCATCTTTAGACATGGTAATCATTCCTAATTTTGGCGTTCATATTTACACACACCTATAGACAAGCCCCACGCCAAGGTCGAAAGAATTCAATTATGAGAGCACAGACTCAAATAGAAATATACCACTATACTCTCTCTCCGTCAGAATGATAGGTCCCTAATGTTGACTCTGTATATTGATAAGGACATTTATATAGTAACTTATGGTTTTGTTTATATAATAAACCCTTAGAATTGAACCTAAGTTTTCAATAATTTATTTCTCGTTGAAGCCATAGAGTAACTGCTTAGACTCACACGACAGCAGCATAATCCGACAGATTGTCTGTCTATTGAGGACAGACAGATTATAATGTTCTTATTATTTATACAGTTAGGAAACAATCACCTACGAGAAAAATAAAACATAATACATATCAAAGAAAGTAGAAAATTTGTCGACGTAGCATTGGCCATAAAATCTAATAAGTTAACAATGTATGGATCGACCGAATAAAGATAATGAAAAAAAAAGCCAGTAAAAAAGAACTTAAATTGGATGTACTCATAATTATTTTAGAATATGGTTCATTGCGCAACAGCTTAATGTACTCAAAGATGCACTAGATGCGCAAGACCAACGTTCTTCATTATTACATTATAGTATGTATCTGCTTTTCAGAATTAATGGACCGACAAAATAACTTTAAACCAGTCGAAATTAAATCAATAAAGTAAAATAAAGAATAAAATAGAATAAAATAAAATACAAAAAAGAACATAGAAAAGCAATTTAAATAAAGCAGCAGTAGCTACGTTCCGTCGTTATATTGTTTATCTTCGTAGTTTAGTTAATTGGCTGTATTTTACGGCATGTCAACCGTTGTTGGGTTATTTTATACTTAAGATGTGTCGTTTTATTCAGTCTTGTTTGGTATTCACACATTTATTTTTAATTGAATATTTTATTTAAAGTCAAATTTTCATAAACATTTTGGTAATTATTTATCTGTTGATGAAATTATATTTAAAATGGTCTTTTTGCGAGATTTAAAAAAAGGGGTTACAAAATGTTTACGTTTGTTTTCGATATTGCCTAAACTGATCATGTGACATGATTTTGGTGGTACCTAAAGTACTGACACTTTTTTAAAAAATTTTGTCCAGACTTTCTTGTTAAGGAAATATTAGCACCGATTTAGAAATAAAATATTTATTTTAAACATCTTGATAAATATAAGTTTAAACATTTTTTTTATTTTTATTTATTTATTCATTTTTTTATTAAAAATATTTATTCTAAACACATTTTAAAAAATTCTATTTAACACAGATTGGACTCTAAGAGGTATTACCACTCCGATAAGGTAATCGTGTGACATGATGTTTGAATCTATGTCACCATTGTAATGCATCAGTTGATGTACACTGAATTCAGTTGGTGATCCTAGCCCGTAGGTTTCCTTTGTAAGATATATAAGTCCAAGTCTGTAGTTAGCCTTGTAATATGTATAAGTCCAAGTCTGTAAGTAGCCTTAGTCCAAGTCTGTAGTTAGCCTTGTATATGTATAAGTCCCAAGTCTGTAGTTAGGCCTAAGTAGCCTTGTAATATGTATAAGTCCAAGTCTGTAGTTAGCCTTGTAATATGTATAAGTCCAAGGTCTGTAGTTAGCCTTGTAAATATAGTATAAGTCCAAGTCTCTGTAGTTAGCCTTGTAATATGTTATAAGTCCAAGTCTGTAGTTAGCCTTGTAATATGTATAAGTCAAGTCTGTAGTTAGCCTTTGTAATATGTATAAGTCCAAGTCTGTAGTTAGCCTTGTAACATATATAAGTCCAAGTCTGTAGTTAGCCTTGTAATATGGCATAAGTCCAAGTCCTGTAGTTAGCCTTGTAATATGTATCCAAGTCTGTAGTTAGCCTTGTAATATGTATAAGTCCAAGTCTGTAGTTAGCCTTGTAATATGTATAAAGTCCAAGTCTGTAGTTAGCCTTGTAATATGTATAAGTCCAAGTCTGTAGTCCCTGCTGTTAATCGAAAAGATATGCCTGGCTGGCAGAACATTCAACCAGCAATTTATGTGTGGACAGTTGCAAACGATCTTAAATGCTTTCTGTTGTCTTATCTCATTGGCCAATTTCTACCATAAATGACTGCTGCTGTTGGTAAAATCTATAATTAGAAGTGCCAATTTTGCGTACATCTTATACCTACAGATAGTCTAACACATGGTCATGGTGTTAATTATAGTAATAATTACTTTTGAAATATCTTCATCTAAAGTACTGGCTTGGTCAAAAAGTTAATTTAGTAAAAATAACAGTTTATTATTAAAGTTTATTTCCAGAAGATAACTACATTCAATCACATATGTATGATTTGTGTAGTTATAGTTATCGTCCTAGGGAATGTACTCGGCGAAACCGAATTCAAATCCTGGATGAGGCCGTTTGCAGCGACAAACATACACAGTAAGAACATATTACCTCTCCTCTACTCTCTTACTATTTATATACACAATAAGTAATGGAGTATGGAAGTAAGAAGAGGAAAGTAATCCGACGGTATGTGGAGAAAAGGTAGAAAACAAAAATGGGATATCATAATGGATGGACATTTACAGTCGATGTTCGAACATTTCGGTTAACAAAGGAAACCTTTTCAGGACTATGAAATTATATTATATATATATATATATATATATATGTGTGTGTGTGTGTGTGTGTGTGTGTGTGTGTGTGTGTGTGGCGCGCTCCCCATCCCCCTGGGGTTGAGCACATTGGGGGGGGGATTTCGCTGACGACCGTCAACTAAAGCATAAATGCAACGCTTTCCTATAACGGATGGAACACTATATCGCGGTCTTTACATACATAGGGATGTGTGTATTAAAAGACATACCCCCCCCTGCATTCTGTATGGGACTATAGCCAAGCAGTTATGGTGTCTGACTGATGCTGAACTGGTCGGATTTCAATCCCGGCTGTAAGTAGCTTACACATGTCTAGCCACACTCAATAGACTTGATAAAGTCGAAACACGTGTCTGTGGAATGACTATATATATATATATATAATATATATATATATATATATATATTATATATATATATATATGATAATTTCATAGTCCTGAAGAAGGTTTCGTTTGTAAACCGAAAATGTTCGAACATCGACTATAATTTCCCATCCATTATAAAAGTAAAAAAGTAAAGTCGTCGGGGCGGCCTAAAGTCGGTATCAGCCAGTCAGCGAGGGAGTCTATCCCCTTTTCAATAGCGTTAGACCAAGGAGATTGTTTTATTTAGCATCTGAGGTGGAGCGCCACAGCTACCATCAGCTCCTTACTTTACCGCACAGATCCCTGTGCTACTCATGCGCTGAGTTGGCGAGGACCGGTATCGAACGAGGAACCTTATGATTTCTAGCCGAACGCTCTCTCTCTATATATATATATTATATATATATATTATATAATTTCATAGTCCTGAAGAAAGTTTCCTTTGTAAACCGAAATGTTCGAACATCGACTATAATTTCCCATCCATTATAGCATATAATTATAATGGAGTATATAACAATAAGAACTGAAATTAGATCTCAAAAGCAAAATATGGTTTACGGCATCTGATTGAATTTGTAAACTCCGGGTATTGGCTTAACACTGCTCTCCCATAGACGTGAGATAGAATCTGGTCATGAATACCTCGTACGTTTACAGCAATATTTTAATGGCTACTTTAATAGCTTTTCATTTGCGCCTCCAAAAGGTCAGGATAAACATGAATCGCTTGAATTCGTGATTATTGGAGAGCAATCAAATCATTCCGATCAGTCTGATCATGTCATGTCAAAACCTCAGATAACCAGGACAATAAACATCAAAATGATTGGCATTGATGAATACCAACTTCCAGAAGATGATTAGTAATAGCAATAAGAACACGCGTTACTCTAGCGAGCTTTCATTATCAGAAGGTCACCTTGTCATCAGATTGTGCTAAAATTCGTTCTTCTGGAAAATTGAAAAAGAATTTTATGATTCCATATATGATTACACAAATGGTTCAATACAGCATTATATCATTTGGAACCTTTTTAAGACACGGATACATTCTGTTTACTTGGCAGTATGTGAGCTATATTAGTCCTCGTCTTAAAAATAACGGAATATTCCGTTAGAGTTGATATACATGATTTGTGTTAGGATAATGGTACGTAAATGTAAGCCCGTGTAGTGTTGTGGATATCGCCATAAAACTTATATTTGTAGACCCAAATCTATTAATAATGGAGATTCGCTTCCGGTTTTTGTCTGTAACAAAAATTACGTCACTGCTTACGTCAACATACCCAACACATAATCCAATGTCATAACATAGAATAAATATACTCAAAATGTGAGCATGCAACGTTAGACATTGTTTCAATAAATAGATGCCCGTGTTACATATTTATATATAGATTGTTTTATTCTAATATAATATTCAAAGTTATCGGAACTGTTTCCATTTCAAATTGTCTTTCTTTCTTTTTTTTTACCCCTTTAATAAATTAGGACGATTTTACATACTTATGGTACACTCTCTATGACATTGAATTTTCAGCTCCCATCCCCTCAGGCAATGTCTTTCAAAACATTATTTTTACATCGCCCGGGGTGCGTCTTTTTATTTTGCTAGTATTAATAATGGAGATTCGCTTCCGGGCTTTGTCTGTAACAAAAATTACGTCACTTCTTACGTCACATTACCCAAAATCGTCATAACATAGAATAAATACACTCAAAATTTGAACATGCAGTCCTTATTGTTTTTAAAACAAGTTTTAATAAATACATGACCTGTATTATATATCTATATATAGTTTGTTTTATTTTAATATATATTTCAAATTTACATTTCAAATTGTTTTATTTTTTAATCCTTTAATGAATTTGATGATTTTACTTACTTAGGGTACAAACTTGCTGACATTGAATTTTTACTCCCACCCCTCAGGCAATATGTTTCAAAAATCTAGTTTTACATTGCCCGGAGGGTGTTCTTTATTTTATACTAGTTAAAATAATTGACGCAGCTCTTTTTTGTTTCACTGCATGCTAATGCCATTGACATGAACATATCTATTTTCCCCCGGTTCGTTTGTTGGTTGATGTTCACTGGAGTTGTTTAAGGCCACATCTTATTTCATATAAATGATTTGTTTGCGTTTATTGGCATACAAACCCTTGTGTGTTATTTAATGCCAGATATGTTTTGTATAATTCCAGATATTTTGTATAGACATATTTAGCAACCCCTCTCCACGAACAAAACGCGACGCAAGATCAATTTCTTGAGCGGGGTTTCATAGGTCTAAATTCAGATAAGGGCCAGGTTAGCTCAGTCGATAGAGCGTTCGATTAGAAACCACAAGCGTTCCTAGTTCGATACCGGCCCTCGCCAACTCAGCGTATGAGTAGCACAGGGATGTGTGCGGTTAATTAAGGTCCTGATGTTAGATGTGGCGCTCCACCTCAAACGCAAAAATAATATCCTTGATTTAGCGCTAGTGAAAAGGGGATAGACTTCCTCGCTGATTGGCTGATAGTGACTTTAGGCCACCCCGACTACTTTACTTTTTACTTTTACATGGGTTTTGTAAACAAGGTTAAACAGCCCAGTCAGTCCTACTATTTTACCCATAACTGGAGGGAGAATATTTGGATTCAAATCTTTCTCAAGGTCATTTGCGTTATGTGAAATGCAAACTGGCTCGTCCAGGACTTGAAAACGTCTTGTCGTGTCCATTTCCTACGAAGGTATGCATTACACCACGTGCATCCACATGTCTGCATATAATTGAATAATTTATTGGCTGACTGGTTATTTTCTTTAATGGTATCTCAACTCTTGTGGGTTATTTAATATTCAAATCTTGTTTTCCAGTATGTAAGATTCCATGTGTATTGATAAATTGCTAGAAATAATTTTCATTAACTTTATGTATATTAATATATTGGGAAAATAACTTGCATTAATTTCAGGCGTATTAGTAATTAGTATTTGACCTTCATCCATTGCCTTCTAGCTCCTTTAAGATAAAAAAAAAGGATGGGTGTTTGTTTGTCATGGTAGCAATTTGAAGAATACGGTCGCGACCCAATAATATATATGCTAGAGTTTGAAATGACCAGCCGATTCATTGTATGAGGCCTCTTCTACCGCCCGTTTAGCCTAAGTAAGGACTGATATGGGCCAGATAGCCATTTAGTACCCACGTCATGGATCCCGTCCTCAGACATTACGGGTCTCAACAGTAGGATAGATGGGTCTTGATAAGGATAGCTCATCTATACATATATAAAGGGAAGTTGTGGGAATCTGTATGTCCGGAGGAAACTTTGAAAATAAAACAATTGACTACAAAGTAAATATATATATATATATACATTAAATATCACCAGGGCTTGGATTTTGAGCCAAAATAATGAAGATTTGAGTCATATTTGGGAAGATATTTAAAGATTCACATTTGAATGGAAACAGAAGGGAAAGTCATTTGCATGTTATTTTTTTAATCTTTTTTTGTATGTTTTTTTTTTCTTCTTTGAAATATAATATTGATTGATAGAAGTAATTCCATCATTTATATATTTACAAATTGTTAATCATTGAATGGAAATTTCTAACTATATTGTTATATATTTCCGTGGGAATGTTTATGGGGCAACCAGTGAGGATCTCACTCGCGATAAGTAATAATGGATCTGCGAGACTAACTTTAAAAAATACCCCCTCTACCCAGGCGACGCCGGGTAGCCACTTCTAGTTTAGTAGAAAGAAAACACAGAATTTAAAACACTTACCACCGGGCGTGGTAACTTTATGGACATACAAAATCCCTAAGACAGTACAACGTTCAGTTTATTCTCATATTGTCAACCCCGGTGGCGTGAAAAAGTGTTACATAATTGTTAGTACCCTAACACTTATGTACATTTAGTGTAGTAACCAAAATGGCTGAATGATTACAGCCGCCGGCCTTGAAGGATTGAGTGACAAGCCTTGACCTCAACTTCAACTCCCCTCCGGTGGATACCGTGAGAATCGGTGGAGAAGGCCCTCTTCCGGCTTTGATTAGAAAGAGAGTTTAGTTCAGTATCTGCCGAACCTCAGAGGGAGCAAGGCGCGCCTAAGCGCATTGCCATACTCAGACTTTGCGCAGGTAGTCTGGTGGGGATTTCGGAATAAAATATGATCTAAAGCAAATCGAAGTCTTGGGTTATTATCTAAAAACTACCAATGACTCAGGGCTTATGATTGATGAGAAATCCCCAATGGAAGACCAGACATGAAATCACCAAGATGAAGTCCAGTAAATATATATATATATATGATAAAATGTTGGCGGTTTGCCATAAGGGTAATAGGGCCTGGGCAATCACATATGTGCTAGGGTTCGACGTGACGAGACTGATTGATTGGACCGCTTGTCTAGCCTGAGGGCCAATGTAGAGTGCTGCAAATGACATTGGTGGGTTGGCGATATCGATGTATCCCATTACAAAGAGAGAGACAGAGAGAAACACATACAGAAACCGATAAAAAGCAATACATTAGGTCGGATGTCCATGACCCTCTCTCTCTCTCTCTCTCTCTCTCTCTCTCTCTCTCTCTCTCTCTCTCTCTCTCTCTCTCTCTCTCTCTATGTCATCACTCCTGGGAGATCGTCCAGGTAGAGCTGATTCTTATAAGTTTTTGCTTGTCGGCCTAGGCTGGTGTATCGATGTGCTGGTGTCACACTGTCGAATGTCACTTATGGGTCCTTCCTAGCATCTCCAATAGTGTTCAGCATGTCTTGTTACACATTTATGGGCCATCCTTTAGCCTTCAAGCAAGAGCGCTTGTCCAGCGGAAATCCCTGACAAAGAATCATTTGGTTCTCCTTAGTATTGTAAGTTCCTTCGTCAATGATTGCAAATGGACTATGGAAAGTATCAGTGTTTAAGTAGTCAATCAGCCTCGCTGTTGATTTCCGAAGGAATAAACCACGTTACCTTGTCCAGTATACATATTTAGGGGGTGTATTGCAGGACACCTTATATCACAAAATAATCCAACACTGGTTCATCTTAATCGGATAATCTTTATGTTAAGAGACAAGTATAGCTGTTCTTTTATCATTTGTTTAATTTTTTAATACGAGGCTTGATATCATATGAGTGCTAGAAGGCGGTGACTGAGGGTCTACATGTCCTGAGTATGACGTTAAACTCTAACTGATGGTGAGGTTCTAGTTCTGGAGGTTTGGGGAATGTGGAACACCCCTTCATCACCATTGCTCCCAGGTCCACTCTGACCCAGAGTGGTAGTACCTCTTAGGGCCCATCTATGGGTTAAATAGTAAAACATGAGTTTATAAAAAAATGAGTATACTCATTAAGAATGAATTTATTTCAAAACTTTGTCGGCATTAGATGACCCAGTGAGGTTGATATGCCGTAAAACAAACCAAACCAAACCAAACAAAGATGAGGCTTGATAATTTGAATTATTTACATGACAGAACGGATATAAATATTTGTTCAAGACAGCACACAGCATTCCTGTGTAATTCCATCCAAGTTTATTTCTTTAAGTGTTTCGTTAGATTCCTAGTGCTGCAGCCATACAATAGCACTGATACAACTTTGAACAATGTTCGCTTTATCTTACCAGTGAGAGCGGATTTCTATATATATAGACAGAGACAATATCTCATAGAAAGATGTAAGATCTTATTTCCAGCCGATTATTCTAAATATATTACACCAAAACACTTTTATTGTTAATCCGGGTTTTTTTCTCTCTCTCTCTTACAATATTTATATACGTATGTTTATATTAACTTCAGGAAACGTTTAAGCCTATACCGCAATAGACTAGCTCCATTTGCTCGGATCACCGCACATTAACTCCCATTTCTCTCGTTAATCAGTCTTACATGCTTTTACAGGTTATTATTCTTCGTTCTGCTTTCTTTGTGCATGCCAAATCTTCAATTTGCCAGCAGTACGTCCTGACCGTGCCACCGGAGGTGATGCTACAAGTGAGAGAAACTTAGCACAATGCTGAATAACAGTGCCAAACCACGTAAAGTGGCCTGTGCCAAGTCATGTCTTGGCCGAGACACGCAATCTCATCTTCTCGCAACTTTCTATAAACGGTCTGTGGATAACAACTAAAGCGCTCAACGGTCCACAGAGCTTTTTTTATTCGTGGCTTCACTCTTTTTTCATTCGCTGATTTCATTATTATTTACATTCTTTTTTTTTCCTTTTCTCTTGTATATTTATAGAAACTTTCTCGGTCATTTTCCCCGACATTTTTTCTTTTCTTTTTTTTTTTGTTTTCTTCATCTTTTTGTTCTATTTTTTTCTTTTTCTTTGTTCTTTCGTTTTTTATTTCAATTTAACAGATTTTCATTCTCGATTTTTAAAATACTATTATTCATTTAACTTATTAATTTCTTTCTTCTATTTTTCGCATTAAATCGTTTACTTTCTTTATTCATTCTCTGTACTTATATACGTTTTCCTCTTTTTCATTTTATTCCATTTTTTTTTCATTTATTCATTAAATGCTTTGAACGATGTATGTGCATTAACTCTATTAATTTATTCCTTTATTTTTCGTTTACTTCATTTATTTTCCATCAATTTTTCCTTCTTTCATTCTTCAGATTTTGAACATCCGGCTTTGACAAATCAAAGGGGAGCAACTCTATATTTTTGTTAGGTGTACATAATTTATTCCTTTATTTTTCCTTTACTTCATTAAATTTCCTTCAATTTTTCATTCTTTTATTCTTCAGTTTTTGAACATCCGGCTTTGACAAATCAAAGGGGAGCAACTCTATATTTTTGTTAGGTGTACATAATTTATTCCCAAATTTTTCGTTTACTTCATTAAATTTCTTTCAATTTTTCATTCTTTCATTCTTCAGTTTTTGTACTTATATTAATTTTGTGTCTAATTCCATGAATTTCTTTTCTTTCCGTATTCTGAACTGTTGTGTTTTTAACATACAGTTAAAATATGAAAGATTGAAATGATAATGCAAGACCAGGTTATTATAAAATTAAAAAGGTTTCATTTAACACAGGGTAGAAATTGCTTTTACTCTCAAGCGACTTAACCAGTAACTGAACGCTGCGTTCAAAACATAAACAGACGTAAACAAGCGTAAACAAACGCCATCTACAAGATGGCGGAGACCTCACATCCAGCTTTGACAAATCAAAGGGGAGCAACTGTATATTTTTGTTAGGTGTATATAATTTATTCCTTCATTTTTCGTTTACTCCATTAAATTTCTTTCAATTTTTCCTGTTTTTATTCTTCAGTTTTTATAGTTATATTTATTTTGAATCTAATTCCATGAATTTCTCTTCTTTCCGTATTTTGAACAATTTACTTTTATTTTTTCTGTGTCTTGGATATGACTAAACTGCATCCGATGGTGATAGTTGGTTGGTTGGTTGGTTGGTTGGTTGGTTGGTGGTCAGATTTTACGGCTTGTCAACCCTCATGGTTATGCCGAAAAGATTTGGTTTTATTCATTCATATTAGGTATTCAGTTTTTTTCAAACCCAGTTTTTTTTCCAAATACATTTTAAACACTCATTTTCCGATCTCTTTAACCCATGGATCCGACGCTAACAGGTACTATCATTCCGGATCAGAGTGAACCTTTGAATAATATAAACGAAGGGATACTCAAAACTCCACAGAGCCTCAGAATTGGAACTTCAACACTAAATGCAGTTTATCAAGGTCCCAAAAGCCCTCAGCCACCGCCTTCTAGAACATATGATAAAAAGTGTTGGGGTTTGTCAGAAAAGCAATCACATAGATGTTAAGGCTTGACATGATCAGCCGATTGATTCTCCGACCGCCCATCTAGCCTAAGTAAGGGTCAAATAAAATTGGTATGTTATGTTAATAGGTGGACCCATTGGTGGGCATCTTACACCTCTGCAGAGGTGCAGCCGGTGTATTTTACTGCCCCAGTCGACAGGGCGGGCATCCGATTGTAAACATCAGTTTTGGAACGCTGGAGCGTATAGACACTTCATTGTCATTAATCTCAAGTCGATAATGACCTGGATTGGTAGTACCTGTTAGTGTCCTTTCATAGGATAAATAGATCTTTTTCCAAACTACTCCTGTAAGATAGGGATGATTTGTACCATTTAACAGTGCGCAAAATAATTATTATAGAAAAGAAAGTGCAATTTAAAAAAGAAAAACTGCAATGGAACATTGGGAATCTTGTTGCCAATAGAAATAATTACAAAATCTTATCTTTGATTTAGAAGAAATTCTTCTTTTATCAGCTAATTGAAAAAGTATAATCCGTTTTCACATGCTTTCCCTACGATAAATAAATGATCTGCGCATAGTACGTCTCTTTGAAATATTGTGTTCTCCGTCAAAATTATTATTTTGTTGTAGTTTAGTTTGATTTATTCAGCGGTATTTTGGACCACTCTGTAAGTTACTATAATACTAAATATATAAATATAAATATAAATATATATATATATATATATATATATATATATCTCACAAACCATTCGAGTGAGACGGACAAAACATGCCGGGCACTGCTGGAGAGGCAAGGATGAGCTCATAAGTGACGTTCTCCTGTGGAAGCCAACACACGGACATGCTAGTGTGGGCCGCCCAGCAAGGACCTACATTGACCAACTAAGCAAAGACGCAGGTTGCTGCACAGAGGACCTCCCTGGGAAAATGAATGATAGGAAAGGTTGGCGAGAGATTGTCATGGATATCCGTGCTAATAGCGCGACATGATGATGATGATGATATATATATATATATATATATATATATGTGTGTGTAATATATCAAGAAAATTGAAAAAACACAGGTTTAAATGGGTTAAGTGGTGAGTTTATTGGCCGACGCTGCAGTGTTTCGATCTATTAAATAGATCATCTTCAGGGCATAAGATAAGAAATTATATATCACAGAAAGATGAGAAAAAGTGAGTGGTAATCCTTCTTATTCAGTCTGTTTAAAAATTTTTTCTGAAGTTTGAAAAAAAGGAGACGGTTTTGAAATATGACATCAAATATTCTATTTTAAGGTGTGAGTATGTAACGCTGTTAGTGTGTGTATTGAAGGAAAACATTGTGCATTTTTTAGGTATGTGGTTGTGTGTGTGTGTGTGTGTGTGTGTATAAATTTTTTTCTGTAGCGATAAAACGACAGGAAGTGAAAGCTCAAGGTTGTGTGTGTGTGTGTGTGTGTGTGTGTCTGTGTGTGTGCGTGTGTGTGTTGTGTGTGTGTGTGTTGGTAAGAGGTAGGGGAGAGGTGTTGTGTATATTGGTAAGAGGGGTATAGAGAGATGTCATGAAAAGGAATTTTCATGTTTTAAATTAAGAGAGGAGATGGAAGTTTGGGTGTGTGGGGGGGATTGGGGATTTAAAAATGAAAAGATATTATTTTATTTTATTTATTTTTTGTTAGAAAGAGTATTGTATTGTTGTTTTATAGTTAGTACTGATTATTTGACGATTAATATATATTAATATTACAATTACGTATAAGTGAATGAATTATTGTTATTATTATTGTTATTATAGTTTGTATTTTTTATTAAATCTAAATACATTATTATAATTATATATATATAATATACATATATACATATAATATATATACACATACACACACACATATACATATATATACATACATATACATATATATATACACATATACATATATACACACACACATACACACATATACATATATATATATATATTTATTTTATTTTATTTTATTTATTTTTATTTCTATTTTTTTAATTTTATTTAAAAAAAAAAAAATATTATTGTTATAAAGATAATTGTTATTATAGTATATTATAATTATTATTTTATTATAATTTTTATAAGGTTTAAGGGGAAATATTTTTATATATAATTATTATCAAACATATATTATTATTGTTGAAAAATCTTGGTTAAATGGGTAAAGTGTGATAATCTGTTGTGTGTTGAGATCGAATGGAGATTATCATGTTACTAAATAAGTCTGTGATCAAAGGTAAATTGTTGGTGGTCATTCAGTAATAAATGGGGAGAGTTAATATGTAGAAATTAAATGAGATATTGTCAGATGTAGGGAATTTTATAATTCTTGAGGACAACCTTGGACAGGTAAGGTGAAATCCGGGTCTCTGTTTGATTGTATTGAAAATGGAGATGGCGCTGGATTCTACAATTTTTCTTTCTTTTTTGTTGTGAATTCTGATTAACAACTTGGATTCTTTAAAATTGAAAGAATGGTTAGTTTCTGAGATGTGTTTGTGAGTGCGTTGTTCATTTGACCATTTCTGATATCTCTCTTGTTTTCTCGGATTCGTTGGTCAATGTGTCTAGATGTCTCTCCTATGTATTGTTTGTCGCAATCCAAACATTGAATGGTGTACACACCTGCACTGGACCTTGTGTGAGTGTTGTTTTTTTGGTTATTAATAATATTTTTTATGGTTTTGGAGGAATTTGTTACCGTTTTTATTCCATTTAACCAAGATTTTTCAACAATAATAATATATGTTTGATAATAATTATATATAAAAATATTTCCCCTTAAACCCCAACACATTTACACTCCCATTGACACAATTATAATATAACCACTGATAAAATAATAATCAAAAATATACATCCTTATTAACCAATAATTATTTCCACATAATTATAACCACACTAACACTATTTGCATAAACACAATTATCATCAGAATAATTATAATAATAACAATATAATAATAACAATAATTTAATAATAATAAAAATTTATAATAACAATAATACTAATAACTATAATAATAGCAACAACAATAATAAAAATATAAGTAATAATTATAATAATAATATTAATAATAACAATAATTATAATAATATAAATTACAATAACAACATTTCAATAAAAATTATAATAAAATAATAATTATAATATACTATAACAACAATTATCTTTATAACAATAATATATATATATTTTTTTTTTTTAAATAAAATTTAAAAAAAAAGAAAATAAAAATAATAAAATAAAATAAAATAAATATATATATATATATGTATATGTGTGTATGTGTGTA
>CM042148.1:28453044-28463044 GCA_023376005.1 Doryteuthis pealeii
AACTCAGCATATGAGTAACACAGGGATCTGTGTGGTAAAGTGAGGAACTGATAGTAGGTGTTGTGCTCCATCTCAGACGCTAAAACAATCTCCTTTGTCTGGCGCTAGTAAAAAGGGGATAGACTCCGTCGCTGTCTGGCTGATACCGACAATTGGCTACTCGGACGACTTACCGAATCCGACAAAAGAAGGTTCGTGAATATCAATGTTAAAACCCATGTTTTCTCCCTGGTTGTTTCTTAGGTCCCGATCTTGAGAAATGTGTTTTTACTTAAAACGAAAAAGGCGTCTTAAGGGTGAATAAAGCAATTTGCTGTGCCATGTCAGATTGCCAACGTTAATTTGTTCACACAAGAAAAGATAACACGTAAAACAAATTATGCTTTTTTTCTTATCAAACCTTGATCTCCATCCGACAAATTTAATCCCGCATCTGAAAGTGTTATTCACGTCTGTACATGTACTGTGACTCCGCAAAGCAATAACTGATAACCTACAGTGTAAACTGAATAAAGAAATAAGTTGAATATTATAGAAATGTTAAAGTCGTTATTAAAGAGACGTATCAGAAAGTGTGGCTCCTCGTCTTAGATATATCAGTAATATTTAAATTAGAGGGCATAAAAAGAAGAGTGACAAAAGCAATAAAAACAGTAAAAGATTAAAATTACTGGGAAAGATTAGAAGAATTAAGATTAACTACTTTACTAGAAAAAAAGAATGAGGTGTGATCTAATTGAAACTTTCAAAATAATAAATGGAATTACTAATTATGGTAGACACTTTTTAAAGTATTTCTCCTCGAACTGAAAACTCGCTGGTGCAGCCATACAGTAGTACTAACAGCTAAAGCTTGAAAGAATTATCACTGTATCTTATCAGAAAGATCAGATTTCCATATGATTGATAATCTGTCTATAGCAATCCATACCTTTTCTATGCATATATTGACATCGCTTTCTGTAGATGAAATATTATTACCTAGGTATGTGAACTGGCCAACTAATTTGAGTGGCTTACAATTCAGTGTGGAGATGCCTCCATCTTGTTTAAAACAAATGAACTCTGAGTTCACATAGTGGTCAATGCCTCTTGCTGCCTTCTTGATGCTATGGATTAGAGCAGTGGTTCCCAAAATGGGCCACAAGTAAATATTATAATTCTATATGGTAGTATCTTGATTGAATAAATATCTAATGTAAAATGGAAATAGTTTTTCTATTATAATAATTTCATGGGCCACAAAAAATTATGGTTTCAAAGTGGGCCATTAGCTGAAAAAGATTGGGAACCCCTGGATTAGAGTAATTATAAATCATTCAATCAGCAAAATTTGCCTAATCAGTTTAGAAATGCTTGCTTTAAACAACTCAGATAAAATGTCTTAAATTGTAATTTACAAATAAGATTACTGAATTCAAAATCTAATTCTATTAACCAATTGTTTCCTATTCTGATAGAATAATATTTTTGGACAAATTCATCAATGAGATCAAAAACTTCAATAACGTACATAATATTTAATAATAGAAAGTTATTTAGTTAGAAAATAATCTTCGTAATTTGAAAAAACATGACACAAAGACTTGTAAACAAAAGAAGGCAAACACTAAAAAGTGTGAAACAAGAAACATTAAATAAAGACTGACAAAAGAACTGAATGAAAAAGACTTTATTAATTGGTAAAAGTCGAGTACAATACCTGGACAAACGGGGTATTCTTTTTCGCATCAGCGCACACCGTCTGCTAAACACGAAAATTTTAAAAAAACAAAAAACAAACACAAAACAAAGAAAAGAGTAAAATAAAAATAACAAAGATACGTTTTTAAACAATGTGCTGGAATTAATAATAATAAAATAAAGTTTCGAAAAAAAACAACACCATTTAAGAAATAAACGCCTTTAAAGGATGAATACAATTTAATCTTCGTTACTTTCGCTAATAACATCAATAACAAAAATGTCGATTCCCATAACTTGGACAAAAATAGTGCGTATTTTATTGGACATTTTTCTTTATTAAAGAACATGTTGTCGGTCGTTGTAAAAACAAAGATAGATTCATAAAACCTGATCTTCATGGATCAGTGAGGAAGAGTGCCCTTCCATATCACAAGATCTCAAACCCTCGATTCTTCATGCTGAACAAAAACATTAAAACAAGAAAATCAAAACTGAATAAAGTATTGGAGAAAATATCATATATATATATATATATTATATAGAGAGAGAGAGAGAGAGAGACAGACAGACAGACAGACAGACAGACAGACAGACAGACAGTCATTTATCAATTATTCCATCAAACACACACACACACGCACACAGAGAGAGAGAGAGAGAGAGAGAGAGAGAGAAGAGAGAGAGAGAGAGAGAGAGAGAGAGAGAGAGATGAATATACAAACAAAACGCTTACATAAGGTTTGTTTCACGCAAGGATTAAAATAAATTTAAAAACAACAAAATTAAAAGGCTATATTATGGTATTTCCTGTAGACATTCACACTTAGAACCAAACAACTCTCTTAAAGTTGCGAATTAAGCTGCAAAGTATAGAGGTGATTTGATAATAGCCGTGAGTGCTTGTGAAAAAGACAAAACCAAAATAAAGCAGCAGCGCATTTTGGGTTATCTGCTAACAGATTATGGTGAACTGGTGTGCCACAGTTTTCACCAAGCAACACTCCTCGTGGTTATAATTTATAGTTGTTTTACTTTGTTTTATAGCATGATTGTTCTACAAGACTAGATAAACGAGTCAGCTCTACTATTCTTCGTACAGTTCGAGACGGATAGTATTGTTATGTAATTTTCACAAGGGTATTGGTGCTTTTATTTGTCTCATACCCCACCTGCATCACCTGGTCACAAGGCTCCATTTTAACGTGGGCCCACCCAAAAGCCGAAGCTAATAGTTGGGAGAGAACAAAAATTGCGTCGATCCCATCGGCATTCCCCCTCAAGGGGGGCGCCTTGGACGCTGGGCAATAAACCTAGCCCTGCCCGCAAAGGGGCAGGTATTGCCTGGAGCGATGGCCCTCTGGGATCGACGCTATTAATTTAACACCTCACCGGTCCAATGGCCGAAGCTCACTGGATCCCTGTCCCGAAGGACGGGTCGGTGATGGGTATTCGTGCTATGTCAAATGCAAACAGCATCGTCTAGACTCAGGTCGCCGTGTCAATATTTTACGACTGTAACCATTACACCACAGTTCTCCACAATATTCACCCAATCTGTCCACTACAGGTAGGATTTGACACAAGGTCACAAATTCATCAATGAGATCAAAAACATCAATAGCGTACAACATATCAAGATTTGGGTGCACTTGGACAAAAATAGTGTGTATTTCATTGGACCTTTTTTCTTTGTTAATGCACATGCTGTCGGCCGTTGCAAAAACATGATCTTGGTGTAGATACCATTGTTCTTCATGGACCAGTAAGGAAAACTGCCCTTCCATATCACCAGATCTCAACCCCTTGATTTTTCCTACTTGTCAAAACCATCGAAACACTGAAATCAAAACTGAATAAAGTATAGGAAAAAAATGCCACAAACACACACACGCACACACACACACACACACACAGACACACACACACACACACACACATATATATATATATATAACAGAAAAATTACAGAAACACGCACAACCTATGTATATATATATATGTGTGTGTATATGTGTATATATATATATATATATATATATATATATATATGTATATCAATATATGTATTGATTAAAGCCTGAAGAAGATACCAGAATATCTGAAACACGTGTTGCGTATGTAAAATAAAAAGAATAAAACATTTTTTCTGAGAACGATACATTTTGCGGACCTTCTTCTTTTTTTATAAAATATTACATTTTCTCCCGTTGGAACCAGAACAACATTTTATATATATATATATATATATATATATATATATATATATATATATATATATATATATGTGTGTGTGTGTGTCTGTGTGTCTGTGTGTCTGTGTGTCTGTGTGTGTATGTGTGTGTGTCTGTGTATGTGTGTGCGTGTGTGTGTGTGTGGCATTTTCAATTAAGCACATATTCTCCAAAAAAATTGTCGACTAAAAAAGGCATATCAGAAACACATCGTTCGTGTATTTAGTTCTCATATATATATATATTATATATATATATATATATATATATATATATATATATAGAGAGAGAGAGAGAGAGAGAGAGAGAGATAGATGTATATATACAAATACATATACATATATATATATAATATATATATATAGATAGATAGATAGATAGATAGATAGATGTATATATACAAGGTCACAAATTATGGGCCATCCAGCGAGGATCGAGTAGGCTTCTCAGCAGTAATAATAGATCTACAACTTGCTTGCAAACCATTACACTAGATTTACACCACGACGGGATGCTTTTGGTTCAACGGGTCCATTTCCTACGACGATAACCACAACACCAAAAACACAAATTGAATTAATATATAAATGAAATTAAATAACAGTAAGTTAAAATTAAAGAAAGAAGAAGGATACAGAATTAAAATGGCTTAAAGTAGAAAAAATTGAAGAAAGATTGAATGGACGAAAATATGAAAAATAATGAAGGAAAAACGTTTAAATATTATTCTATTTTAACACTGACATTCACCATTCATTCATGCTTAAAAAAAACCCCGAATATTCTAATTTTTTATTTTTTATAACACTAATATGCGACGCACACTTATAACTCATTATATATATATATATATATATATATATATATAATCCAAAAGTCCAGAGAAGAAATCTTCCTTACGACACAAGAGTTTTATTTAAAAAACCTGTCGCAGTTTGAGAGCTCAATGTGTGCTCTTAATGTTAGAGTCACAGAGCAAATATCTTATTATAATGGAGATTGTGTGCTTTTCCGTCTGTAACCGAAACTATATTCCTACTCAAGTCACAATTCTCTTAGTTATAGACATCACATTCTTCATGATTTTATTTTTATCTAAACCTCAATTATTAATAAAATTGTCTTACATTATTAATACTGTTAACTATGTCTACATACTAACAACATGCAATTATATTTATATATACAACAAAATAGCGCTTTACAATGTGAACGGGAAGGCTAATTTGCATATTAATATTAAAAAATCGAATTTAATAAATATGTGCTTAGTATTATTGATTTCTAACTGTTTGGTTTTATTTTAATGAATATAAGCAAAAATCTCTTCAATGAATCTTAAATGAAATCCATTAACAAGATAAAATAACTGTCATTTTATTCTTTACTTCCTCTTATAACTAAATACTTAAATTAGAAAAAATAACAATGAAAGACGAGAGTGATGGAAGAGTAAGTTTCAGTTGTTCCATTTTTTATTATACTCCCTCTGTTTCAAATCTTTTTATCTGCATTCTTATTTAGTTTCATTAGTCTTTCTAATTTAATATAATATATTATTACATTAAAACTTAAATACTTGAACCCGGAGGGTGCATATATTTGCTAGTATATATAATCCAAAAGTCCAGAGAATAAATCTTCCTTACGACACAATATTTTATTTAAAAAACCTGTCGCAGTTTGAGAGCTCAATGTGTGCTCTTAATGTTAGAGTCACAGAGCAAATATATAAGTAAAGAAATAACAAAAGACTTAGAGATTTAGCATTATAGTCTATTTCAGGGAGATTAGACAAATTGAAAAAAGAAAGATTGAATGATAAAAATGGAATGGACGAAAATATGAAAAAAAAAATGAAGAAAAAACGTTAAAGTCAACAAATTTAACTTTAGGTCACCATGTCCATTTGCTACGACGATAATCGCTGCAAGATGAGTACATCTTTTATCAAAGATATATACAATTCTAGAGAGTGTATATATGCCTACCAGTTCATAGAGTTCGGCACCAGAAAACTGTCCTCTGATAACGTCGAATGCACCGTTTACCCCTTTTTCTTCTATACTTCTACATCATAATACAATATAATAAGAGATTGACTTTTGACGGTGAATAATGATTTCTATTTTTCATCTTCAACATCAATAAATTGCCTAGTCAAATCCATCCCTTTGTCGAGCAAGCATTCTGTAATAGACGGGTAGCAATCTTTGATATAAAATCTAATTAAATTGAATATATATATATATATATATTATATATATATATATATAATATATATACATATGTGTGTGTGTGTGTGTGTGTGTGTGTGTGTGTGTGTAGAAGAGAGATGAAGATAAAAGGGTTCTATTTTAAGTTTGATTTATGTTAGAGAAATAATCGATCAGACCATGCTACCATCTCTAATACACATTCGCCTAAAGATGCAGGAATATCAACAGAAACTCCGATCCCTAATGTTCCTAACAGAACATTTGTATTCTCTGGATTTGACCTTTCAAATAACTGTAACACTATTTAAGTGTTATGGGTTGATTGGCGATCTATTAATTAATTACCAATTAATTAAAACTACCCTAATTATTAATTATGGTGGTTTGTTAAAATTAAAAGTAATAATAATAATAATAATAATAATAATAATAATAATAATAATAATAATCTGTCCCCATTATAAGATACTCAGGACCATTCTTAAAATGGACAAAAGAAGAACTCAGACAGATAGACCAAAGGACGAGAAAATTAATGACCATGCACAAGGCTCTCCACCCTAGAGATGATAGAGATGATAGAGATGATAGAGATAGATTGTATGTGTCAAGAAAGGAAGGGGGAAGAGGTCTTGCCAACATAGAGGAATGCGTAGAAACCACAATCCAACAACTTGAAGATTACACAAGGAAGAGCAAAGACAAATTACTTATGGCGGCCAACAATAGTAGAAACGGCAGATGGACAAACAGAAAAACGACAAAGACTAGAAAACAAAAATGGGAAGAAAAACAATTATATGGACGCTTCAAACGACAAATAGATGAGGTTGCACATGGAAAGACTTGGACATGGTTAAGAAACGGAAACCTCAAAAGAGAAACAGAATCACTTATAATTGCTGCACAAAATAATACCATAAGGACAAACTACATCAAAGCGAAAATTGATAAGACCCAACAAATAGTAAATGTAGACTTTGCGGTAATAGAGATGAGACTGTTAACCATATACTCTGCGAATGTAGCAAACTAGCACAACGAGAATACAAAACTAGACACGACTGGGTTGGGAAGGTGATCCACTGGGAATTATGCAAGAAATTAAATTTTGACCACACAACAAAATGGTATATGCATAAACCAGAATCTGTTCTTGAGAACGAAACGCACAAAATTCTCTGGGACTTTGAAATTAAAACGGATCACCTTATCCCAGCAAGAAGACCAGACCTAGTGTTGATTAACAAAAAAGAAAGAACTTGTCAACTGGTGGATTTTGCAGTGCCAGCGGATCACAGGGTGAAGTTAAAGGAAAATGAAAAAATTGACAAATATCTGGACCTTGCCAGAGAACTGAAAAAGTTATGGAATATGAAAGTGAAAGTTATACCAATTGTAGTTGGTGCACTTGGAACAGTCCCAAAAGCATTAGAAAAGGGTTTGGAAAGTTTGGATATCAGAGGAAGGATTGAAACCATTCAGAACACTGCACTGCTGCAATCTGCCAGAATACTCAGAAGAGTCCTGGAGACCTGAGGAGACTTGCTATCACTCAGACACCAGTGAAAGACCATCAGCTAACACTGATGTGAAAACTCAAAAAATAATAATAATAATAATAATAATAATAATAATAATAATAATAATAATAATAATTGTTAATATTAAAAATATAAATTCATCTAAACAAAGAATTATCACGTAGGCATAAATCCTTTGTTTTATGGAATTTGATATATATAATCGGAATTTAAAATTTCACAAAATAAAATGATAATCTAACAAAGAAGATTCCAGTTTTTGAAAAGTTGGTCAACAATTTCAAAAACTTAAATAAATAAAACAATGGTTGACCAATCAGAGACATACGTTAGGGATGGGGAGGTCTGGATCCCATAAAGAAGACAGACCAGAAAGAGAGAAAGAGTCAGACACACCACTGCCATAAAATCGCATCCCTTGTCACCGAACCTACTGTTCTCTGAAAGCCCGCCAGTCGGTAACGAACCAAGTTAAGTTATCTATTAGCTGTAGATCGCCAGTCCATTATCAAAAGAACATCACCTAGCTCTTCTGACATTATACAGGAATATAAATCATTGTATATAAAAAAAAACAATAAATATATATATCTTGTACATAATTATCAGAAGGCGTTCCTGTTTATTTTGGTTTGACCCCGTTGACAGCTTTTGGGTATCGCTTTTCAGCCGAGTTGGAACAGAGACTACAACAGCTTTACGTCAGGGCCCGATAGTATTGTATCATCCACGAAACGACTATAGTACTTGGCCGGAGCATCGTTCTCATACATAACATACATACATTGAGACTGTGCCCCAGCACATGTTATTATATAACGTAAAATTCATAAACCAACACAGGCGCATACACACACACACACACACACAAATATATGAGAAGAAAATATTTCAAAAATATAACAAACACAGGATGTTATTATAATCAGGGGAAACAAATTTTATGTGTCAATACTTAAGCATTTCGATATATTGTACCATCTTCAGGACACTGTTAAGTAATGTTTATGTGAGGGACAAAATGAAAGATGTTAAGTGTATAGTGAATGTGTGAATATGATGTTATTAACCGTTGATTTTTATATGCGCGTTTGTTTACGAAAGCCAATGTCGTGATCAATGCATGTGCAAAAATGGAAGATAAAATATTATGATGACGTATGCATGAACATGAGTAGGCGGAGAACGAAAAGTTAACAAAGATATGACGTATTTCATATGGAATATTAATGTTAGAAAAATAAGAAGATTAAAACAATATATAAATACATATAATCCATATATGCGCATATCCACATATAATCATACATAGACATATATATTTGTTATATTTTAAAAATATTTTCTTCTCATATTGTCGGATTAATTTCCTCACCGTCTTTCCACACAAATATATATATGATAATAAAATGTGCTATAAGTAAATAGTGCTCAATATGGTTGATAGAGCATGTATATCTAAATTAGTGTAACGTGGTCTTAAAGTCAATGCTGCTTGGTGACTGATAGTTTTTCGCCTATGTGATTTTCAAACCAAAATGAAGAGGCGAGAAACTGTCAGCTACCAAGAGCCGTTGAAGATTGTTTTGCTGAAATGGAGCATCACATATATCGGCACCTCCCTTATACTTTGCTGAATAATTCAGATTAGCCCTGCTATTCGTGCACTGAGTTGACGATGACCAGTGTTGAACCCGGAGTCTTAGTCAGATACCGACTAAGCTAAACCCTCTGTGTAAATGAAAAATAAATTTAACGAAACGGAACAACATCATACGAACATAGTTTATATAATGGTTCTTGAGTATATATAAAAAAGATATGAAAACACCACAAAATGCTGTTAAAGTGAAAACATTTTATAACTTCGCTGATATTGAACAATATTTCGATTTTATGAAAATCGTCATCAGAGCTTGTTTATACTCCGTGTTGTTAAGAGCGGAGATAAAAGTCATATCATATAACGGTTCTTGTTATTTACTAAAATGAAACTAGATTGGCATAAGGCCAGGGATTTGGGGTGCCCAGTCATAGGCAAACTGAGTACTGACTTGGTTCACTATTTATTACTCGGACTACAGAAACCGACACTTTGGAATGTTTTTAACCTGCGTATAAACATTTGTGCGACATTTTGCCCACCAAAACGAAAACCTGAATAAAAAGCTAAACTCCAAAACGTCTCTGTGATTTTTACGACACAAGGTTAATATTTTAAACGGGGTTTAACAGGTTTGAATTTCGACTTTTTCTTTCGCTTATCGGGTGGCATAATAACGTGTAAGAATCTATCCTACTGTTTACTAATAAATAAATA
>CM042148.1:28465544-28490544 GCA_023376005.1 Doryteuthis pealeii
ATATATATATATATATATATATATATATATACTAGCAAATATATGCACCCTCCGGGTGCAAGTATTTAAGTTTTAATGTAATAAAATATTATATCAAATTAGAAAGGCTAATGAAACTAAATAAGAATGCAGATAAAAAGATTTGAAACAGAGGGCAGGTATAATCGATAAATAGAACAGCTGAAACTTACTCTTCCATCACTCTCGTCTTTCATTGTTATTTTTCTAATTTAAGTATTTAGTTAAAAGAGGAAGTAAAGAATAAAATGACAGTTATTTTTTCTTGTTAATGGATTTTATTTAAGATTCATTGAAGAGGCTTTTGCTTATATTCATTAAAATAAAACCAAACAGTTAGATATCAATAATACTAAGCACATATTTATTAAAATCACATTTTTAATGCCAATATGCAAATTAGCCTTCCCGTTCACACTGTTAACCGCTATTTTGTTGTATATATAAATATAATTGCATGTTGTTAGTATGTAGATATGGTTAACAGTATTAATAATGTAAAACAATTTTATTAATAATTGAGGTTTAAATCAAAATAAAATCATTGAGAAAGGGTCATTAATAACTAAGGGAATTGTGACTTTAGTAGTAATATAGTTTCGGTTACAGACAGAAAAACACACAATCTCCATTATAATAAGATATATATATATATATATATATATATATATAGTAAATCAGTACAATAATCCTACATTCTTTTAGTTTTGGATGCTATTATATCCACATAGATTTTTTAAAAGACATGTATACTTTTATATATGTACAATTATTTCTACACGCAGTGTAACTCACTTCCATATAGATGTACAGTAGTTACCTGTACATGCTAATGCACACTCTACTGTAACTGTAAACTGCCGATTGCCTAGAAGCAATGAGGCAGTCAGTAATTAGACCGACAGATGTTTGCGAACAGAAAGAAAAAAAAGAAAAAGAAATAGAAAAACACAACAAAAACTAAACACAAGAATCTTGGCAAACAAGCAACTTCCTGTTTTTACAAGTTTCGCTTTTTGTTTTGCCGACATCATTGTGCAGAGAGAAACCAGGAAGCGTTTCTCTTCCCCGGGTATTAGCATCTAATTAAGTCATCTAGAACAGTAGGCTGTAGTTAAATGTACCACCGCTGTGGGGCGCTTTTTTTTTTCACTCAACAATAGAGCAACAAAGAAATTTGCTGAGAGATATCCTAGTGATATCTTTTTACTATTACAAAGAAGCTGATATTGAAATCGAGTTTTGAATTGTGTTAAGATTGAATTGAAAATTGGATTATTCGCTTTTGTTTTTTAGCTTTTCTCTGGTTTCGTCAAAAATCTTTCATTTTTTTTCCTTAGAAGTTGACTGTAGGGTCATCAGTCATCTGTATCAATCTTGATTTATATATATATTTACCAACCCCTCCGCACGAGCAGATGTGACACAAGGCCAATTTCTTAAGCGGGTTTAGCAGGTTTGAATTCAGAGTTTTCCTTCTACTAGACCGGTTGCCTAACCAAGGTTAAAGAGTCCAGTCTGCCCTACTATTTATCCATAGCTGGAGGGAGAGTAGGATTCATACCTTTGCCAAGGGTATTAGCGCTAAGTGAAATGCAATTACCACATCCAGGATTTGAACTCGGGTTGACGAGTCCATTTCCCATGACTTTAACCATTACACCACGCGCTTCCATTATCTTGATATAGGCATTCAGATAGTTAGCGATTTGGGGAAAATTTATATCATGAATCTAAAAAAATGTTAATGCGAATATCAGCGTGTCAGTGTGTCACATTTTTCAGCTTTACTCCTATAGGCCGCACTCAATATATCATACTATTTTGCAATCAGATCGACATCGAGAACAAATTAAAAACATTCAGGGCTGAATCCAAACCCGCAATCCTGAAATTTTGGATTTGCTCAGTCGGTAGAGCGTTCGGCTAGAAACTACAAGGTTCCTAGTTTGATACCGGCCCTCGCGAACTTAGCGTATGAGTAGCACAGGTATGTGTGCGGTAAAGTAACACTATCTATATAGATAGATAGAGAGAAAAGAGAAAGTGAGAGGAAGAAGAATATATCTACAATATACACACAGACATTATTCTTTCTCTATCTGTCTCTCTGTCTCTGTCTCTGTCTCTGTCTGTCTCTCTCTCTCTCTCTCTCTATATATATATATATATATATATATATATATGCATTCCCTGATTTCGTCAAACACTTCATTCAATCTTCTATCGAAGATTTAAAATTTACGGAAATTTCGAAATTTGTAAACGCTAAGATTCTCGGACAGGAATTAATTGCAGCACATTCCGTAAAAATAGAAAGGATATATATATATATGAACTGTCGGTTACCAAGCACCGTTAACTACATATTGGTATTCACACATACATACATACATACATACATACATATATATATATATATATATGTGTGTGTGTGTGTGTGTGTGTGTGTGTGTGTGTGTGTGCCAATATTACTCTATTTGTAAATATGTATCCCACACACAAAAACAATGTTCTGTGTTATGGTCCAATGCAAAAGTTTCTAGCCGAGGTTGAAAAACTTAGGAAAAATAACAAATGATATAAATCAAGATGAAGAAAAAAACAACAAAAAAAAATCAAGACTGTTCAAGAGAGGCAGTTATTTACCAAAAGTATTGTCCAAGATTAGCAAATAATTTTTTAACATGATATGTTTATGATATTATCCAATTAACATACCATTAAGAAAATATAAAACATAGTTTTAAAATTAGTGACATAGAACACTAATTAGGACTGAGATTATTCTAGAAGCGACCACCCTAAGCGGAGTTTAAAAGGTTTAAATACAAAGTTTTCCTTCTCCTAGACTGGTTGCCTAACCGAAGTTAAAGATCCCAGTATGCCCTACTATTTACCATAGCTGTAGGGAGAGTAGTTGGATTCATTCCTTTCCCAAAGATATTAGCGTTATGTGAACTGTAACTTCGTCCAGGATTTGACCTCGGGTCGGCAAGTTAATTTCCTATGACTCTAACCACTAGACCACGCACCTCAAACATAAGACAACGCGCCTCCAACAAATTGTTTATCATCACTCACTCGCACTCAATAATTACATCTCGTCTGTTAATGTATATGTGAATGGATAATCGATTTAGACACTCTATACAGCAACAATGTGACTGTCTTTATTCCGATAAGTATTCTTACAATTTTTCTTACAATCATCAAGCCATCGCACAGTAAATAGAAAAGAAAATTTACTGAAACAGACACCAACTTATACTAATACTTTTAGAGGAGGCACACGATTTGTAATGTTTAACGTCCTAATAAATGAACATGGTAGTTCAAACTCTAGATGAGACTGTTTACATTTTTCATAGGACTAATGCTCTTGAGAATACAACTATTCTTCCTCAAGATATGGGTAAATAGTAGGACTGACTGAGCCCTTTAAACGTGTTATAGCAACCGGTCTGAGAGAAGTAAAACTCTGAATTCAAATATTTTAAACTTCGCTTAAGACGATCCTTGTGTCACATCATGCTCGTGCAGAGGGGTTACGTAAATAAATACATGCGTAATACTTTAGTCCTAATTCCAACCAAAGAGTGGAATCGATAATCCCAATAGAAACGACGCTGACTGATTAAGGTTTTAGAATCTAACACTTTCTCTTTGTATTTTTTCTTGATATTAAAGTGGTTGTGTCTAAAGCAAACTAATAACATACAAGTTCATTACATGATTAACAAATGTAAACACCGAATATTAGTGTTTTAAATTTGTTAAGTTGACTAACAAAGCGCTAGTAAATGAGAATATGTAGAATAAAAAAAAAAAGAAAGGGTAAATATGAAAATTTCTTAACATATTTCATCTCATATTGTTACATAATTCATACGCAGATTATAAATTATGTACGTAACACTAATTGTTACATACTGACGTTTTCACTAAACCAAATCAGCATAATGTTATATACCTTTCTTTACTTCTTTTATATCTTGGTCATCTATTCTTCTGGCCGGCTTTGCTATTCTGATCGTCTATCTTCTAACATCTTGGTCTGGTATATCTTCTAAGGTCTAGTCTCTTCTAAAGTCGGGACTTTCTTGGGGACTTCGGGTCTGGTTTCTGTTAGGGATCACTCCTTATCAGAAGCCCTGTGTCATTGTTAGTTTTTATGTAATAAACACAAGACTTCGATTTACGTTAATGTTACTTTATTTGTAAATCCCCAAACCAGACAATCTGCGCAGATCTTTACATCTTGCTAGCTCGGCTTCTAACTTCTAACTGACTTAAACTTACTATATCCTTAAACCGGAAGAGGGCCTTCTATGGGGGTTCCGGTTCTCACGATTTATCTCCGGAAAGCAAGGTGAGAGTGAGGTCAAGCGCTGTCACTCACTCTCAAGGCCATCAGCTGCACTAATCGCCATAATGATTTCTACACTACCTTAAAAATGTATTAGGAATCCAATAATTATGTAACATAATAAGAATATTTTGAATTCGTTAGATTTAAAATTGAAGGGAACTAAATGGGGAATTTCCATAACCGTTTGGGTTATGGGTGATTGATGATGACCCAGTATTGACACCCCCCCAAATAGCACGCGATTACAGGCGTGAGATCATTTAGTCTAACAGGCACCCGACGAGAGAGAATGTCTCTCGGGTCACAACTCACCACGCAGTCGTATCCTAGGCTGGGTTGTTTAATAAAGCTTTATAATAAAAAGTTTTGTTGATTAAGTTATTTCAATAAGAAATAAGCAGCCGAAGAAATAAAGAAGAACTAACTCTTAACCGAAACCCTGAAAAGAAATAAGCACAACAAGAGAAATGGTAGCTGAAATAGCAGCAGACAGTAAGCGACCGAGTTAACTAGTAGAAGAGTCACAAGTAAGAACCTTCATCCAAACTCTTCTCTCTATGTCTGTCTATCTCTCTTTCTCCCATTTATATATCCGATGTGTTATAAGGGTTATGTAACAATATAAATATTCCTAGTATATTCAATGCCAAAGATATCCTTATAGAAGAAAAGTAGTGGTACTATTTATCATTCTTACCATTCCCAAGTGTATTAGTGTGGAAGTGAATGTAATAGCAACACTCACTACGATTTCACGTTTCAAGACTTTAGCCACTAGTCCACGATGATTCTATCGATAGCTTATTAAGAGCTGTATTTGCAAATGAACTTTAAATTACAAAACTAGTGTTTCTTCAAATTGTCCATAGATTTTTTCAAAAGTTCTGATCATCAACTATTACCAGTATTTTGTAGAGCACAAAAGAAACACGTAGTACGTTCATAGATTGTATAATTGATTTCATGCGTTTTCTACAAGGAGGAAAGCTGCAAACATTTGTGTTGAAAATGTCAATCATATGATAATATTAATTACATTTTTTCATCGTGGAGACAATGTGATCACATTATTCAATAGCTGATTGGCTCTAAACCTGCATTTAAATTTATATCATTTAACCATTCAGGGTTAATATTTTCTCGGTGTAAGAATAGACTTGTTTCCTCATTATAGTATCGCCCATAAATATATTAATACCAATTCATTTCTTAAGAATATGTTAATGTATTTCTTAAACAATATTATAACACGATACAAGGATATTACTACGTATTATCTACTGATAATCTCTACTGTGTGCAAAAATAAAATCACACACACACACACACACACACACATATATATATATATATATATATATATATATATATATATATATATATATATATAAATGCATGTTGAATTAAACAAAAGACATATCCCCTGTTTAACAATTTTATTTCTGATTTTTTTCAAGTTTTCTGGCCAACTTTTTTAATATTTCGGTGGAATTCGTGGATTAGTACTCCAAAGTTTATGTCCCGAGTACTTTGGGTACGTCGTAGTGCCATCATCAGGGGTGATGTGTTCCAGTTTTTCAAATTATATTAATGGATGTGGAGGCTGGAAGGAGGAGAATTGATGGGAAAGGTGCTATAGGCATTTTAAAATGTGTGTACTGCATTGGAAATCAATTTTTTTAAGGATGGTTTATATATATATAATATATATATATATATATATATAATATATATATATATATATATATATATATGTATATATAAAAGCGTTTGTATATCATCGTAGGAAATGGATATGGTGACCAACTTCAAATCCTGTTCAAAGACTGTTTGCATTTAACATAGGTCTAATGCCCCTGGAAAGGTACAAATCCACCAGTTTTCCCTCCAGCTATGCGTAGATATTAGGGAAGCTTTGACTGTTAAATCCTGCTATGGCAACCGGCCTTGGAGAAATACAACTTGGAATTCAGACTTGTTGAATTCAGCTTCAAAACAACTTTGAATCACATCCTCATCATGCCATATATATATATATATATATATATATATATATATATATATATATATATATATATATATATATATATATATATTATTACGGATTCGGTTCTCTAAACCGAATCTATGTATGTATTGAGAAATATTCATATATACTTCATCATTCCGAGTCATTCGGTTTTTTTTTTTTTGCAACAGTCCAAACAGTGAGCTCGCAAATTTAATATATATTTCTCGTTTCCTTGGCTCATCCCCTCTCCAATATATATATATATATAATATATATATATATATATATATATATATATATATATATATGTGTGTGTGTGTGTGTGTGTGTGTGTGTGTGTGTGTGAACAAGTTGTGTAATTATTGCTGGATATCTGCATATGCATATTATGGTGGCGATTTAGTTTGATAATAAATATGGATTAATAATATTCGTTTTGATTGTATAATGTAGTACCTGAAACAATAAACTTCTCAAATATGTTTTATAGGAAAATAACTTTTACTAAGAAATATTTGTGGTGTACTTATTAATGCAGAGTGTATTTAACGTTAATTTTACTAAAATAAGGAAATGTTTAAAAATAAGGTCTTCCACATGAGGTGACTATTTTTATTTAAAGGGCATAGACTCCCTCGCTGTCAGATTGATACCAACTTTACCCCCACCCTCGACGATGACAAAAACTTGTCCGAGGAGAGTTACAATAGAGATTATTATAAGATAATGTATGATAAATATGAAATTTTATATAAATGTATAAATATGAAAGTATATGAAAAAAAATACAGATAGCAATTATCACGACAGCAAATTTCATGTTTTTAATTGCTTTTCCAAATCCTTGATAGTCTTATCTAAAATGAAACAAAACAGTTCGCTATTTCTAAAGAAAACTGAAAGGTATTATCAATTCATTTCTTCTCAAAAATTATAGGTACTGTGTGTCACATTTTCACCTTCGCTCCTAGATATCATTCTATTTTATGATAAGACCGACTACGTGAGTGAATTAAAGATATTCCAGACCGTATCCTGCGCAATAATTCCTAAAAGTTTGAATTTCAAATTTTTATTTACTGTGATTATTCAGCGATTTTTAACTGAGTTTTTGCGACGAAAATTTTTGTACAGCAGAAATTTGTATAATTTGCTTATGAATTTGGGAATAATCGAAACAAATTGCAAAATCCAGCGAAAGTCATTCATGAGATATAAATAATTGTTTGTCCGCAAAGTAAGGATCTACCTACACCAAGTTGTCTTTAAATTAATGGCAGCAGAAGTATTATCGTTGGGATCTTAAAAGATTAGCTTAAATATTAATGCAATTCTCTATATATTTTATGATCAACTTTTGTTTATCCATATATAGATATAGTTATATTTATCTTTGACTCTTTAAATCCCGGGCAACGCCGAATAGTTCTGCTGAGAAAGAAATGGTTTGTTATTTCTAAAGAAAAGGGATATGTAGTTACACTTTCTTTCTTCCTCCATATTTATTGCAAATCTGTTGTTATACTTATCAAATCGCATTATATATATTTACAATTATGCTCGTACACAGACACCCAAGCGCATATCTATATCGATATCTATCTATCTATCTATCTATCTATATATATATATATATATATATATATATTATATATAATATATGTCAAATGTGTATGTATGATGTATGCATATATATATATATGTATGTATACACACATATCTATCTATATCCGTATCTATATACAATCACATGAACATAAGCATATATATCTCTCTCTCTATATATATATCTACCTATATTTATATATATTATATTTATATATATATATTTGTGTGTATGTATGTATTCTCTCACTCTCTCTCTCTCTCTCTCTCTATATATATATATATATATATATATATATATATGTGTGTGTGTTGTGTGTGTGTGTGTGGACATACTCTTATCGTCTTTTATTTTCATCCCTTGAATCGTGACATTTGTAATAGCCAATCTGGCTAACGTCTTTCACAGTCACAGATCAAGCAAAAGATTCAGATATGGGGCGAGGATAGGATAATCAGTATTTGTTTGGGGTTGGGCATAGACTGGTACTAATGTTGGCGCCCCTCGATCACAATGCCATGCTTAGCGTTCCACAAAGATGTTTTCATTTCCGTAATGGCTGCTTGGTTAATCCAATGCACCAGTGCATTCTAATCCGTTTGCTCATGAAAACGAACACCAAATGTCAACTGAGTAAGGGCGGCTGAAAATTAGATGATGTTGTTTTTATACTTATATCCTACTCGATTTATTGACTGTACAACATCCATATTCAAAGCTGTAACACTTTTCAGTAAATGCATATATATATATATATATATATATATATATACATTTTTTTTGGTACAGCTAAACTTGTATAAGATTTTGAAAAATAACGAAAAATTTTATTGATCAGCAATTTTTTTTTTCGAAAGAGAAAAAAAAAATAGAAACTTAAGGGCCCTTTCGACCGGTGCTTTGTCAAAATTAACGATCGGTAGATCGTTTAAAAGTTACAATGCAAATCAAATTGGGTAAAAGAGAGATTCAATCAAGCAAATGGTGGGGTAACATGAAGGAAAAAAAACTGCGACTGGTTTTTGAATAAAACTCTTGTGTCGTAAGGAAGATTTCTTCTCTAGACTTTTGAATTATATATATATATATATATATATATATATATATATATATATTATATATATATATATATATGGATATAGAATTACATTATATAAATTATATTATATATATATATATATCATAATATATTAAATATTATATATATATATATATATATATATATATATATATATATATATATATATATATATATATATGCCAAACCCTCCGCACGAGCAGGATGCAACACAAGGTCATTTTTTAAAGAGGAGTTTAACAGGTTTGAATTCAGAGTTCTCCTTCCCCTGGTTACCTAGCCATGATTAAAAATCCAGTCTACCCTGCTATTTTCCCATAGCTGGAGGGGGAATTGGATTCATACATTTCCCAAGGGTATTAGCACCATGTGAAATGTAAACAGCTTCGTCCAAGAATTGAACTCGGTCAACCAGTTCATTTCCCACGACTCTAACCATTAGACCATGCGCCTCCATTAAATGCAGATATAAGCATATATCTACATCTCTCTCTCTCTCTCTCTCTATATATATATATATATATATATATATATATATATATATATATATATATATATATATATGGATATAGATAGATAGATAGATATTATCATAAAGGTACAGGGTAATAACCTACTCGAGTTTCACCATAAGGATCTTCAGGGTTAAATCTACTGGATTAATCAAGATATTGATTAATTGCAGTCGTTGATCTACTAACGTATTGATCACTTTATATTGTTATATCAATGTCTTATTATTGTGAAACTTGCATCAACTAACCATTGTGACCATTTTTACCAGTAAGTCAGTTTTTCCACAAATACCATATATATATATATATATATATATATATATATATATATATATATATATATTAGAGAGAGAGAGAGAGAGAGAGAGAGAGAGAGAAAAAAATAGATAGATGAATAATAAATGTTTTAGTTTAAATTTATTTGCATGGGAACAATTTTGATACCATTGGTTTCTTGCTGTGTAGCAGTCATCAGGCAAGGAAAGTGTGTTGAAAATGATGCATACATATATATATATATATATATATATATATATATATATATATATATATATGAAAAGAAAAATTCTATTTTCTGAATGTACATATAATGCCATTTTATTTTATTTACACCAAAATGTATTTATATATTTAAAAAGTTTTATTTTTATCTATTTCCAGAATATCCTTATGAAATGGACTGGCGAGCATCGCGCATTCATTGTTGAAACTCCAAATGTGTCAGATCATTTTGGTCAACCCGTTTTTTATATATCCACACACACCGTAATTCAACGTATCACTTCTCCTTAGCGAGGCTAGACTTCACAGGTTACCTCCAACCAAGATTGAAACCCAACCGATCCCTCATCAGTCTTATCAACTGGGCACCTTCCTAGACAAATCCTTAACCGAAATGCTAACATTTAGGATTCCCAAGTTTTAATTTGTGCCTAATTTAATTTCTTCCACAATTTGTTGAGATTTTTGCGACAAATCTTTTGAACGACAACAATTTTTTAAAACTTGGATAATAAATCTCTAATATTAATACCCAATGCATGAAATGTTATTGTTGGGTCGAATACCTAAAAAAGCCCTCCGCAGTAGTTTCCTTAAATAACAGCGATATGCTTTTTAAGCTAGTCACAAATAGTGACTCTTAATATTGAAGCAGAAGATAAGCGTCTGATTGATAGCCTTATCATTATACCTCTTATTATTTTCTTTCTTCTTTTTTCTTTCCCTTCAATTTTTTTCTTTTTTCTATTGTCTATTCCTATCTTTTCCCCAACTTCCTTTCTTTCTTCTTTCCTTCCTTCCGTTTCATTCCACTGAAATATCAGATAAGCATCTGATTGATAACGACATTGTTTCCTATCTCTCTCGTCTCTTTCGTTCTTTTCCCTTTTTAATTTCCTTACTTTTTTATTGAACATTTTTTTCTCTCACTGACATCTAACATGTTTCCGTTTTTTTCCCCCAACAATCAAAACGGCATTGTGATGACAGGGCATAACAGAAATCACATGTGTGCATGACTCATTCTGTTAACCGCAAAGTAGACTTCTGTATTCCTTGTGTAATGTTAACAAGTACCAAAGCGATATATATATATATATATATATATATATATATATATATATATATATATATAGACACACACACATATATATATATGAGTGTGTATGTATATATATATATATATATATATATATATATATATATATATACCAACCACTCCGTACGAGCAGGATACAACAAAAGGTCAATTTCTTAAACAGAGTTTAACAGGTTTGAATTCAGTGTTGCTTCTCCTAGACTGGTTATCTATCCAAGGGTTTAAAAAAAACAGTCTGCCCTAGTATTTACCCATAGCTGGAGGGAGAATATATGGTTTCATACATTTCCCAAGGGCATTAGCACTATGTGAAATGCAACCATTCGTCCAGGAATTGAACTCAGGTCGACCAGTCCATTTCCTACGACTCTTACCATTACACCACACGCCTATATAATATATGCTAGCGCTAATACCCTTGGTAAAGGTATAAATCCAACTATTCTCTCTCCAGCAAGGCTCTTTAGGCAACCAGGTATATGGGCTTTACATTTTAAAGCCTGAGTGATGTCATCATCAAGCTCCCTAGCTATCTTTGGTGTGGGGGCTTTGTATTTTAAAGTCTTAAGAAAGTAATTATGGGTGTTCCCAAGCCACCGACCATATGTCTGATGTCTTGGGGAGGTCAAACTCCGGGATAAGTAGCATGCAATCAAAACAAACACCTAACGTGTGGAGAATGTCGCTTTGCATTTCACAACCGGCAGACGACTTGAAGCAAATCACAATACAGGTTGATCGGCAACTGACTTGCAGAAAATCTTTCTAATGCATGAATCAAGGGAATATTTTTTCTTTATAGAATCCACAATGTAGAATGAAACAAGTCATTCACTGGTGACTTTGATCGTTTACGATAAGAGAGTTCGAATCATACACACACACACACACACACACACACACATATATATATATATATATATATATATATATATATATATATATATATATATATGTATGCATGCATATATATATATATATATTTGGAGGATATGTGCTTAATTGAAGTCATACCTAATTTTGAAAATTAATTCGTTGATAATTAATGAATTTTAGGCGGACATATATGTTCAAATGTAAGGCTAAACAAATCGAGAAAATGTCAATCCCTATTAGGTCTCATCAGCAAGGTTATAGACATGGGAGACTGCTCAGTGTGTGACTCGAAACCTCGACTGCCAAGCTGACAGGCGGAGATTCTAACCAAGGTGTATATATATATATATTTGCAGAAGTAAAAATATAATTGATTTATTAGTCTGGACACGCTGCGGAAAACAATAGGTTGGTAAGTCAGAATGGCTATTTTATTTTCGGCTAAAATTTATAGCCTAAAAAAAGCCTAAAGTCTGTATCAGCCAGATAGCGAGGGAGTCTATCCCCTTTTCACTTCCGCTAGACCATGGAGATTATTTTAGTGTCACACTTACCAACAGCCTCTTACTTTACCGCACAGATCCCTGTGCTACTCATACGCTGAGTTGGCGAGAGCCGGTCTCGAACCCGGAACCTTTTGGTTCCTAGTCGAACGCTCTACTGACTGAGATAAACCGGCCTTAGACAGGGTAAAATCTGTGCAACATCGCAAATTAATACCCGTAGAACATGTCCGGTCAAACGATCACGATTTTAACAGAGATGCAACATTTACAATTGAGAAAGACATAAACATTAAATCGGTAATCGACAATTATGGATATAGATGGATCAAAAAAGCTTTCATCCATTTGGATATAACAATAAAATATGGGAGTCAAAAACCTAAAAAAACAAACACATTGACCATCCAATGAACGACTCACAAAACTAATTAAAAACTCATTAGCCAGGTGCCCTTACCACCAGACACACACATAAATACACACACACGTATATATATTATATATATATATATATATATATATATATCTTTGTAAGGAAGGAAAAACTCAATAAACCGTCATTCTGTAATAAATTTATTTCAACCAAAACTTAAAAGGCTTTTAGAAATTTGAATAAATTCCTAAAACTCCCTAAAAGTTCAGTCTCATAAGACAGACGACACAGATAAAAATGAATTGAAAACCTGAAAGATTTTTTTTTTACCAGAATCCCTTAAATGTGTGTCAAACAGCAAATATGAGTTTACAAATTCAAGCTATTTAAAGGTTACAATGTATCGTTTAAATTTACTTTTTAACCAGATATATTCAAAAATGTACATGTTAGATTTTTATATCTAAAATATATATATAAACTTTCAAAAATTTCCTCACGTATTTATAAGAAAATTTCAAACGAATTCAACCAAAAGATGGTTTTCACAGAACAGATGGACTCGCCACTTCTAATACATTTCTTGGACGAATTTTTGTACAAACACACACACACACACACACACACACACACATATATATATATATATATATATATATATATATATATATATATATATACTCTCGTCCGTAAAAACAGGATGTGACACAAGGTCAATTTCTTTAACAGAACTTAACTCAGTTTTTTCCCTTTACTACACCGGTTTCCAAACCAAGGTTAAAGAGACCAGTCAAGTCTATTATTTATCCATAGCTGGAGGGAGAATATTTAAATGCATACCTTTTACAAGTATAAAACCACACTATGAAATACAAACAACCTCGTTCAAGATTTGAACTTGTGTCGCCGAATCCATTGCCTTCAGAGATAACAATTACACCAAGCGCCATCAACTGCCAATATATACGTCATTTTGACGTGAGCTAAGCTTATTATACATATTTTGATCACTGTTTTTTTTTTAATTCTATTGTTTTTCATCGTGTCATTAAAACTTCTCAAACATTCAATTCTTGTCAACTATTAACAGAAGAGAGAAGGAAACTTCGAGAAACACGTTTGGTTTACTAACAAAAAATACTAATTGGATTCATTTTATATTCTCTTTTTTTTATTTGGAAAGAAGAAAAAACAAGTAAGAGCAAACAAAACAACAACCACATAGGCATTATTTCCGCTATGTTGTGAAGATAATGCAAACTTGAATCAGATTTTTCTATTTGTTTATCAAATATTGATTACGTATAAATAATTTTTTTTCCAGATTAATTCTCATCTATCCATCATTGTTTTTTTTTGTTTATTTTTATTTTTAATTAGTTTTTTTTTCACTTATACTCAAATCATTTCCCGAGGAAAGATTGTGTATTGAAAGCTACAATAAAAGAAAGGTAAAAAGAAAGAAAGAAACAAACAAACAATAAAAATGCCAAACGTAGATATTACTACTAAATGAATGCAAACGGATATAGAGGAAACATTTGCTTAGTTTTGAAAAACAAAACAAAAAAATACGTTACAGATTTAAAAGATTGTTGAAAGAAAGTGTTCCTGTCTCTAAACAATAGGGGGTGGAATTGTAATGAGCTCGGATGCTTCGACAACGTTTTAAACCAAAAAGTTATACATTCTATTGATATCCGGTGGGATTTGTGCGGGTGCTGATGCGCACTCAATAGCATATGGACAGAATTTAAAACCACAAGAAATTATTTTTTTTAAAATTTTATCAAGAAAAAAAAAAAAGACTAAAAGCATTTTGGAATGAAAGAGGGTATTTTGTTTTGTAACACGTAAAAAAAAAGTCTTGAACATATAACAGAAACAAAAAATAAGCAAGAACGATGATGGTGACTGCCAAATGTAAAATGAATGTTAGTTCCCAACTTACAGCAACATACTTACTTTTACCGACGAAAATAAAAAATAAAAATATGTAGATTAATAAAAATGTGAAGAGCGTGGATTGAGAGGAATTAATGGCGTTTTGACAAAGATGATGACAAGAAAGAATTAGAAGAGGTCGTATTATATTTCCAGAAACATTTTTTAATTTTTAAAACTTGTTTTAAATTTAACTAAATGAACCGTGAAGGGCACTTGGTTTGATAATATGGTTAGCAAGTGAGCCAGGTTGAACATAGTCAATGTTGTAACTCGTGTATCAGAGCTAACAGAAAAATAATAGGAAGAAACACAACGAGTATTAAGAATAGGGGAAAAACGTTACTAAGCAAATATATAAGGTTAACAGAGTATCTAGCATTATTAAATAGCATTGCTAGGTTGAATTAACAAGTGTTTCTCTCTTCCGAGGTTCAGTCAGACATTATTTATAGGAAAAACAGACGATTCAATTATCATTATTTAGTTACTATATATATTTACTAAACTCCTCTGCACGAGTAGGATGCGACACAATGTCAGTTTCTTAAGCGGAGTTTCACAGGTTTTAATTCATAGTTTTCCTTCTCCTAGACTGGTTACATAGCCATGATTAAAGAGCCCAGTCTACCCTGCTATTTTACCCATAGCTGGAAGGAGAATTGGATTCATACCTTTCCCAAGGATATTAGCGCGATGTGAAATCCAAACAGCTTCGACCAGGAATTGAACTCTAGTCGACGAGTACATTTTCTAAGACTATAACCATTAGATAACGCGCCTCCACATTTATTATTTAGTTACTATATGACAGTGAGTTCGATTCGTAATTGATGTATCATACTTCTGGAAGGGTTTAGAGTATGGTAGCGGTATAACTTGCAGAGGGTTAATATCCTCCGAACGGGTGTCCTTAGTATAACACTAAATTATAGCTGATTGTGAGCTGCCAGTTCTGAAGATCTGGGAATTCGTTTTTGTTGTGATGTTAGTTCAACAGTAAAAAACGAAGTCAAGTCGAGGTAGGGTAAAAAGAGACAAGTGTATTTACAATAAGGTACAAGAACGGCTAGCTTGCCGCTAAACGGTAACAGTACGGTAACAGTACAACCTTTTCACTCGGTGTCTCACTATTTATAGTGAGAACCGGTGTATATTCTCCACTGTAGGAACGGCCGGTACAACAGTTTTTATTGCCATTACTTCCAGGTCCACTCTGTCCCGGTAACTTTTAGTCCCTTCTAGTGGTCAAATGTATCTGCTTAAAAGTTATTTGTATTTGATTGGACTGTGTGCTAAAACATCTCTTATGAAACAACACGACCAAAATGTAATTATGAACATACAATAAACTCGATTCTCTTATTTCTAGTCATAAAATAACCCTACACGGTTTGATATGCCGTTAAAATAAATAAATCAATCAATGGAGCCTGGTGGTTTATCCATGTTTATTCATGCGGGTACGCGCTGTGAGTGCACTTGTTCTGAGCCAACGCTTGTGGGAGCGGAAGCAAATAACGTAGTGAGAAAGCATTTATAACTGCTGGTACCAAATTGTCCGGTTTCCCCTGTTTGTAAATAAACGAGATGAACCACTTTGTGTGATTTCCCATTTCGCCTTGCGTCATTCGATGATGTACTGGGTAAATAGATTAAAAAGCACAGTCGGTTTGCCGTTGGTATCTTTCATTGTTGTGGTTTTGGACTCCCGGAGAAAAAAATCTAACCATCACACACATTTGATTAAATACAACTTCATCTTCTACGAGAACTTTCAACATGTATTGAAATATATGAATATAAAAGAAGTCAAATGCTTGCTCCTTTTAGGGGAGACTTTGAGGATAAATAAACGCGTATTTGTATGGGTGAATATATCTGTTTATAAAGAGAAAAGTTTTGAAAATATATCTACATAGGACAATGCATGTTAAGGCACTCAGACAGATGCCTATGTATTTTTGTACATGCCTTTATGAATTATGCTAAAACCCAAACACTTACATTATTCATAAATATAGATTTATTAGATTCCTTCAAAAGTCACCAGCATCTCATTTTTTGTTGAAACTAGAGATAAATGTGCATGAGATAACCGTTGTTTCAAATAAATCGCTGGAAAGTTATGCAATGTACGAAACTGAACATACAAAGTCACATGAACACATCCACAGGCATAAATATCAAACATTATATCAGTACCAGGGTTATACCAAGTAAAGGCATAGAATTCATGCAACTAATGTCTTTGACTGGTGACAGGCATGTGCTTGCCTAAATTAATAGCAATCAATAATTACTCTGAATGTTTGAGATGAGGCTTGATGCTTAGTATTATCTGCGTCATTCGGACTATTGTCCTCGTCTTCATTGTTATCTGTACAATGTTTCAATTGGACACATGGACTAGTGGATAAGGTAGTTAGGTTAAAACAGTTCTAAGTGACAGTTATCTCTAGATTGCAGGTTCAATCAAGCGTTAAGCTGTGTTAATTATCATTGTATGTTACATACAATGATAATTAACACAGCTTAATGCCCCTACCCCAGCTATGGTTAGCGGAATGAGAACAGGATACCCCCGTGGATTAAATAAAGTTTTAGGTTCAAAGTTCCGTGATGGCTCGTGATTACGACAAGAAGGTTCCGGATTACGATAAGAAATACCTGAAGAAGAACGGAGGGCATATCGACCGAAACGTTGTACAGATAACAATGAAGATGAGGAAAATAGTACGAATAACGCAGATAATACTAATCTACAATTACTGTGTACATTTGTTGAGTTGTCGATATGCAAAGTTGTCATTTGATCCTGAAAATGACCTGAAATCTGTTGATCGTAGTTTATCACGGATGATGTATGAAGTAGAAAAATATTATGTTTATCTATATACAGGTAATTCCATGGCAAATCATCCAGACCATGTCACCCCCCCCCCACTTCAATTTTTCTGAAATTTTGTTCAGAATTTAGTAGTAGGGAAGCTCGAGAATATATTTTATAGACAAAAATAATTTACAAAAATCGCCATTTTCACGAAACCCACCAAATTTGGAGAGCTAAAAATCGACATAAATCCGCTAATTTTTGGAATTGGATATTCAAATTTTTAGGATTGTCTAACTTTAACATGACCCATACCTGGAAAAAATTAAGAAAAATTGAAGGGGTAGGTCACAATATTACTTTTTCTGGATGATTTGACATGGAATTACCTATACTTGATTTGGTGTTATAGTGAAAATTCAAGTTCTTTTATCTTTTGTGCATGGCCTAGGGTTTGTGGGATAGTATTTTCATATCTTAAGGATTGAAATGATAGAAAAAAGGTTAAAAACCACAGTTCAAGTTTAAAAGCCTTACCTTCCAAAGAAATATTCGAAATCTAGGATAGCATTGTTAGCTCAGTAGAAGTTCGATCCCTTAATCTTAAACTGAGATGATTTACATACGTTACATGTTTCAACGCCAAAGAATATAATCAGCATCATTCGGTCACAGTGAAAACAGGGATACCCACTCCCTCTCTCTCTCTCTCTCTCTCTCTCTCTCTCTCTCTCTCTCTCTATCTATCTCTCTCTCTTTTATCCTCTCCCTTTTTTCTCATTCTCTTTCTCTCTTTCTCTCTATCTCTGGCTATCTATCTATCTCTTGCCAACTGTCTCTATTAGTCATGGGCTTCTTGTAGGTCTTCCACATAGCATCCAGAAACCGCTGATTGGTTTAGGATTTTGCTGGTCGGCCTACACTGGTGTGTCCATGTGCGGGCATCAACCGGAGAACGTCACTTACGAGAGAGAGAGAGAGAGAGAGAGAGAGAGAGAGAGAGAAAGAGAAAGAGAGAGAGAGAGTATCTTGTACGCCGGCAATTTCCCCCTCTTATACAGTCATTTCTCCCTATTTCCAAGGTAACATTATTTAAGTATTTCTAACCGTAGTATAAATTGAGTATGAGACCTCTCAACTTTAAGCCCCCGACTTTTCCCATTGAACTACATATATAAATTCATTTCGTTGTTTTTATTTTGATCAAATTAGCTCGGAGCAAACTTGTAATTTCATTAAAACACTTTTGAATGTTTTTTTATTTTATTTTATTTTATTTTTTTTTATCTATTTGTCTTCTTTTCCCATTTGTAATTTTTTCTAATTTCCTCCTCGTTTGCATTTCATTTTTCAAATGATTTGTTTTTTTTAATTTTATTTTGTTTTGTTTTATAAACTTCGTTATTCTTTCAGCTCGACATTACTTAGAGCAAAATACTCGTTCGCCATTTAGTCTCATTATCCGTTAATTTTACTTCATATCCGTTTAAACATTGAATACATTATGGAATACCTTTTGCCGTTAATGAGCACGATTTCTGTAAAATTAGATAGTCAGGCGCAGATTCTCCCACACATACATGTACAAACACACGAACGCATACATATTTACAATTGCGTCCAATCACCTTCTCCACCCTGTCGGTGCGGCGTTAGAATGCACCGACTGCACCTCTGCAGAGGGGTAAGACTCCCCCAAATGGGGCCACCTGTTGGCCGTGGGTGGCGACCCGTGATGCTTAAGGATAGAGCCCAGATGGATGAGCAGTTCATTACATGCAATACTCCACTTTGGCCCTATCTTGGGCTAGACGGGCGGTCGGAGAGGCCCCTCCGATCAATCGGCTGGTCACGTCAAGCCCTAGCACCTATATGATTGTCCCAACCCTATTGCCCTCATGGCAAGCCCCTTTTTATCATATGGGTGCTAGAAGGCGGTGGCTGCGGGTCTACATGTCCTGGGAATGACGTTAAACTCTATCTGATGGTGAGGTTCCAGTTTTGGAGGTTTGGGGAATGTGGAGCACCCCTTATCACCATTGCTCCCTGGTCCACTATGACCCAGAGTGGTAGTACCTGTTAGGGTCCCATCTATGGGTTAAATAGAAAAATGTATTTATAAAAAAAATTGTATTATCCATTAAGAATTGATTTATTTCAAAACTTTATCGGCATTAAATGACCCACTGAGGTTGATATGCCGTAAAACAAAACAAACCAAACAAACCAAACCAATCACCTTCTCTTACTCTATCTATATCTCCTACACATACCTTTTAAGAGATATTATTTACCTTTTGAACTCTAATGATAAGTGTTGTATACCCTTCATTACTTCTTTACTTCTTACTTGCTTCTATATCTTGGACATCTATTCTTCTGGCCGGCTTTGGTTCTATCTTCTAACATCTTGCGTCTGGAGTTGTCGTGGGAACTTCGGTCTGGTTTTCTATTAGGGATTTCTCTTTATCAAAAGCCCTGTGTCATTGTTAGTTTTTAGGTAATAAACACAAGACTTCGATTTACGTTGATGTTACTTTATTTCCAAATCCCCAACCCAGACACCTGCGCAGTGAGACTTACATCTTACGAGCTCGGCTCCTACTTGCTAACTGACTGACTTAGACTTCTTACTATCTAAACCGGAAGACAGGGTCTTCTATGCCTTCCGGTTCTCACGATTTATCCCCGGAAGGCAAGGTGAGAGTGATGTCAAGCGCCGTCACTCACTCTCAAGGCCATCAGCTGCACTAATCGCCATTATGTTTCTACACTACCTTATATAATTATTAGGGATCTAGTAATTATGTAACATAAGTATGTGAATAAAGTCGGTGGAGTGGCCTATTGTGGATATCAGCCATACACCAATGAGGGAGGCTATCCCCTGTTCACACAGTTATTTTACTTCTGAGATAGAGCGGCAAAGCTCGTTCCATCTCCCTACTTTACCACACAGATCCAAACTGTTCAACACATGGGTTGAGTTTGACGAATGTGAGTATCGAATCCAGAACCTTGTAGATCCCAGGTTTATACTCTACCGATGGAGCTTAACCGGCTCATTGATTTATGATTTTAATCGACGAGTATGTCACTAAAACACGCCAGGAGAATAAAATATTTTCAATTTATCTAAAATTCTCATCAAAATAAACTCTTTGATCTAGTGAACGATTGCACTGAAGGATCAGCTGCGTGGATAATTGGAAATACAACTCTTTACTGGATAAAACAACTGAAATATGGAATTTAATGAAATAACGTCAATGAGAGGTTAACGTTTATGACATACTCTTGGTGATTTCGGAGTCCCATCGTGGTACAATAGTTACCAATATAATTCACACTGATTCATTACTACTGAATGTATAGCGTGTTCTCTCTCTCTCTCTCTCTCTCTCTCTATATATATATATATAATATTATATATATATATATATATATATATATATTAGCAAACATATGCACCCTCCAGGTGCATATATTTAAATTTTAATGTAATAAAATAATTATATCAAATTAGAAGGGCTAATGAAACTAAATAAGAATGCAGATAAAAAGATTTGAAACATAGAACAAGTGAAACTTACTTGTCCATCACTTCCGTCTTTCATTGCTAATTTTTTCTAATTTAACTATTTAGTTAAAATAGGAAGTAAAGAATAAAATTACAGTTATTTATTCTTGTTAATGGATTTCTTTTAAGATTTATTGAAGAGATTTTTGCTCATATTCATTAAGGTAAAAGCAAACAATTAGAAATCAATAATACTAAACACATATTTATTAAAATTAAATTATTAATATCAGTATGCAAATTAGCCTTCCTATTCACATTGTAAACTGCTATTTTGTTGTATATAAATACAATTGAATGTTATCAGCATGTACATATGGTCAACAGTATTAATAATGTAAAACAATTTTATTAATAATTGAGGTTTAAGATAACATAATAATTATGGAGAATGTGACGTAAATAACTAAGGTAATTGTCCTTGAGTAGTAATATAGTTTCGGTTACAGACAGTAAAACTCACAATCTCCATTATAATAAGACATATATATATATGTGTGTGTGTAAGTAAGGAAATAACAAAAGACTTAGAGATTTAGCGTTATAGTCTATTTTAGGGAGCTTAGACAAAGTGTCTAACTCTCCCGACTCATCAGATGTGTATCATGTTCGCATTTGATGAGTCGGGAGAGTTAGACACTTGATCTAAGCTCCCTGAAATAGACTATAAAGCTAAATCTCTAAGTCTTTTGTTATTTCGTTACTTTATATATTTGCTCTGTGACTCTAACAGTAAGAGCACACATTGAGCTCTCAAACTACGACAGGTTTTTTAAATAAAACTCGTGTGTCGTAAGGAAGATTTCTTCTCTGGACTTTTGGATTATATATATATATATATATATATATATATAATATATATATATATATAGCGTACTCGTCAGGCAGAATGAAAATTTTATTTTCAAATTAAAATAATAAATAAATAAAATAAGATAATTTTAAACTAAACCCCTACGCACGAACATGATGCATCACGAGGTGTATTTTTAGAGAGCTTTTCTGAAATTCAGAATTGTCCTTCGCCTATACTGGTTGCCATACCTACGTAAAATAGCCTAGTATTACATGCTATTCTATTCGTAGCTAGAGGAATTTTTTGGATTAATATCATTAGCAAAGATATCAGTGCTATGTAAAATTCAAAAACCTCATCGAGAATTTGAACTCGCCTCACCGTGTCCATTTTCTATGAAGGTAAGCCTCTGCTTTTGGTTTAGACGAAAATTAACTTTTGAAAAATTGTCAGGTGCATTTTTTTTTCTGGGTGTTATTTGATTCTGTGAGTTAGAATCTTTTTTTTACTTTGAATCAAGCTTATTTTTATTTACTACCTGCATCTCAGTCTTATTATTATTATTATTATTATTATTATTATTATTACTATTTCACTTTTACTTCTTGGTTTCCTTACTTTATTTCTTCTTCTTCTTCTTTCGCTTTTATTTCTTTCTTTCCTTACTTCATCTTCTCTTCTTCTTCTTCTTCTTCTTCTTCTTCTTCTTCTTCTTCTTCTTCTTCTTCTTCTTCTTCTTCTTTTCTTCGCTTTTATTTCTTTCTTTCCTTACTTTCATTCTTCTTCTTCTTCTTCTTCTTCTCTTCTTCTTCTTCTTCTTCTTTCGCTTTATTTCTTTCTTTCCTTACTTTCATTCTTCTTCTTCTTCTTTTCTTCTTCTTCTTCTTCTTCTTTCTTCGCTTTTATTTCTTTCTTTCCTTACTTTTCTTCTTCTTCTTCTTCTTCTTCTTCTTCTTTTCTTTCTTCTTCTTCTTCTTCTTCTTCTTCTTCTTCTTCTTCTTCTTCTTCTTATTTCTTTTCTTTCCTTACTTCATTCTTCTTCTTCTTCTTCTTCTTCTTCTTCTTCTTCTCTTTCTTCTTCTTCTTCTTCTTCTTCTTCTCTTTCTTCTTCTTTCACTTTTACTTCTTGTTTTCCTTACTTTATTTCTTCTTCTTCTTCTTCTTCTTCTTCTTCTTCTTCTTCTTCTTCTTCTTCTTCTTCTTCTTCTTCTTCTTCTTCTTCTTCTTTCACTTTTGCTTTCCTTACTTTATTTCTTCTTCTTCTTCTTTTTTCACTTTTACTTCTTGCTTAGGAAAGCAAGAAGTAAAAGCTTATTTTTATTTTATTTCTTTTTGTTTTTTTCTTCTTCTTCTTCTTCTTCTTCTTCTTCTTCTTATTATTATTATTATTATTATTATTATTATTATTATTATTATTCGTCGTCGTCGTCGTCGTCGTCCTTTTCATTTATTTTTCGTTTTTCGGTTATTTCATCAATTTCCCTTTTCTGTGTTTTCAACACACCCTACAAATCTAATATTTTTTTCTTTCTTTACAACCCAAAGGAATATTCTTTTATCCTTACACAAATTCAACACACTCTTTCTATATACCCTTTAGGTTTTCTCATTTTTACTTTTCCTTTACATAGTAATTTCTCCCGCTCAAACGTCCCCCAACAATTCTCCGATTCGTCTTTTTTAACCAACATGATCCTTTACCTCTTGTCTCCTACCAACATTTCATTTTCCCTTTTTTTCCACTTAGCCCCCCACCCCTCCCCCACCGCTCTTACAAAACCATTATCCACAACGGCCGCTATTTTTGAGTGTGCCCAGGCTTCGTTAAAAGCATCCGGTAAGATGGGTCGATTTCAATTTATATCATCTGGAAGCCATTGCAGCGTGCAGCGCCCCCTGTTGCTCGTTTATAGCAATCATTGTTCAATGGAGTCAAGATGCTTCTCTCTCGCTCTATGCATACACTTTTTTTTCTCCCTTTCCACCCTCTAGCACTTTAAGTATTTTAATTTTTACGCCTTATTTCTTCATTCTGTTTATTCTTCTCACTGACATCACTAATACATTCATTTTTTTTATTTCTTCATCCATATTTTATTAAATTCATTTTTCTTCTTTTCGTTCCTCATTTCTATCTTGTTTCATTCATTTTTCAAAGCTGTGTTTACAATTTTAAGTTTCTGTTTGTTGACATCCAATATTGCAATCGAAAAATATCACCTATAGACATATATTTGCATATCTATTTATCTCTGTCTTTCATTCACTCTCTCTCCCCCCTCTCTCTCAGTCTCTATCAATTTATTCTTATATATTTATATATGTCTGTGTGCGTTTGCACGTGTGTGTGTGTGTGCGTGTGCGTGTCTGCAGTCGTGTGTGTTTTTGTGTTTGAGAATGTGTGTGAGTAACAAATATTAAGGAAATGTGAATAACAAACACAAACAATCGATTCAATTAATATTTCGTCTCTATAAGCCAATTTTTGGACCATATTACATTTAGGCACCCCTGTTTGATCTCGATTAAGAAAGGACATGTTTTTCATTTACACCGTCAATATCCGGTTGTTTGTTAGGGGCTAGGGTTAGTTTTTATAATTTTTAAAAATCTAAGAATCATCTGTTAAAACAACCGGATATTGATGGTGTAAATGAAAAACATGTCCTTACCTAATCGAAATTAAAAAGGGGTACCTAAAGGTCATATGGTCCCAAAGTGCTGGAAGTGCTTGTTGTTGTGTGCATAGTTTATTAATAGAAGTGCCGATTTTGCGTATTTCTTATACCACGATAATCCAACAGAAACGAGAGAAGAGGATAGATAGATAGATAGATAGATATATGGGGACGGCAGAGTGAGAAAGATCGTATAGATATAGGGGAATAGAAA
>CM042148.1:28495544-28525544 GCA_023376005.1 Doryteuthis pealeii
ATTCACATTATTCTACGAATGTGTAATGTTTGGTCAATGCGGACGTGTGAGCTTTGGTATTCGCGTGCATATGTGTGCGTGGGTGTGTGTATTTTTTGGTATGAAGGATGTTAAATAATTTTAATTTTAAGATTTCAAATATTTTGTATACTGCGGGTGGGGTGGGGTTTGGATTGCGGTTAGAAGTTGGTCAGATATTAAGTTGTTCGGGGTTGGTTAATTGTTCCCAGTATGACTGTTCCTTTGTCATCAAATAAATAGATATGTAAAACCTTTATATATTTATTTTATTATATATATATATATATATATATATATATATATATATATATATATATATATATAGATAGATAGATAGATAGATAGATAGATATGTTCCTTTGTCATCAAATAAATAGATATGTAAAATCTTTATATATTTATTTTATTATATTATATGTATATATATATGTGTGGGTGTGTGGGTGTGCGTGGGTGTGTGTGTGTATGTGTGTGTGTGTGTGTGTGTGTGTGTGTGTTGCACCTGGCACAGAGATATTATATTTAGTGAGTACAGGGGTGCGTAAGTAGATGAAATGTTGTATACCCTTTCTTTCCTTACTTCTATTCTTCTTCTGCTCATCTTTGGCATCTTACGTTCATCTTCTAGCGTCTTGGTGGTCGGTCTCACTTAATTCATTTTTCTTCTAGATCAGCCTTGTTGCCAAGACATTCATCAACCGCAAAACCATATTATTTATGTAAGCTTTTATTTACTTGACTAAACCTTTCATGTAACTAACCGAACGCGCGTGTGCAGTGAGCTTCAGCTAAGGCAGAAAGACCGTATCTGCCTGACGTCCAAGCTGAAACTGAAGACCCAACCAGGTCCCACGCGACTTCACGTATTTCGCGGGCTTTCTGTGATATTCCATGGAAAGTCCCGCCCGTGATACGAAAAGGGGTCATCCCTTCAGAAATACAGGGGGTTGACAATAATCCATGCATAGATTATGTAACAGAAACAGTGTATTAATATAAAGTATTTTTACTGTTGATATTTCCCCTATTTTGGAAGATGTGCATCTATTGATTTGCATATGGGTATAGAAAGGGGGGAAATATATGGGAGGAAATAGATGTTCGTATCAACAAGCTCCCGCCGAGAGGGGGGCCAAAAATAAGCGAATCCAGAGTCTTCCAGCAAGCCAAACCTTCCCCTGGTCAGCACGTTCCTCGTCCTCGCCTAGCAGCTGCAAAATCCGTCACCGTAGTCGAAAATAATCTCTAGCAGTTCAAAATCACATTTCTTTACTCGGTCGTTCGCGTCAGTCAACCTGCTACTGGTGGCTCCTCACTGCCCAGCGCTTGACTCACATGCCATTTATGTACGTATTTACTGAAACATCCTGGCACTTCGCGTCCGTCCAGTGCCTAAAAGGCATCTGCTTTCGCATGCGGGAGGACGCAAGTTCGATCCTGGCAGGCAAGACAATGTCTTGCTCTTTTTCGTTCTCCGTCATATTGTGATAATAATATGTGATAATGATAGAGAAGATGCATTATCCAAGATTGAAACGAACTATGTATGAAACGTTGTTTTTATTCGCAATAGTCTCCTTCGAATTTATTACTCTTATTATAAAGAATTTTTCTATTGGTCGAAATACAACTAAAATGTTATATCTTAATATGTTCTGAAGCTGGTGTGTTGTGTTAATGCAAATATAACCATTGAGATGGATTTTTATTTCAAGAAACAAGAAAAATTTATACGGAACTTGGTGTGGTGACTATGGAGAGTGTTGCACTCGCTTAACCGTTGTGTTCCGACATAAACATTTTGTTCATAAATTATGTAGACAGTTTTCTTTTCTTGTCTTTTTTTCAAATTGGAATTGACTTGTTTTGATAGATATCTGATATCATTAGTTTTTTGTATACGTTACTCAGCTGTGCACTTGTTTTAATTGAAATCGAACTTTTAAATGTTAAAACTGTAAACAATCTTTGGACACGATACTTTTTTTTAATTACACCTTGTCTGTTAATTTGTTTACTTGAATCAATATATTATTTTTTAAAGTTAATTTCATTATAAAAAATAGTAAATCGGTGGAGTGGCCTATTGTCGGTATCAGCGAGGCAACGAAGGTGTATATTCTCCTTTCACTAGGAATAGACCAGGGAGATTGTTCTTGCAGCTGAGTGGAGTGCCACATCTACCATCAGCTCCCCACTTAACCGCATGGACCCAAGCTCTGATACTCATGCACTGAATCTGTGAGGGCCGGTGCTCTACCGACTGAGTTAAACCAGACCCAGTATAAATTTATCTATTATTACTTGAATCATGGAAAAGATCTTTAAAGATTGTTATTATTTACACTTATATGTGTTTGCTTTTCAAACTGCTTTCATCTAAATATGATGTCAGTTGATTTTTAAGGGACCTGATATGATGTCCAAAGTCTCAACAGTTAAAACTTTGAGGGATTAAACATTTCTCAAAGAGATAATTGTTGATGTTATATGTACTAGCAGATATATGCACCCTCCGGGTGCAAGTATTTAAGTTTAATGTAATAAAATATTATATTAAATTAGAAAGGCTAATGAAACTAAATAAGAATACTGATAAAAAGATTTGAAACTGAGGGAGTATAATAAAAAATAGAACAACTGAAACTTACTCTTCCATCACTCTCGTCTTTCATTGTTATTTTTTCTAATTTAAGTATTTAGTTAAAAGAGGAAGTAAAGAATAAAATGACAGTTATTTATTCTAGTTAATGGATTTCATTGAAGATTCATTGAAGAGATTTTTGCTTATATTCATTAGAATAAAACCAAGCAGTTAGAAATCAATAATACTAAGCACATATTTAATAAAATCACATTTTTAATATCAATATGCAAATTAGCCTTCCCGTTCACACTGTAAATCACTATTTTGTTGTATATATAAATATAATTGCATGTTGTCAGTATGTACACATGGTTAACAGAATTAATAATATAAATCAATTTTATTAATAATTGAGGTTTAAATAAAAATACAATCATGGAAAATGTGATGTCAATAACTAAGGGAATAGTGATATGAGTAGTAATATAGTTTCGGTTACAGACAGAAGAGCACACAATCTCCATTATAATAAGATTATGTATGATTAGAATTAGTGCAGTTTAAGGTAAAGTTTTATGGCAATTTGAGAAATATTATTAATCAATAATATTTTCATTTGATACTTGAATTTCCCGAATGCTTATATTTAAGTTTTTATATTTTTTGCCGAAAGTGACTTAATTAGGACCTGAAGTAATGATAATATTTATCATTGTGTTCAAATCTAGTTGGTAGCGTAATGTTTTGACCTGAAAAAGCAGACGAATTGAAGTCATGCCGATCAATTTAACTCTATGCATGTGTGTCATATATTAGTTAAATCCCGGTCTTGCTGATTTATGTGTAGGTAGACTACCGCGTTCCCCCTGTCTGTCTGTCTGTCTGTCTGTCTGTCTGTCTGTCTCTCTCTCTCTCTCTCTCTCTCTATATATATAATATATATATATATATATATATATATATATCTTGTACCCGTACAAGACTCAAAAGTAGTGGATCGTTTTTCATTTGGGAAATCAAAGGAGTTGACAAATCCTAATTACTTGGTCTTTTCCATCAAAGGTCGGATTTTATTCAGTGTCTTTCACCCCTCATTTCGGAGTTAAGAAAGCTTCCCGAGTAATCTTCTTCTTTTTTTTTACAGTGAACCAAACAGATTAAGAAATCCCCAAACCTCTTACAAACGTATGTCTCTTTCCGGGTTTTATATATGTTAGGGAGACCTAAAGAAAATATAGTTGCTCCCCTTGATCAGTAGGGGTCTGTTGGGAACCCGGAAGTGGGGTTTCCGCCATGTCACTTTTGAATTGGGTTTAGTTATAAGTGGAAGCACGAGCGCAACACGTTTGCGCTAGTTAAGTCACTTTTAGGGTAGAAACATTCTCTACCCTGTGTTAAATAAAACCTTGTTAATTTTCCAACAACCTGGTCTTGCATTATAATTCTAGTCTTCCGTATTTTATCTGTATGTAAAAACATAACAATATACAACTCTCAGTTGTAACACGAGCTTCAACATCCACAAACATGGAAACAATTATTGCTGATCTCAAGTTCAATATATGTCTATATAAATACCTACACTTTTTGTTATTTGACGACCTTGTATCTGTTTATGACGGAGTAAGCCAATACCAACTTGGATACACGAAAACAAGCGCATTGAATTCCATTTAAGTGTTGCACAACGTTCTGAAACCAAACAGCAAATAGTAGCTCTGTGTTTGTTGGTATGCCAGCAATCATAGGGCTTTATGTAACATTCTTGTCCTGCAATTTAAAACCTTTTAACACAAACCCTTCATGTGCTCAATTGCATGGAATTTGATTTGGTCAAACACGACTCCAGTATCTAATGCGTTGAAGACCTTCAATTTCTCCCTATTTGTTTCGTTATGGTTGAGGAGCTTGTTGACGATCTGGGATAAAACCACAAATTCTTCAGCATCCGTTATGCTGAGCATCAGCCTTGGTTAAGCATCAGTAATTTACCTCTGTCTCTGTCTGTCTGTCTGTCTGTCTCTTTCTGTCTGTCTGTCTTGATGTATGTATGCATCTCTCTCTCTCTCCCTCTCTCACTGATCTTCTCGTTTGTCCCCTTCCTCTCTCCGATATGACTCTCTTTCTCTTTCCCTTACCCCCCCCTCTCTCTCTCTCTCTCTCTCTCTCTCTCTCTCTCTCTGTCTCTCTGTCTCTCTCTGTTTGTCTGTCTCTCTCTCTCTGTTTGTCTTTCTCTCTTTTTATGCCATGAATAATCTTTATCCCCTATCTCCCACATATACACAGAAGTTATCTTTCTTTTAGGAATTCTCCCTCTCTTCCGTTCTATAACGAAATCACACTCTCTATCATATAAATTACGCACCGTCTTCTTTTTCTCTCTTTCTCTGAGCGTTTATATATATATATATATATATATATATATATATATATATATATATTATATATTTTGTGTGGGTGTGTGTGTTTGTTTGTATTTGTTTACTAATGAATAAATAGGGTTGAGCATTTAGGACTATATATATTGAGAATATTAATCATGGCAACATTAATCAGTGAAATTATCTATCTCCTTCAAAAAAAGTTATTTATAGAGGAAAGTATACACACACACACACACATATATATATATATATATATATATATATATATATATATATTATATATATATATATATATATATATGGATAGGTACGCGTGTGGCTCAATTGATGTTTGCAATTCACTTGCTTGGTAATACCAGAATTGATTCCTTCAAACTATGTGCAAAATCGTAGGGTACACGGGTCTCTCTTTCAATGGTAGGGCAAGTGGTCTGGAAAAATTCAAGCTGTGTTGTGAAAGAGAATCTGTGACAAATTGTTACATTATTCTACCGTTATCAACTTTACCAAAACGAATGTCCCTTTCTACGAACACCATAACCAATCATTAAAAAATTTATATAGGTAAAACAATTCTTTACACTCTTTTACACACATCGACTTCAACCGGAATATATATATATATATATATATATATATATATATATATATATATATATATAATATATACGAGAGAAAACTCAACAAACCATTATTTGGTTATTGATAATTTATTTCAGGTTGTATCTCTATAAAAATATTTCTCTAGATGAAATTAATAAATTATCATACATTGAGCTGTCCTAGGGTCTTGCGCGTATCTTCATATATATCTATGTTTACATCTGTATGGGCAATCATTGTGAATATACAAAGAATAAAGAGGCTCCCAAATAGAATTATTTTTAACTCATCTGGTCTATTATATATATATATATATATATATATATATATATATAATATATATATATATATATAAAGCCGAATGGGTTAAAATCCTCCGACTATAGTTTCACACGGTGGAGCGAGTCCTCAGGGACTATATTTAGCTCTTTTTATTGAGCAATTTTTAATCCGATTTTAATTAATTTTTAGTAAAAATATTTGTTTGCTTCGTGGGTTGGCAATTAACTATTATATATATATATATATATATATATATATATATATGTGTGTGTGTGTGTGTGTGTGTGTATATTAACATATATATATTCGTGTGTGTGTGCGTGTGTCTGTGTGTGTGTGTGTGTGTGTGTGTGTGCGCGCGCTACTGAATGATGTTCCAAGACGATCTAACCTTTTAAAAACTTAACGTAACAAAATGTTACAGAAAAAAAAACGATAAATATTCATTATTTTTATCAAACTTTCAATTATATATATCATCCAAGAACTTGCACATTGACTTGCACTTTGACCCGCACATTTGTCGCACTCGTACAATTGCTGCACTTGCATGCTTGTATCAACCACAGCAATCGTCACTTAATGTATTCACGTACCAACCCCGCAAGGAAACTTACTGCACCTGTACACTATTTACATTCATAGAAACGCGCTACTATTGGACTGACTGTACTCGTACACTTACTGCTCTGCGTACACTATTTTGACTCCTACAATCATAGAACAGGGATTGTATAACTGTGACGGAGAACGAGAAGGGAAAAAGAGCAATACATTGTCTTGCCTGCCGGGATCGAACTCGCGTCCTCCCGCATGCAAAAACAGATGCGTTTTGGGCACTGGACGGAAGCGAGGTTCGAATGATTTTCCCGGATGTTTTGCTAATATGCCCATAAAATAACAAGTGAATCGAGCGCTGGGCAGTCAGCAGTCAGCAGCAGCAGAAGCTGTCGACGATGAAGCGCTTTTCAGTAAATAAATGGATTTTAGTCGAACAGAAACAAAACTAAATAGGAAATGTGATTTTGAACTGCTAAAGATTATTTCGACTACGACGGCGGATTTTCCAGCTGCTAGACGAAGAATGTGATGACCAACAGAGGGTCTGGCTTGTGAGAAGACGGAGAACTCGCTTGTTTTTGGTTCCCCCTAGGCGGGAGCTTGTTGATTCGAAGGTCTATTTTGCCCATATATTTTCCCCCCTTCTATAATAACTACAATATAGTGATTGCATAGTATTGTACACCTAGTTATATAATCACATACCTTGCGTTTTTATTTGTCATGATTCCCTCTCTTCACCAGTAGACTTACTATAATCTTATACTCGTTACACTTACACAAGCTCTTCTCTGACACACGCGTGCATTTACAACTCTCATGCAATCATAGCACACATATGCACACTGTACTCGCACACTTACATCACTCAAACAATCAAATATTTTATTGGAATCACTAAATTTGCACGATCATGCATAATGCTTTAGATTCATAACGTCCCTCACTCCTTCTAATACATAACTTCAGAATGGTATTCGTTCATGTAAACTTCCATTTCCGTAAAATGGTGTTTGAGGAAACAGGTATTCATACCCGAATAATCCATATCACACTAAAGCAATATTTCAGAACATAAGACTGCTTCAATATATTTACATTAACTTAAGTACTCTGTAGACACGGGCAACGGAACTGTTATTGTCCAAGGAAATACAACATATATTCAAATCTTTGACGATTCTTCTTGCGTTTAACCTTACGTTAATTTACTTAGCAAATATATGGATCCATTCGCCCCCCCATTCGATTGTCTCAAGGAATTAAAGGATGTAAAACAAGAGGGTGAACCAAATGGGATTGAAAAGATGGAAGCTGCAGTAATGGAGAAAGTTATTGATGCTGTTAAAAAAAACTTTTGAAGGTAGAACACTTCTAGCAAGATGATAATGGTGACAGAAAGGCACGACAGTATGCACCTCTCTCAAACTTAAGATGTAAATCCCAGTTTGCTAGATTTGATAATCAAATCAGGACCAAACTGTATGACAAGTGACTAACTTATATGGCAAGTTCTTTTGTGTCGAAGTTAACTATTGCGAACTTCATGTGTTATTGATGATATCTCTGGACAAAAACGTCACTAATATCTTATTATAATGGAGATTGTGTGTTTTTCTGTCTGTAACCGAAACTATATTACTAATCGAGTCACAATTAACATAGTTATTTACATCACATTCTTCATGATTTTATTTATATTTAAACCTCAATTATTAATAAAATTGCTTCACTTTTTTATTAGTGTTGTCCATATCTACATACTAATAACATGCTATTGTATTTATATATACAAAAAATAGCGGTTTGCAGTGTGAACGGGAAGGCTAATTTGCATATTGATATTAAAAATGTGATTTATTAAATATTTGCTTAGTATTATTGATTTCTAACTGTTTGGTTTTATTTTAATGAATATAAGCAAAAATCTCTCCAATGAATCTTAAATGAAATCCATTAACAAGAAAAATAAGTGTAATTTTATTCTTATTTCCTAATTTAACTAAATAGTTAAATAAGTAAAATTCAGCAATGAAAGACGGCAGTGATGGAAGAGTAAGTTTCATTTCTATTTTTCTATTATACCCGCACTCTGTTTCAAATCTTTTTATCTGCATTCTTATTAGACTTTCTAATTTAATACGATATTTCATTACATTAAAACTTAAATACTTGCACCCGGAGGGTGCATATATTTGCTAGTTATTATAATTTTCATTTTTTTATATGATAAAGAAATTAGAACTGGTTAAATCAATAAAATGAATGCATTTTCATATTTTGTGACTAAGAAAACCTATGATTAGACATTACATTATATATATTCGTGGTGACTAAATTTGCTTCATGTAATAAGTCATTTTAGCTGAAAAAAAGCTTAAATCGTTACAGCATCTTGAGACACGCATAAAACAATGGGTAGCGTAGTACTAAATAATGCTGTGAAACTAGTAATAAAATAATATTAATAATAAAAAGTGTATACAACCAGTGTTGAGATAAAAATATAACAATAATGAATGAAGTGAAACTAGTAATAATAATATTAATAATGAAAAGTGTATACAACCAGTGTTGAGATAAAGATAACAATAATGAGATGAAGTGAAACTAGTAATAAATAATATTAATAATGAAAAGTGTATACAACCAGTGTTGAGATAAAAGATAACAATAATGAGATGAAGTGAAACTAGTAATAAAATAATAATAATGAAAAGTGTATACAACCAGTGTTGAGATAAAAGATAACAATAATGAGATGAAGTGAAACTAGTAATAAAATAATATTAATAATGAAAAGTGTATACAACCAGTGTTGAGATAAAAGATAATAATAATGAGATGAAGTGAAACTAGTAATAAAAATAATATTAATAATGAAAAGTGTATACAACCAGTGTTGAGATAAAAGATAACAATAATGAGATGAAGTGAAACTAGTAATAAAATAATATTAATAATGAAAAGTGTATACAACCAGTGTTAAGATAAAAGATAACAATAATGAGATGAAGTGAAACTAGTAATAAAATAAAATTAATAATGAAAAGTGTATACAACCAGTGTTGAGATAAAATATAATAATAATGAGATGAAGTGAAACTAGTAATAAAATAATATTAATAATGAAAAGTGTATACAACCAGTGTTGAGATAAAAGATAACAATAATGATATGAAGTGAAACTAGTAATAAAATAATATTAATAATGAAAAGTGTATACAACCAGTGTTGAGATAAAAGATATCAATAATGAGATGAAGTGAAACTAGTAATAAAATAATATTAATAATAAAAAGTGTATACAACCAGTGTTGAGATAAAATATAATAATAATGAGATGAAGTGAAACTAGTAATAAAATAATATTAATAATGAAAAGTGTATACAACCAGTGTTGAGATAAAGATAACAATAATGAGATGAAGTGAAACTAGTAATAAAATAATATTAATAATGAAAAGTGTATACAACCAGTGTTGAGATAAAGATAACAATAATGAGATGAAGTGAAACTAGTAATAAAATAATATTAATAATGAAAAGTGTATACAACCAGTGTTGAGATAAAAGATAATAATAATGAGATGAAGTGAAACTAGTAATAAAATAATATTAATAATGAAAAGTGTATACAACCAGTGTTGAGATAAAAGATAACAATAATGAGATGAAGTGAAACTAGTAATAAAATAATATTAATAATGAAAAGTGTATACAACCAGTGTTAAGATAAAAGATAACAATAATGAGATGAAGTGAAACTAGTAATAAAATAAAATTAATAATGAAAAGTGTACAACCAGTGTTGAGATAAAATATAATAATAATGAGATGAAGTGAAACTAGTAATAAAATAATATTAATAATGAAAAGTGTATACAACCAGTGTTGAGATAAAAGATAACAATAATGATATGAAGTGAAACTAGTAATAAAATAATATTAATAATGAAAAGTGTATACAACCAGTGTTGAGATAAAAGATATCAATAATGAGATGAAGTGAAACTAGTAATAAAATAATATTAATAATAAAAAGTGTATACAACCAGTGTTGAGATAAAAATATAATAATAATGAGATGAAGTGAAACTAGTAATAAAATAATATTAATAATGAAAAGTGTATACAACCAGTGTTGAGATAAAATATAATAATAATGAGATGAAGTGAAACTAGTAATAAAATAATATTAATAATAAAAAGTGTATACAACCAGTGTTGAGATAAAATATAACAATAATGAGATGAAGTGAAACTAGTAATAAAATAATATTAATAATGAAAAGTGTATACAACCAGTGTTGAGATAAAATATAATAATAATGAGATGAAGTGAAACTAGTAATAAAATAATATTAATAATAAAAAGTGTATACAACCAGTGTTGAGATAAAAGATAACAATAATGAGATGAAGTGAAACTAGTAATAAAATAATATTAATAATGAAAAGTGTATACAACCAGTGTTGAGATAAAATATAATAATAATGAGATGAAGTGAAACTAGTAATAAAATAATATTAATAATAAAAAGTGTATACAACCAGTGTTGAGATAAAAGATAACAATAATGAGATGAAGTGAAACTAGTAATAAAATAATATTAATAATGAAAAGTGTATACAACCAGTGTTGAGATAAAATATAATAATAATGAGATGAAGTGAAACTAGTAATAAAATAATATTAATAATAAAAAGTGTATACAACCAGTGTTGAGATAAAATATAACAATAATGAGATGAAGTGAAACTAGTAATAAAATAATATTAATAATGAAAAGTGTATACAACCAGTGTTGAGATAAAATATAATAATAATGAGATGAAGTGAAACTAGTAATAAAATAATATTAATAATAAAAAGTGTATACAACCAGTGTTGAGATAAAATATAACAATAATGAGATGAAGTGAAACTAGTAATAAAATAATATTATTAATAAAAAGTGTATACAACCAGTGTTGAGATAAAAGATAATAATAATGAGATGAAGTGAAACTAGTAATAAAATAATATTAATAATAAAAAGTGTATCCAGTAGGATTGACTGCATGTCTATAAAGTCCCACAGCTGATTAAAAAAGTTACAACAAAGATAGCAGTGTTGTTGAAATGCAATATTCAAAACGTACATATAAAATAAAGCTACAAGAGTTGATCTTTCATTTTATTTAGTGATTCTATCTTTTATATAATGTGAGTTATAAATTTTCATATTCTAAAACTGCTGCAAAACTTTATGAACGCGCTTTATATATTTATTAACCCCTTCACATGACACACAGTCAATTACTTAAATAGAGTTTAACAGGTTTGAATTCTGAGGTTTCCTTTTCTTCGGCTAGTTTCCTAACCAAGGTTAAATGGCTCTGTTCGCCCTACTATTTATCCATAGCTGGAGGGAGAATAATTGGATGCATACCTTTCGCAAGGGTATTAGCTCTATGTGAAAAGCAAACAGCCTTATCCAGGATTTGAACTCAGTTTAATGCGTCCATTTTTACAACAATAACCATACTGAATTCAAATATGTTTTAGTACGTTTAAGAATTGAACTTTTGCATTGTATAACTTTCTTCTTTGTGACATTGTAGTAGATGCGCTATTGTTGCATAGCGTCTTCTTCACTGGCACTAAATCTTATTATAATGGAGATTGTGTGTTTGTCTGTCTGTAACCGAAACTAAATCACTACTTAAGTCACAATCCCCTTAGTTATTGACATCACATTCACCATGAATTTATTTTTTATTTAAACCTCAATTATTGATAAAATTGTAATATCTTATTAATACTGTTGGTTCTACATACTAATAACATGCAAGTATATTTATATATTCAACAAAATAGTGGTTTACAGTGTAAACGAGAAGGCTAATTTGCATATTGATATTAAGAATTTGATTTTAATAAATATATGCTTAATATTATTGATTTCTAATTGTTTGGTTTTCTCTTAACGAATCTGAGCAAAAATCTCGGGTATAAATCTTGAAAGAAATCCATAAACCAGACGAAAGAACAGTAGTTTTATTAAATAATTTATAATCTAACTAAATAGATAAATTAGGAAAAATGAAAGACGGGAGTGATGGCAAATGATGGAAGAGTTAGATTTAAAGCTGTTCTATTTTTCGATTATACCCCCTCAGTTTATCATTTTCTAAATAGTTTCTAATTTGATACAATATTTTATTACATCAAAACCTTAATACTTGCACCCGAAGGGTGCATATATTTGCTAGTAATTATGTTATATATCTCTTTCTTTCTTCTATATCTGGTCGTATTTTCTTCTGGCCGGCTTTGCTTATGATTGTCTTTGGTATTTTTGCGTCTGGAGTTGACTTGGGGACTTCGGTCTGGTTTTCTGTTAGGGATTTCTCGTTATTAGAAGCCCTGTGTCATTGTTAGTTTTTAGATAATAAACACAAGACTTCGATTTACTTTGATGTTACTTTATTTGGTAAATCCCCAACCCAGACATCTGCTAACTAATATAGCGCGCGTGAGTTCCAGTTTAGACAGAGCATAAAATGGCCGACCGCTCTGGCTGACGTCCAACTGCAACTGGGGACTCAAAAAAGGTCCCACGTGACTTCACATATTTGGCGGGCTTCTGTAATTTTCCATGGAAGGACCCGGCCATGGTATGAAAAGAGTCATCCCCTCAGAATTACAGGGGATTGACAATAATCTTATGCAACCGCATAGATTATGTAACACTATTATGTTACAATTCGGACTGATACCGTTGGGAATGGTATGAAACTCCAGCATGAAGTATAGTTTAAATAATTCCCCAACTGTTCTTCTACAAGAATAGATTTGGCTTTAAATAAGCCACGAAGTTTCACATGCCATTTCACAAATAAACTAAACCAAACCATCCTTTTCATGGTAGAGGGTTTAGGTATATACAACATAACATGTGAGTTAGAACATCTTCGTCTAATCTTCAGATAGACTCAAAGTAAGGCCTCTCAAACAGCACAACAGCTTCATGGTTGGGGTTCACGTTCTCTGCTAAATTTTCATCATATATGAGAAAAATTATCTTTCTTATGTATGGTAGTCCAAATTTGACAAAATCTCGATATTTTAGCAATTTTTATCATTTTTCAGATTTTTGGTCGTTTTGCCTGTGGTCGGTCTCTAATGTGCAACCTATCGAGACTTTTAACCACGCCAAGATCAAAATTCCCTGCCTCAACAATGATAATAGATCTCTAAAAGCCCAGGGATGGCCCAAAGGTTTCAGGTTTACCTTCCCTCGTTTTATCATTTTAAATATTGTTTCTTGAAAAAAAAAAGTATAATTTTAATCACGATTTTATCTGGAGGAGAAAAATATAAAAACAAGTTCCATTTGTATTTTGAAAATCTAAAATGATTTTGATCGTCCACTACGGAAAACTTATTTGCCAAAATAACGTGTTCACGCGTCAAAATGTACTTTTAATTAAGTCGCTGAAATTATTCATACACTCTAAGTCACAATATACTTGACTAAAATAGGTACATATAATTATATATACGACGGTCATTCAATACATAAGGGAAATTGTGTCTAAGTGATTGGCAACAAGGAACACTAGTTACACTTGTAACATTTACAATAATAATCTGTATCTTCTATATTTCTTCTACAAATACTTCCAACTACCACCACCACAAGCATATATATATATATATATATATATATATATATATATATATATATATATATATATATATTCGCCGAGTTTGCTTTTCATGATTATTTGATTTATGCCGAAACACGTGTCTGTGGATGACTTTATTATTAATATATGATCCCATAAATTTGGTAATGAGCTCTCTAATTGGTAATTTAAATTAACTCTCACTACTAAGCAAATAAGCAATGATCATTTCTCCGGAAATTTGATCTCTCAGTGACCGAAAAATACATTCCTACGTATTTAATAGTTTAAAAACACCAGTGTCAGTGGGCGAGGGGATAAGATATCAGACTACCATGCGGTCAGTCTGAGTTCGACCATACTCAAGGGCAGTTGTGTCTAGCCACACTGAAGAGGCATGATATGCCGAAACACGTGTCTGTGGATGACTTTATTATTAATATATATATATATATATATATATATATATATATATGTATACATAAAGATAGATAGATAGATAGATATTATGAACAAAAAATAATAAGACAATCGGAAATATTTCTTGTATGTTGTTTATTCTCAACTAGTTTCGATTTTAGGTCATCGTCAGGAGAAGAGTTCTTATTTGATGAAATTGTTTATACATTTTTTGAAAGGGAGCATTATAGAAGAACTATAAAGATTAAAGTGTTTTTGAGGGTTTGACCTGCTATTAAAATCCGAGTAGACGAGTGTGTTAGTAGTAGCATGTCCATTTGTTCCGTGAAGAACCTCTATGAGGTGGGTTTTTTTTAATGCTCTTATATATGTCATATATATATATGTGTGTGTGTGTGTGTGTGTGTGTTAGAAATTAAATAATCCAAACACGGCGAATACTGCGTGCAACATCCGGAACACTGGACAGATGTTTCGACCTAAATTAGGTCTCATCAGCAGTGTATACCGTAGTCTCCACCCACCCCCGACAGAGATCAGACCAGGGACCCTAGAACGCAGTGCCAGAGACTCTATACCTCAAGGCAACCGGTCCACACCACACGAAACTCGCCAAATCAACTTCTCAGTGATAAATGTAGACTTACATAAACGTACACCCGTACACAAATATATTTCCAAGGGTAGCAAGTAGATGTCATGTGGTTAAGAATGCATTCCTATACATAGATGTATTTTCAAGCTAATCTTTATTTGTGTACGTGTGTGAAGTTATGTTTTTTCTCCAATAATGTGTGCGTGTGTGTGCACGTATTAGCATGTAGTCGTCCACCGGTATATTTGAGGTTTTTAGAATTACGATCTAATGATGGTTTATATTTTTTCTATAAAACCGTTTTCTTTGATTGGAAGCAATGAATAATCATCGGTTTGTTAAATCGACATTACTTTAAAATGTTCGATGCTACATCTATAAGGATGTTCAAATACATAAAGATTTCTGTTATCCGATAATTTTATATTGATTTATGTACATAGAGTCTACTTTAGTGATGGGGCGATGTAAATATTCTGGCAGTTTATGCACAAGATTATATAAACAACATTTTGGAAAATGCAGCTTAGATGTCTGTTCATTACGAATGTTGTTTTAAGATTTTAAACAATATATGATTTTCCTTCAATGACCATAATATATACACTACATTTCTTATTTATGCAAAGTAACTATTTACCTCCTTTAAACCACTCACAGCGGCCCTCAGTTCACTGCGATCCATTTATTTACACTGAAAAAACACAACGTGAACATCTTTTGTTTTGTCGCTGAACCAACCCTGAAACTGGTAATTGATTATTTTGCAATAGGGAACCAGTTAAATAAAATGATCCGGCAATATTCGCCAATAAGCTGGCGGGTAAATTAGTTATGGAAAGAGTTAAGAGTTAAGAGATAAGAGTCAGATTTCTGTTCTAGCCTGGATAACGGAGTTTGATTTGTCGCCATTTTGAATAGCCTCAAAATATATTTTTCCGAGATTGGAATAATTTTTCTCTAAAGCAATTTCAAATTATGCAGACTTTATATTTAGGGGAAAAAATCTTGAAAAAAATCTTGAAAAAAAAAATCCCTAATTTATATCTAAGAATAAAGAAGTAAGAGAAAGGGAGAGAAATAGAGAAAGCAGGAAGAGAGAGAGAGAGAGAGGGGGGAGACAGAGAGATAGAGAGACAGAAAGACAGAGAGAGAGAGGGGAGAGGGGGGGGGGAAAGACAGAGAGAGAGAGAGGGGAGAGGGGGAAAGACAGAGAGAAACCAATCATGGTAATCACACGTCAGTAATGAGAAAACCTATTATGATAGTAACACGTGACACTACTTAGCCTACGGCATATATTTATTATTTACTTTCTTTTCTTAAGAAATAATCTCGCAGGATCGAAAATATATGTTGTTGTTTTTTTTAATGCAGTAACTGGTTAAAATACTATGCTACCTATTTTTCTCCACTTCCTTCTCTCTCTCTCTCTCCCTCTCTCTCTCTCTCTCTCTCTCCTCTCTCTCTTTCCCTCTCCCTCTCTCTCTCTCTCTTTCTCACCCTCTCATTTTCACTCTTTTCTTTCTTTCTTTCTCTCGTCTTTCCTGTACTCTCTCCCCCTCTCTCGCTCTCTCTCTCTCTCTCTCTCCCTCTCCTATCTCTCATTTTCACCCTCTCATTTTCTTTTCTTTCTTTCTCTCTCTCTCTCTCTCTCTCTCTGTCACTCTTTCTTCTTTCTCCCTCCCTCTCTCTCGCTCCTCTCTCTCTCCTCCCTCCCTCTATCTCTCTCTCTCTCTCTATTCTCACCCTCTCATTTTCACTCTTTTCTTTCTTTCTTTCTCTCTCGTACTCTCTCCCACCTCTCTCTCTCTCTCTCTCTCTCTCTATCTTTCTCTCTGTTTCTTTCTTACTCTCTCCAGTACTATCTTTTTCTCGTTTGCCCTCACGTACTTCCTTTTACTGTCTGTCTATCTGTCTCGATCTTTCTTATATGTGCTGCTATTTACCCATAGCTGGAGGGATAATATTTGCACTCATACCCTACCTAAGAATATTAGGGTGAAATTCTACTGGCCTCATCCGGGATTTGAACTCGTGTCGATATGTCCATTTCCTACGACGTTAAGTATTACAAAACGGGTACATCGATATCTTTTTCGTATTTTCTCTGTTTCTCTCTAGCGATTTCTGGCATAAATATTTTTCCAGCACTTTTCCTTTTCTCTCTCCAGCTTCTCTTTTTATATTCCTCATTATCTATCTATCTATATCTCTCTGTGTTTGTCTCTCTCTCTCTCTCTCTCTCTCTCTCTGTCTCTGTCTCTCTCTAGCTATTCTTTCCTTTGTTTACTTTCTTATTTTTTCAAACTTACATGATTAATTTTAAAAGATTTTTTGCATTAATATTTCTCTATATAGGTATTTCCTGATTCTCTCTTTATATTTCCCATTATCTATCTATCGATCGATCTATCTATCTCTCATCCCCCCTCTCTCTCTCTCTCTCTCTCTCTCTCTCTCTCTCTCTCTCTCTCTCTCTCTCTCTCTCTCTCTGCAATTGGATTATAACTTTGTATAATTCTGCTTTTTTTCTTCTCTGCATTTCATTATGCTATCTCACCCCCTCTCTCTCTCTCTTTCTTTTATTGATTGATTTTAAATGATTTCAATAAGCCATTGCTCCTGCATTCACAATTCACCTAAATACGTCGCATGCAGCCACTGAGAAATCCACACCTAAATTACCATTTGGTTAGGATTATTTGTATGAATGAAACTAGTCTAATTTATTTTGAGGAGCGTGTGGATATTGGTATAGTGTTGCTTGTAGACAATTTTGATGTATTGTGTACTGACATACACACACACACACACACACACACACACACACACATATATATATATATAATATATATATATATATATAAGTATATTTTGGAAGCATTTTTTCTTTTATGCATGTTTTGTTGAACCCGACAGACATTTCTTGTCTGACGAGTTTCTACTCTATCCTTTCCAATTATCAGGCCATCATTTTTTATCAGAGTGGAATTGTTATGCGTGTGTGTGCGTATGCGTGCGTGTGCGTGCCGTGTGCGTGAGTGCGCACGCGCGTGTATGTGTGTGTGTGTGTGTCTGTGTGTTTAGCAAGTACATTTTGGAAGCATTTTTATGCATGTTTTGTTGAACTCGGCAGACATTTCTTGTCTGACGAGTTTCTTCTCTATCCTTGTGAAAACGACCCCATTATTTATGGCAGGAACAATGCTTGAAAAGAACGTGTTTTACGATTTGGCTCAACACCCTCCAAATGTAGTTAACAAGAAAGCATTTTCTGACTTAAATAACCTAGCAATTATTTCTAAAGATGATTGGTATAATTTAATAAGCCCGATAATTACTTCTACGTTGTCAGATAATAATTAACTGTTGCACACTTCAAAGCGTCACAGACACAATGCAACTATACAATTAACAATGATAGGACGCAAGCAAACAATTTGACAAAAGAAAAGAAAAAAAAAAAAGAACATTGTTAAAACTCTGAATAATTATTTTTTTTAATTTTCTGAAATCTCGTTAGCATTTCCTGTTGTTATGTTTCCATGTGAAGACAATGAGAAAATTCCAGAGAATTTTGAATTTTGTTTGCCTTTCCAACTGCAAAAAAACAATATTTTGGTTGATGATAAATATAAGGAAATGGTAACGATGCATGCTTAATTATTTCATTATCACACTTAATAATTTCCTTTCGTGAGGATTTTCTTTTTCTCTTAATAAATTAATTGAAATCACTTAATGAACAATTTAAGTACAGGTTTCCTTTGTAGGTTCAGTAAATTTGCAAGTAGTCTATTAGTTTATATACAATACCTTACTTAAAGATACGGGAGAAAATATTTACAGGAAGACTAGGTTATCGATAGTAAACCTTTGTTGAGGGGCAAGAATTTAAAATCAAATTCTCCTCATACACTTTATTACAGATCAGTTCTCTACTATAGTGTGTTGTAAGAAAGAAAAGAAAATGTACTAATTTAAAAAAAATATATTAATAATTTGAAGGCAATTACAATGCGTATGAAAATAAAAACAAAAATGTTATTTTTGTCTTATCGATTTCGAAGTATAAACTTCATCATCAGAGATGTACGTGCTTACGTTTTTTTTTGTGTGGTTATAATTTCTCTTCTTATTTCTTTTTCCTCTCCTTTTTTTTTCTTCCTTCTTCTTCTCCTTTCTTTTTTCCTCATGTTATGAATGAAATGGGTGAATAACTGTAATTTCTTATTTTTTCTTTTTTAAATGTATGTTGAGAATGAATGCTTGAACCTGTAACCAATATTGTCTGTTTGTCATCCGATGAATGTTGCAAGAGTGTAGCCATGTCAAATTCAAAATAAAAACCGTCAATAGAAAAATGTATTTCTCTGAATGTTTGAGATGAGGCTTGATTATTAGTATTATCTGCGTTATTCGGAGTATTATCCCCATCTTTATTGTTATTTGTACATTTTTTCGGCCTTCTTCAGGTATTTCTTGTCGGACTCGACCTTCTCGGACTCGGAAACCTTCTTTTCGGACTGAATAAAGGGTTAGGTTCAAAGTTCCGTGATGGCTCCCGATTACAACAAGAAGGTTCCCGACCCGACAAGAAAGTTCCCGAGTTCGAAAAGAAGGTTCCCGAGTTCGAGAAGGTTCCCGAGTCCGACAAGAAATACCTGAAGAAGGCCGGAGGGTATATCGGCCGAAAAAATGTACCATTAACAATAAAGATGGGGATAATAGTCTAAATAACGCAGATAAATTAATATGCATTTTTATTTTTATTCTCCCCCAGACCCGTAGTCATATACCTCTGTCTGTCTGTCTGTCTGTCTGTCTCTCTGTATATAAAACTAAATTGAAACTAAATTCTACATATTTATTACGAAATGTTAATAGCTCACAAGGCATTTTGAGGGGATATACAGTGTGTTCGGGATAAATTTGACATATTTGGTTATTTTTTTCGGTATGTTGGAGTTATAGACGCACACTAGCGCTTGTAAAAAGGGGATAATCTCCCTTGCTGTCTAGCTGATACTGACAATAGGCCACTCCGACAACTTACGCATCATTTAAAAGCTTGGACCCTTCTTTATTCACATACGTTATGACAGATAGAATGGATGACTGGAACCCATCATGGAGGAGGATAACTTGTATCATTATGATCTGCGCCGGCCATCAAAATAAGGAGATTATTGTTGCTGCCCAATGCTGCTTGAACAATGTAAAAACAACCATACATGAACTGGGGAACTACAATGTGAAACTCGAAGCTGTAACTAAAGGAAAGCAACAAAACAGACGATCTGTTTGCGTTTGCGCAGCGGAATTCCTCGAAAATCTGCAGAAAAATGTGTTGGATGACACTGACATGGGCATTCGGGCTTTGTCACGTGAATTGAATGTTTCAGCCTCTACCATGAAGCTTACACTCAATGAAGACCTTCGCTACTACTCATTCAAGCGTCGCCGAGGTCAACTGCTCCCAGAAAAGGCTCGTGAAAATCGTCTGACAAAGGCGAAGAATCTGCTGCGCAAAGTGAAACATCCTGCTAAACCACAAGCAATCTGGTTCTTTTCCGATGAGAACAAACTTGCCAAGATCAAAAGCACAACATGCATAATAACAGATTGTGTGTATACAAACCAAAGAACACTCCTCGTGTCATGCAGACTAAATTTCCCCAAACTGTGATGGTTTTCGGATGTGTGTCCTCTGAGGGTGATGTGATGTCTCCGTATTTTTTCAGAGAGGGTATAAGGTTGAATTCAGATTCCTACGTGGAGTTGATAAATACTGTAATCAAGCATGCGTGTTTCTCCGCCAACGTCATGATTGTATATCTTCAGTGTAACAGTTTATGAAAGATAAAGACATATTTCAAATTCAAAAATAGAAAAATGCTCTTTTTCTACAAAGAAGAATTTTAACTCGTTCATGGTTGGATTTTTTTCAGAAAAGAAACGTTTATTTAGTTATTTAAAAAAAATTACATTTCATGTAAAAAAAATATGAATGGTGTAAGGGTTTATTGGGATAATGTGAAATTTAAATTTGTTAGGAAGTGTATGTCTAAAATGGTTATGGGAAGGGGATTTTATGATTTCTGAGTACAAGTGTCGCTAAATAAGGGGATATATTAAAAAAGGCTTGTCTTTGGGGGATGGTTTGATGTGGGAGAATAACGCAGGATTTCATAATTCTACGTTGTGTTCTATTGTGTATGTGAGCACCTTTAAAATCAAAGGTATAGTTATTGTCTAAAATATGTTTAGCTCGGGCGTTGTTTAGAAAAACTCGTTTAATATGATATCTATGGTCAAAGATCCGTTTAGACAAAGATCTAGAAGTCTCTCCTACACATTTTATGTCACAATTTAAGCAATATATTGTGTAGACTCTGTTTCGGAGTGTGTGTGTTTATAATTATTTTTATTCTGTAAAATGTTTTGATTGTTTTCGTGGAGTGAATAACTGTCATATTAAATTCAGAATATATATATATTCTGAATTTAATATTGTTATGTGAAATATATCACGGTGTTCTCTAGAGAAATTTCCTTTTAAGTAGAAGACATAATCTAAATATTTTTGGGTTTTTTGCTTTGTTTTTTCCTAACAAAGTTGTAATTGTATTTAATCATTTTCAATCTAAATCCTGAAGAACTACTTAGGGGCCGGGTTAGCTCAGTCGGTAGAGCGTTCGGCTAGAAACCACAAGGTTCCTAGTTCGATACCGGTCCCCGCCAACTCAGCGTATGAGTAGCACAGGGATCTGTGCGGTAAAGTAAGGAGCTGATGGTAGGTGTGGCGCTCCACCTCAGATGCTAAAACAATCTCCTTGGTCTAGCGCTATTGAAAAGGGGATAGACTCCCTCGCTGACTGGCTGATACCGACTTTAGGCCGCCCCGTCGACTTTACTTTACTTTTTTATATAAGGTATGAGAGTTTTTTTGCGGCGGGTATTGGAAAAGTAAATTCTGTACACTAAGTTATGCCTGTCAGCCTACCCCGTGGGTAATTTTATTGTAAGGTAATTCCTTCGGACGCAACTTTTTTTAAAAATGTGATGCGCATAGAACATGAGTGTTTTTTTTTGTTGTTTTGTTTTTTTGTTTTTTTTTTTTAAGTAGATTTGCTTTTATTTCTTCTTTTTTGTTAATTTGATGGACGTTAAACATGAGTGTTTTTGTTTTCTAGCTGAGACTTTTCACTAAACCAATTACCCTATTCGTTACACCTGCATTTTGTTTTATTTAAAGTAAAAAATATAATATTTTTATTCAAATGCTTTAAAAAGTTAGGACACCTTCAAGATGAAAATCAATATTATATCCACAGACAGAATTTTCTGATTTTTTAAAATACTTTTTCCTTCGCAAGTAACAATTTATTAATTAAAACTTTCCATTGGAACAAATCCCCATAAAAGGGTCTGGCCGTCTATAGTAAACAGTCAACTGATCCAACCTAGTTATTAATAGAGATATCAGAGAGTATCGATTTTTTACTTAAAAATTAATTCTAAACACTGTATCAATACATAAGCCTGTGCGATTCCGGAATGAAATATTTATTAAAGAATTATCTTAGCTGAATAAATTGGTTGGTTGAATGGGTGGATGGTTGGTTGGATTGTTCGGGATGTCAACCATTGGGTTATTCATGCAGAAAACGTGTTTTTTGTAGGGCATTCAAATATTTCTAAATTCATTGTTTAATCTATGTTGCCCGTGGATGTAACTCTAGCATGTATTACAGCTCCGGGTTAGAGCTAACCTGTCTTTTGTCTTTATATATTTGAACTTTGCATTTTTACAGTAAAGACTCTGTCTATATACTTAAATTAATCTCTGCAAAAACACGAGAGAGAAGAAAAAAACCCAGAAAACCTTTCAACATAGTTACATCCAGTTTTAAACATTTATTACTCGTAGATATCCAGGAGCCGGAGTCCGTAAGGTGGTGTGATGCTGGAATCCAGTATTCATGCCGTTGCCAATAGCATTGGTACCTTACCTTTCTTTTGAATCACAGTGGCAGCGTGGAGAGGGGGGATTTGCTGCATTGGCAACAGCTTATTCTCCATATGAACCTGCCCAGGCTATGTAGTTCAAATTCAGTTCAAATTCAAAAAAGAAAAAAAATTGGACACTACACCATTGTCTCTCATAGACGGGAGGTTGCCAACCACACGTAGATAATTACGCCACAGAAATAAACATCACGAGTTCTGTCGTTCGTATTGTTGATCGACCATTTCTCAGCATTTTTAGTTTGTATTGGTTTGTTTGGTTTGTTTTGTTTTACGGCATAAAGTAACAATTTATTCGTTAAAACTTTCCCATTGGAACAAATCCCCATAAAAGGGTCTGGCCGTCTATAGTAAACAGTCAACTGATCCTACCTAGTTATTAATAGAGATATCAGTAATGTTCAAGAATAAGATGCTGTCAAATATTGATATACTAAAGGGAAACGGTAAATGAAATGATAAAGTTCTTGACTTAATAAAAGGAAAGAAATAAAACTAGACTAGGAGTAGAAATAATCTTCAGTTATAGAAGCTATCTATCTACAAGTATTTAATAATACTGTATTATCTCCATTAGACATATACTATTACACAATAGTTTTAATACTGTATGACTATATAAGCTACACAATAGTTTTAATACTATTATCTACATCTAGACATATAATATTATAGTTTTAATACTGTATCTATCTACATCAGCTATTTAGTTTTACTGTATCTATATCTAGACATATAAGCTATTACCACAATAGTTTTAATCTGTACTATCTACATCTAGACATATAAGCTATTACCACAATAGTTTTAAATACTGTATCTATCTACATCTAGACATATAAGCTATTACCACAATACTGTATCTAGCTATATCTACATCTAGACATATAAATATTAGTTTAATAAATCTATCACATCTAGACCTATTACCACAATAATCTATCTACATCTAGACATATAAGCTAGTTTTACTTCTAGTACTATTATATAGTTTTAAATACTGTATCTATCTCCATCTAGACATATAAGCTATTACCACAATAGTTTTAATATACTGTATCTATCTACATCTAGACATATAAGCTCTTATAGTTTAATACTGTATCTATCTCATCTAGACATATAAGCTATTACCCACAATAGTTTTAATACTGTATCTATCTCCATCTAGACATATAAGCTATTACCAAATAGTTTAATACTGTATCTATCTACATCTAGACATATAAGCTATTACCACACATAGTTTTAATACTGTATCTATCTACATTAGACATATAAGCTATTACCACAATAGTTTTAAATACTGTATCTATCTACATCTAGACATATAAGCTATTACCACATAGTTTTTAATACTGTATCTATCTACATCTAGACATATAAGCTATTACACAATAGTTTAATACTGTATCTATCTACATCTAGACATGCCTATTACGTATTTTATACTGTAATCTATCTACATCTAGACATATAATTATTACCACAATAGTTTTAAATACTGTATCTATCTCCATCTAGACATATATAGCTCTATTCCACAATAGTTTTAATACTGTATCTATCTACATCTAGACATATAAGTTATATACCACATATAGTTTTAATACTGTATCTATCTACATCTAGACATATAAGCTATTACCACATAGTTTTAATACTGTATCTTCTACATCTAGACATATAAGCTATTACCCACAATAGTTAATACTGTATCTATCTAATCTAGACATATATAGCTATTACCACAATAGTTTTTAATACTGTATCTCCATCTAGACATATAAGCTATTACCACAATAGTTTTAATACTGTATCTATCTACATTAGAATATAAGCTATTACACAATAGTTTTAATACTGTATCTATCTACATCTCTAGACATATAAGCTATTACCACAATAGTTTTAATACTGTTTCTATCTCCATCTAGACATATAGCTATTACCACAATAGTTTAATACTGTATCTATCTACATCTAGACATATAAGCTATTTACCACATATTTTTAATACTGTATCTATCTACATCTAGACATATAAGCTATTACCACAATAGTTTTAATACTGTATCTATCTACATCTAGCATATAAGCATTACACAAAGTTTAATACTGTATCTATCTATCTAGCATATAAGCTATTACCACAATAGTTTTAATACTGTATCTATCTACATCTAGACATATAAGCTATTACCACAATAGTTTTATACTGTATCTATCTATCTAGCATATTATTCCCACAATAGTTTTAATACTGTATCTATCTACATCTAGACATATAAGCTATTACCAAAACAAAAATAGAAAAGCTATTAAAAAAAAATAATAAATTGAATCTAGTTCGATACCGGTCCCGCCACTCAGCGTATGAGTAGCACAGGGATCTGTGCGGTAAAGTAAGGAGCTGATGGTAGGTGTGGCGCTCTACCTCAGATGCTAAAACAATCTCCCTGGTCTAGCGCTATTGAAAAGAGGATAGACTCCCTCGCTGATTGGCTGATACCGACTTTAGGCCGCCCCGTCGACTTTACTTTTACTATATATATGACCCTCATAACCAAGTTATATTATATATATATATATATATATATATTATAATATATATAACAGAAGATTTCTAAGGTAAATTCTTTTTATTTTATTTTTATTTTTACTTAAAAATTAATTCTAAACACTGTATCAATACATAAGCCTGTGCGATTCCGGAATGAAATATTTATTAAAGAATTATCTTAGCTGGATAAATTGGTTGGTTGAATGGGTGGATGGTTGGTTGGATTGTTCGGGATGTCAACCATTGGGTTATTCATGCAGAAAACGTGTTTTTTGTAGGGCATTCAAATATTTCTAAATTCATTGTTTAATCTATGTTGCCCATAGATGTGACTCTAGCATGTATTGTTGCATACTGGTTTCTTCAAGCTCACGCTACTCTGACTCGTATACGTTGCGGGTATACAGCGGACATCGTTCCTGACCCCTAGATGATGTATCTAGTAGTCAGCAATTGAACTTCAACAACAACAGATATGCGTATACAAAAGATGACTCTTCTTTATTTTCTTCGGTGTGTAGTAGGTGAGTGGCGGGCATGGGAAAATGACACTACGACTACTTATGTGCGGTGGAAGGTGGTGGGCGAGCCTCACTGCTCGCTAGCAGCGCCCGACCGTATCGACGGTCCGACACCTTGTGCTTTCTTCGCCGTCTCTCGAGTCTCTCTCTTTGGAGTCTGTCCGGGTCTGCTTAAGTACCGACGACCGCCCACACATTCTTTTGTTCCTTGACCGGAAGTCCTTTCCCTTTGTTCAAGTTAGCATTTGTCCAGATGAGTCCTTTGTCACACCTCTTTTGTTATACTAAGATTTCTGTCTCGCCTATCTATTGTTTTTCTCTGTTCAATTTTCCTTTGTCTTTTCGACTTCCCGCGCAAAACAAACAGTCAATCTGCAACAGTATTACTGCTCCGGGTTAGAGCTAACCTGTCCTTTGTCTTAATATATTTGAACATTGCATTTTTACAGTAAAGACTCTGTCTATATACTTAAATTAATCTCTGCAAAAACATGAGAGAGAAGAAAAAAAAACAGAAAACCTTTCAACATAGTTACATCCAGTTTTAAACATTTATTACTCGTAGATATCCAGGAGCCGGAGTCCCTAAGGGGGTGTGATGCTGGAATCCAGTATTACGCATCAACTCCTGGGACACTGCCGTTGCCAAATAGCATTGGTACCTTACTTTCTTTTGAATCACAGTGGCAGCGTGGAGAGGGGGGATTTGTTGCATTGGCAACAGCTTATCCTCCATATGAACCTGCCCAGGCTATGTAGTTCAAATTCAGTTCAAATTCAAAAAAGAAAAAAAATTGGACCCTACACCATTGTCTCTCATAGACGGAAGGTTGCCAACCACACGTAGATAATTACGCCACAGAAATAAACATCACGAGTTCTGTCGTTCGTATTGTTGATCGACCATTTCTCAGCATTTTTAGTTTGTATTGGTTAGTTTGGTTTGTTTTGTTTTACGGCATATCAACCTCAGTGGGTCATTTAATGCCGATAAAGTTTTGAAATAAATCAATTCCTAATGGATAATACAATTTTTTCATAAATACATTTTTCTATTTAACCCATAGATGGGACCCTAACAGGTACTACCACTCCGGGTCAGAGTGGACCAGGGAGCAATGGTGATGAAGGGTTGCTCCACATTCCCCAAACCTCCAAAACTGGAACCTCACCATCAGATAGAGTTTAACGTCATTCCCAGGACATGTAGACCCACAGCCACCGCCTTCTAGCACCCATATGATAAAAAAGGGGCTGAGGCTTGCCATAAGGGCAATAGGGTTGGAAAAATCATATAGGTGCTAGGGCTTGACGTGACCAGCCGATTGATCGGAGGAGGCCTCTCCGACCGCCCGTCTAGCCCAAGATAGGGCCAAAGTGGAGTATTGTATGTCATGAACTGCTCATCCACCTGGGCTCTATCCTTAAGCATCACGGGTCGCCACACACGGCTAACAGGTGGCCCTACTGGGGGAGTCTTACCCCTCTGCAGAGGTGCAGTCGGTGCATTCTAAGGCCCCACTGACAGAGCGGTTAGTTTGTATCTTGCTGAATTTGTAATTCATTTGTGACTTCCTTCAATTCGATGCAATGGCTTTTCAATACGTAATTCGATTTCATTACAATAAAAAAATGAAAGTTACTTCGAATTTGGGTTTTTATATTTCACATATGTTTTCTCTCTCGTTCTTGACAGATAACCAAAGGTGAACATTGACTTTTGACAGTAAAATTGGTACATTTCGCACAACAATTAACGTTCAACGACACAAAGGCCGACCTGCAATCTATGCCTATTAATGAAATTGCCTACGGGTAAGTCGAAGCGTACATGGCATAAAACACCGCATGTACAAACAACTCGTCGAAAGTACAAACTGTATGCATAGACACATGAAATACACACTTGAATATCTTCATATTAGAACTCACATCCGCACTGATCTTCAAATAGAATCGAAAAACAAAAGAAAGATCTAAGCCATAGCAGAATGTTGAGTATGGCGTGGAATTGTTTGGATTTGGAAACCAAAGAATCTCTGTAAAAATGCCGAAGGCAGAATTGGAATTCGTAATGCCTTGTTTTAGTCTTTGTTGAACCGAAAGTTTTTATTTTGTTTCAATTTTTTTAAACATTCACATTGGGTTGAGAAACGACAGCTTAAGATGTTAGTTATTTTGGTTTTTAATTTATTTTTTCATTATATTTACGTTTTTTTGTCCAATATGTTTATTTGCAATAACGGTGTGGATTCGAGTAATTTTGGAGCTTTCATTGTTTTGGAGATATCTTGGTTACGTTTGTAAAGAGATGAATGAATAAAAAAGAAGAAATTGAATGGAATCTTCTGGGGAAATACTTTGGATTCCAATCAACACATTTTAAATGTTGCTTTTCAGCTGTTCTAACAAGAATTTTTCGTATTCTTTTTTTATACATCGATAAAAAAAGAATTAAAGATGAGAACTGTTGCATCATTTAATTCACATTCCAATTTGAATATTTACGTTTCCTGAGACTTAGGTTAGTAAATGATTCGTGTTCAATGATAATGTGTTCGTCTTAGCTACAATTGCGAATGTTTCAATATTTGTCAATTTGGGTACGCTTAAAGTATCGCCCATAAATAAGTACAATCATGTGATTGAGCCAAACATGTTAGTCTACTCCTGAATCAGTTCACTATAAATACTAAATAATCATCACTTCAAGACTACTATACTTATATATATAGATATGAAAGAAAGATTATTTATGTCTGTCTGTTAGTATGTTTGTTTGTATAACGACGAAGCCAACGTCTTTTTATGAAGGGAAATTGGTGGCGATTAGCAAAGACCGAAGTTCAATAAAATCCACCCTATATTTTTATTCAATGGGAAAAGCTAAATAGAAATCTAATAAGGGCATAAATCAATCATATATGTAAAGACTCATTCAAAAGATGATTTAAGAAAATAACATAATGAAAAAATAAAAGATAAATTAAACATAAAATATACGCAATAATAATAATGAAAATAAACAACTTAAAAACAAGAATATATTTTTTTAAATAAAAGATGATAAAACAAACATATAGTAATATTTTTTATGAATGAGAGACTAATTTTTAAACGCCGGGTAGCTCTACTAATATTGAATAAACCTTGAAAAAACAATAGCCATTTTCGGCTTTTTTACAACCTCGAACATTTTATTATAAAAAGTTAATTTTTGTTTAAGATATGATGCCGAGATTTTATTGTTTCTACAGTAACATTATTGAATCAAGATAGATATTAAAAAGCTAACTTTTATTTAACATATGATGCCGGAATTTTATTGTTTCTACAGGAACATTATTCAATCAAGATATATATTATTCTTATTCAATTTGATTATTGCAATGCAAAGTGATGGAGTGGTGCTTAATGCTCAAACAGTGTAATTTAAAAGTAACATTATTTTTTCAGTTGTGTTGCAATTTCATTTTTAGCTACAGATTTAATGTTGTAGAGTTTGGTAATGGATTCTACCTCGTTATAACAGATTATTCTTTATAATAATTGGATGGTATAATATTAAATAACTTGTTTTTTTTTTGGGGGGGGCTGATTAAAGAGATAAACAATATACATTATATATTCACTTTAATATATATATTCACCCAACCCCTTGACATAAGCAGGACGTGACATAAGGCCAACTTTTAATCGTTTAATTGGTTTAAATTCAGATTTTTATTCTCTTATATCGGTTGTCATACCAA
>CM042148.1:28530544-28545544 GCA_023376005.1 Doryteuthis pealeii
GCGCTCCACATCAGACGCCAAAAAACAATCTCCTTGGTCTAGCACTATTGAAAAGGGGATAGACTCCCCGCTGACTGGCTGATACCGACTTTAGGCCGCCCCCGACGACTTTACTTACTTACAATGTGAGTTATTAAATGTTCAATTTTAAAACTGTTTCAATATTTTATGGACACCCTATATAAACTCCTACTACTATTACTACTACTACTACTATAAATAATAATAATGATAATAATAATAATGAAATAACCCTTATTTTTTAGTGATATATCAGACACATTGTAGGATTTTAAACGCATCAACAGAATGGACAGTTCTGCGGCAATTCTAACTCAGCTAGATTTTAATAGAGATATGATTAATAAATAAGATGCAAAATATGATTAAGTAATCATTGTTTAATAAACATTATTGTTGAGTATCTGGCCGGCATCCTCAGTTCCAGATGTAGTGAATAAGTAAGCAAGTCAATAAGTATCCTGTGTTATAGTATTCTTTGTAAGTCCGTCGTCCAAGATGGTCCGAGTGTCAATGAGTTAAGATTAGAATCAGGCCTCTATAAATACAACAACAGCAGCAGCAGCACTGCCAGTGATTGGACAATAGGAATCTTTCTCAGGTCACGTGATAGTCAACGAGTCTATATCTAGGAGTAGGCATCTGTCACACGCCTTATATCCCAAAAATCCAACAATTATGAATATATGTAGCAAGATGGGGATTATCCTGAGTGGAGCGAGAACTACTATATTAGAAAAGAGAGGAAGAAGAAATAAGAGATGATAAAGGTTTTTAAAAACATAGTGATGAGCACAAAAAAAACGGTTGTCGTGAGTTGACTTGAATGTCAAGCGGAAGTTTCGGTGTTGACCGGAACCAGAAGTCACGTGGTGACGTGGAACGACGAAGAAAAATACGAGTCTCTTTTTGCTTTCTGACGTCGTAGGGTACGGATCTTGGGTCCCTTGTGTGGGATCAGTAATTTAACAGTGTTCTCTCTCTCTCTGTGTCTCTCTGCCTTTCCTCCTCTCCGATATAGCCCAGGAGACACACGAGACGAGCCTAACCTGGAAATAAAAGTTAGCAGCTTGTGACGATATATTTCTCGCGTTGTACTTTTTTATCGACACGATGACTGCCACGTTCCGAAGACATTTTTAGTACGTCGAATATATCGCTACCGCCACGTTACATATATCAGCTTTGGGTCTCGTGAATACAACAGATACCGCTACATTACATATATCATTTTAGTAATGTGACCATATATTGATATATAACTAAGTTACATATAACATAAATAACTATGGGAACTGTGACGGTAGTGGTGAAGTAATTTCAATTACACACATTCATACACATAATCTACCTTATGAAAAATGTTAATTCCTACAACGGTAATGGCTACAAACATAATACTTAAAAGTTTTACCGAATGCGTAAGTCTTTGATAATCAACATTAAAAAAACCTTTTGGTGAAGTAAAATTAAGTAGTAGGAATTGTGGAGATGTCACGCAGACCGATGACCATGAAACGATTGAAAAAGTAAAGAAAGAAAGGAAGAAAAAAACTTCAAAAGCAAAACGAAAGAAAGTAGTGCGTAGTTCCAGTTTGAAAATTCTTCATATCTTTTCTCCTTCTATTATTCGAATAAGGATTCTTTTTTGCGAAAATCACGATTAGCCAATGGCATAATTTATAGCATCAACATTCTCGTTTATGAAGCAACAAACGTGTAGTTTAGAATCTTATTATAATGGAGATTGTGTGTTTGTATGTCTGTAACCGAAACTATATTCCTACTCAAGTCACAATTCTCTTAGTTATTGACATCACATTCTCCAAGATTTTATTTTTATCTAAACCTCAATTATTAATAAAATTGTCTCACATTATTAATACTGTTAACTATGTCTACATACTGACAACATGCAATTATATCTATATATACAATAAAATAGCGGTTTACAGTGTGAACGGGAAGGCTAATTTGCATATTAATATTTAAAAATCGAATTTAATAAATATGTGCTTAGTATTCTTGATTTCTAACTGTTTGGTTTTATTTTAATGAATATAAGCAAAAATCTCTTCAATGAATCTTAAATGAAATCCATTAACAAGAAAAAATAACTGTCATTTTATTCTTTACTTCCTCTTTTAACTAAATACTTAAATTAGAAAAAATAACAATAAAAGACGAGAGTGATGGAAGAGTAAGTTTAAGTTGTTCCATTTTTTATTATACTCCCTCTGTTTCAAATCTTTTATTATACTCCCTTTGTTTCAAATCTTTTTATCTGTATTCTTATTTAGTTTCATTAGCCTTTCTAATTTAATACAATATCTTATTACATTAAAACTTAAATACTTGCACCCGGAGGGTGCATATATTTGCTAGTATTATTAATAAATATTGTTAATTCTTTCTTTCTTTCTTTCTTTCTTTCGTTTCCATTCTCATTATTTAATATTTCTGTCTTTCTCTTGTTTTTTTTTTGTTTTTTTTTATTAAATAACTCTTTCTTTCTTTTCTCTTTCTTGTTCTATTCATTTATAAATTCTTTCTTTCTTTTTTCTTTCTGGTTCTCTTTATCTACTAATTCTTTCTTTCTTTCTTTCTTTCTTTCTTTCTTTCTTTTTTCTTTCTGCTTCTCTTTATCTATTCATTCATTCTTTCTTTCTTTCTTTCTTTCTTTCTTTCGTTTCCATTCTGATTATTTAATATTTCTGTCTTTCTCTTCATTTTTTTTTACTTAATAATTCTTTCTTTCTTTTCTCTTTCTTGCTCTATTCATTTATAAATTCTTTCTTTCTTTCTTTTTTCTTTCTGGTTCTCTTTATCTATTAATTCTTTCTTTCTTTCTTTCTTTCATTTTGGTTCTCTTCATCTATCAATTTTTCTTTTTTTCTTCCTTTCTTCCTTCCTTTCTTTATTTAAGTTCTGTTTATCTCATGATTCTTTTTTCTTTCTTTCTCTCTTTCTTTCTTTTCAGTCTTCTTTATTTAATAATTATTTTTTTTTTTTTGGGCGAAGCAAACTAAATGAGTGTCCATTTTCCATTGATCTAGCCGAACTTGTAGAGAGACCCACAATGCAACACGTTTCCTACTATCTAAAATATTAAATGAAAAAAATCCATGCTGTTATCGATTAAATTTTATTTTTTAATTATCTTCACGAATATAAATAAAATCTCTATTAGCCCTGGTGATATTCAATGTGTATGTATATTTACTTTGTCGTTAATTGTTTTATTTTTGAAGTTTCCTCCGGACACACAGATTCACGCAATTGCCCTTTATCTATATAGATAATGTTATTGTATATAGTTTTGCATTTTCTCACCAAAGAACAGAATGAAGCAGAGGTTCAATTTTTAAGCGGAGTAAGGCTGGTTTGAATTTACAGTTTTTATTCTCCTGCGAAGACTAAAGAAACCAGTATCTAGTTAGGAAATTTGTTTTTCATGCCATAGCTTGAGGGAGAATAGATTTATTCATGTCTTTGGGTAATAGCACGAATTGAAACACAGACAGCTTTCGGTCCTATCGACTATGGCTGTAGAATACGACAACTGCACCTCTGTAGAGGGGTATGTCTCTCCCAATACCGACACCTGTTGGCTGTGAGCGACGACACGTGATGCTTAATAATACAGCTTAATAGTTATTTGTCAATATGAATTTCGTTCTTTCTTTAGTAATAATATGAATTGTTATTAAATTGTATAATCAAAGAAACCGAAAACTAATGGGATAAAAAATAAAAATGGCTAATAGGAAATTTCTTTCTATTCTTTTGTTTTTGAATAATTATGATATATCGGACTGTTGTCCTCGTCTTTATTGTGTATAAACACAATGTTCAAGCCACTGTAACTTCGGGCTCTGTTTTAGGTGTTGTCTCGGCTTGTAATTTACAATTCTGCAGTAAGAGTTACGTCCCTTAGACCAATTGTGTTATTTTCGTAAATAGGGTAGTATTTGCCTTTCGACCGCTCATTTCCGGTTATCATGATTCAGCGGTAAATTCAATTCTCTTTCTACTTCTATCGGCACCCAACAGACGTGTTGCTGATTTCTCCCTTCTCAGAAGTTTATTACAGGCACCCGCTTTTTACCTCTTTCCTGCTGAATAAATTCATTATAACTACACCCAAAGGTTATTTGTGTTTCCTGGCAGGAGGGTTAAACTACATTGCGATTAAATTGTGTCTCGACCCCTGGCAATAGAATCAGACACAAACTCAAGAGGCGTGATAGGTGTTTTTTTCTATTTATCATTTTAATTAAGGGCCGGTTTAGCTCAGTTGGTAAAAAAGAAAAAAAAATGCAAGTAAATGTTTTTAAGTCTTGCTCAATCTATAGACCATCCGCCTAGGAGCCACAAGTTTCCGGGTTCGATACCGGCCCTCATCATTGCATGAATATCACCGTTTGGATCAGTGTGGTAAAGTGGGGAGCGGGTGGTAGGTGTGGCGCTCTATCTCTGATTCAAAAACAATTGCCCTGGTCTAACGATAATGAAAAGGGGAGAGACTCCCTTCCTGCATGGCTGATATCGAAAATAGGCTACTACGCCGAATTTCCCTTTTTTAAGGGGGTCATTTCTATTTCGTTCAACTATTTTTTTTTATATTTCTTCTAACATTTAATTCTATTTACAATTTAAACTAAATTTTAAAGAAAGTGAAATCAGATCACTATTGCTATGACAACCAGTTTTTTTCTTGCCTACTAAAAGACTTTAAAAACCTTTTAAGATTTGCCTACGTATACGAAACATACAGCACTGCCCTTTGACCTATTATTAGGTCCCGAATTCACAATCAGCTTTATTCTGCTTAAAAAGTGGTTGGGTAAAATACACTCAAGGATGGATCAATAATTCTATAGCTGGTTTCGGTTTCTTTGTTTAATGGCATATCAACCATCATGAATTATGTAATGTCAAAACCATCCTTGTAGAAGAACAGTAGTGTCATTATTTAACATATAGCTAGAGGGATAATAGGCTACATACCTTTTCCAAGGGTATTAAAGTTAATAGTGCAACTGGAACCTGCTTACTATTATGTTGCAGTCTAGCACATTAGCCACTACACTACAGGGACTCACCTCTCTCTATCTGGAGTTATTAGCTAGCCCAATTTCAATCTGATATTTATATTGTATATTTAATTCAAGTAATGAATAGAGAAGTGTTGAGTTAAGTGCATTGACAAGGAATAAGATTATGTTGTAGTTTTTATATAGAAGGACCTGTGGATATACCACAGTATGATAATTTAATTATAATGTTTGATATGTTTATTTAAGAGCTATTACTCTTATTTAAGAGTCAAAGAGACCCCCTACTATCAATCGGCAGGTCACGCCAAGCCTTAGTATCTATATGATTGTCCCAATCCTATTGATCTTATGGCAAATTGCCAACCCTTTTTATGATATATGTGCTAGAAAGCGATGGCTGAGAATCTCAGTGTCCTGGGTATGACATTAAACTGTCTAGTGGTGAACTTCAAATTCTGGAGCTCTGGGGAATGTGCAGTACCCTTTCATCGCCATTAATTTCCGGTCCATGCTAACCCCCCCCCCAAAAAAAAAAAATTCGGCCATGACAAGTGAATCCTTCGAAGATGGAAGACGATACTGTGGACTAATTGCTAAGTCTAAGTTTAATTTTCAATTGTATCTCCTTGCGTTTTTATAATATTTTTTATTATTCAGTGATTTAAATTGTTATAACATTCAAATTCGCTGACATTTAACAATATTAATCTTATTTTAGTATTTTTTGTTTAAAAATAAGCCATGCCAAGCTGTAAACTAATTCAGTCCTCCCCCTTCAACCGGGTAAATGCTACCCAAAAACAAAAAAAAAAAAAATTCGGCCATGACAAGTGAACTTTGACCCGGAATGGTAGTATCTGTTAGGTTCACATCTATGGGTAAAATAGATGAAAAATGAATTTTTAAATTATGGAAAATTAATACCCAACAAGAATGAATAAAACAATACTTCTCCGGCATAAAATAACCCAAGGATTGACGTGCCGTAAAATCCAATTAAACCAAAAAAAAAAAAAAGCAGCTTCATAAGTGATCTGAGCTCGGCTCACCGATTCTATTTCCTACGAGGAAGAAAAAAAAACAGTTACACAAAGCAGACCGAGCCTGATTGTACCAAGACAGAATAAAAAGCAGTAAGAGTAAAGATGTGCTGTAAAATACATCAAGAATCAAGATGTCATGAGACAAAAGGGGAGGAAAAGAAAAATAATGAAGTTACGTCACAACGTACATCTTGAAATGAATCAAGCTCGAAAGAAGCAGCGTATTTGACAGGTTCTTTCAATCCCAGTTGGGCAGCTGCCATTTCAAATGCGCACGCCACAACCATCCATAACACATAATGAGAGAGAGAGAGAGAGAGAGAGGAGAGAGAGAGAGAGAGAGGGGGGGGGGCAGACAGACAGAGACAGTGTGCGTCAGTTTTGTCCTTTTTATGTAAGTAGACGTATATTGCATTACTTGTGACTAATTTTACATGTACCTGCATATCTTATAATCTCTCCTTCTTTGCTGTCTTTTAAATATTTGTCTACTTTAAACCGCTCACAGTGGATCTGCCACCACTGCGAAAACAAAGTATAAAAACGGATAGTTATTATATCAAAATTAAACAGAACGACTTAGATTACAAAAATAATTGGACTTTATTTGAATAGAATTAGTTATGACGTGATTACTATCTAGTTAAAAATATCCCATCATATGGGTAAAAAATAACAAGAAATTATGGTATATCAAAGCGGTGAAATTTGGTAAGAGAAGGGTTAACTACTAAAGGACGATTAGATCTATGGTCACATATTTAATGTCTAAAGGAGCAGGATTTTCGTATGTTATTATTTTTTATTGGGGGTTAAATTCCAAAATATTTTAATTTTTATGGATGTTTTATAGTATTATAATAATGCTAAATCAGACTGAGTTTATATCTGTTACATAAGATAATGTGTGTTTTTTTACTGTACATTAAATCATACGTGTTTTTTACTGTATAAAGATAAAAATGGCAGAGCCGGTTATGTTACGATTTTTGTGACCATGTTTAATCTGCAGTTGAGTGTACTTTACAGTGGATATCCTTTGTGTTTCTTAGTGTTAGGCAGAATTTTTGTGTTCCTTAGTGTTAGGCAGAATCCTTGGCTGCTGATCTGTCCGTCGGTGTCGAATACCTGCGAGTAAACAGCTTTAAAGATCGGCGATTAAATAGTTAACTAACCACGTATTCGAGCGTGTTGATTGACTTGCTTTAATTCACGCGCCCACGCAGAGTCTATAATTTTAAGTGGTGGCCTACAGCACACCTTATATGCCTAAATCACGTCAGTAAGGGACTTTGTCTCATGAATCTACATATCATTTATAAGTACATTTATGTATTATCTATGTTGTACTTCATATTCATATCTTTTGCATGTCTTCCTTATGTGGTACGTATATATCTATTATGTATCTAGTATTTGTATTTCTGTTATAAACGCTTCTCCATATGCTCATATATATAAAGGCTATTGTTGTAATTAATACCCTTAGTCGGGTTTGTTGAACCCAACAATAGCTCTGACAACAATGATGGCCGTAAAAAGATCAACCCGCTCAGAAAAGTATTCCCAATTTTGAACTCTAGGGAGTGTGGAGTACTCCTGCATTGTCATTACTCCCAGGTCCTCTCATATTCGGACTGGTAGTACCTGTTAGGGTCCCATCTCTGAGTTAAATAGAAAACAAGGAGTTTTAAAAAATGTGTTAAAAATTGAATTAAATACAATTTGAATACACACAAAGCATGAATAGTAGAATGCGTATTCGACATAAAGGGTTGACACGCCGTAGAATCCAACAAACAAAACCAAAGCCAAGTTAGTTCTCAGTTCTATCAAATATAGTTGAGAAATATATAATTTAGATAGATAGTACATATAAGCGAATACATAGTCCGAAAGTGAACGTAATAGTGCGACTAGATTTCGACCTCTACTAACTTCGAGGTTGCAATCCAGCACGTTGCAAGTACCCCACGGGAACTCTCCCTTATTTTAGTTAGACGTTTCTATGGATATTTCTTTTGATACGTTCATTTATTGAGTTAACTTCCATAAAATAGCGTTTGAGAAACAAACCATTGTTATTCTTTCGTTCTAAAATGCTGAAGATTGTTTTAATTAAATTGATTTTTTAATTTAAAATTCTAAAGTTAAATATATTTACTTTAGGTTATTTCCTAGTTGAGTAACATGAGTGACCCAGAAAAAAAAAGAAACCAAATTATTTATTCATTTTCCCATTAGACTAACCCTAAACCATAACGCTAACCCTAACTCTTGTTGGACTTAACCTAAAAAAAATGTAAAAATTAAAATTAACAGTTTTATTACAGAATTTGTGGGTTTTGTTTTTTCTGGGTCCCCCTGTAATATTATGTTACTCAACTAGGGGAGGTACGGTTAGGGTTAGGCTTTAGGGTTAGGGTTGGGGTTTAGGGTTAGTTTAATGGGAAAATAAATAATTTGGGGACCGTTTTTTTCTGGGTCACCCTGTAATATCATGTTACCCAAACTAGGGGGTTAGGGTTAGGGTAAGGTTTAGGGTTGGGGTTTAGGGTTAGTTTAGTGGGAAAATAAATAATTTGGGTTCCGTTTGTTCTGGGTCACCCAGTAATATCATGTTACTCAACTAGGGGGGTACGGTTAGGGTTAGGCTTTAGTGTTAGGGTTAGAGTTGGTGTTTAGGGTTAGTTTAATGGGAAAATAAATAATTTGGGTTCTGTTTTTTCTGGGTTACCCTGTAATATCATGTTACTCAACTAGGAAATAACCTTACTTTATCATTCCAACTATTGAGCCTCAACTAGCCTTTACCTGGGCTCAAACGTTACCCACTACGCCACGGGATTCCTCGTTAAAAACAGATTGAGTCTCTAGCTTGGATAAGTAATCACTCTCGAAGAACAACTCTGAATTAAAACCAAACCACCTCATTCACAGCTTTGTGAGTTTAACAGATGATGAGAGTAGACACACTAAACAACCCGTTCTGCCTCTCTACATATGCAAACATCGCATAGTCTGGCAGTGTATCAAAGCTCGTGCAGCTATAGGTCATCACGAACTTTCCTTGTCAGAGGATTTCGACTGTACCTGTCAAGATAATGATAAAGTTGGTCTGCGTTTTCGCTCCAGAAAGAAAATATCGCCCATGGCAAAAGTTTGGGAAATAGCACACGTAGAAGATGCCGATCTTTTTTCTCTTTTTTCTTTCATATACAAGTGAATAAACTAATAACAAATAAATAATTTAATCCGGTTTGTCTAGTAATAATTCATGAAGTCAAAATGTTCTGTTATTAAAGAAATATGTTTTGTGTCCTCTCTGTTATTAGTTTATCTACTACTAAATAATAATCCTAAGTTTCTCTGAATGTTTGAGATGAGGCTTGATGATTAGAATTATCTGCGTTATTCGGACTATTGTCCTCATCTTCATTGTTATATGTACAACTAATAATAGCTGTCTTCTTCCCCCTTTTCACCTCATCGTCTGTCTCTACATGTCTCCCTCTCTTCTTTCTTTCTGTCTCTCTCTTTCTGTCTCTCTTCTACTCTAAACTTTACATGCCACATAGGCCTGTAAAACCAAATCATGGGTAGCAGCATGGTAGATGTGAGACAAGGCGGAAGAACCTAAATAGGTCAACGGTGTATATCACAAGATGCTGGGCGGAGGAACCCAGAATGGGTCAACGGCCAGGATCAACCAGTTCAGTCAGGTAACTACTGCTCCTCATCTCTAAGACCAGCGCCTATTGATGAGTTAACCAAACAGCTACCGATATATATCTATGACCTTATGTTAAATTATAGCTCTTCTGTCAATGAGGATTAAAGAGGAGTATTTGTTTCAGATAACGTAGTGTAGTGTCTAGTGTTGGGTTGTATTACTCATTCTAGTTTTGTTTTAGGAGAGTGCGTCTTTTAAACCATTAACCAATTAGGAATGTTAATTTACAATCCATTTGATAACCACCTGCCGGAGACGTTTATTAAATTACCTTTTGAATTTAGGCTGGTAAGCAAATATGGGTAGCATATGTAACCGCCTGTTTAACCTTGGTATGGCAACCATTCTAGAGGAAGGAATACTGCTTAAGAAATTGACATTTTGTCACATCCTGCTCGTGTAGGGAGATTGGAAATTACATAAATGCAATTTACCTTCAACTGATAAATTTGTATAGTAAAGTTATGAAGCTTAGACTTCTAGATTTTCGTCTACACTTTGTCCAGGCGAGTCAGTGCCAGTTTTAAAAAAGACCAGTTTTAATCTTAAAAAACCCATTAGTGTTTGTTTTTTAATTGATTTTTCTTTTGACTATGGTTTGTTCAAATGAGAGTAAAATTACTTTTTTTAGAATTGAGGAGAAACGATTAATAACTACAATCACATTTGAAGGGGGCGGGGGGGGAAACCACCCAGAAAGCCATTGTACAAGTACCGATGATAATGGAATAGTATAGATTGAATTTGTTTAACAAAGTTATATAAACAATACTCTTTTGTAGGAATTGGAGAGATAGTTCTTTGACCGTCAAAGTTGTTAGGGGACACATAGTATTTTTGGACATTCAAATAATCTAGAAGACCCGTCAGGAGAGAAGTGAATTCTGCCAGTAAAGAGTAAAGTTTGCTGTGTCGAGAAAACTTAATCTTTCTCTATATAGGTATTCCCTGATTCTCTCTTTATATTTCCCATTATCTATCTATCGATCGATCTATCTATCTCTCATCCCCCCCCTCTCTCTCTCTCTCTCTCTCTCTCTCTTCTCTCTCTCTCTCTCTCTCTCTCTCTCTGTCTCCTCTTCCGAAACCGTGCACGAAATATATATATAGTGAAGTAAACTTTCATGTGTTTGCTCTCGTCAAATATTATCGTGATGAACCAAGTCCCTGTCATTCAGAAAGGAGCCGGAAACCCATTAATGAAAAGAAAAAAAAACAGAATTACAGGTCAAGCTGTGATAAGCTCCAACTCACTGACATAGCAGCCCGACGCTGATATCCCAGCGATCCTTTCCCTGACCTCAAAGGACCTGGTTATTTGTCCCCTTAATTACCAAACAAAAGGAAGTATAGTGCCTACGGTACATAGGTCGTTTCTGGAGTCTACATTTATTCAATTTTCGGACAATATGACCTTTAGGCACCCCTTTTGCGACCTCGATCCATCAGGACATTTTTTCCATTTACACCGTCAAAATCCGGTTGATTGTTAGGGGTAAGGGTTAGGGGTTAGGGTTAGGGATTAGGGTTAGGGGTTAGGGTTAGGTTTAGTTTTATAATTAAAAGAAAACTCTAAAAATCATCTGTTAACAAACAACCGGATTTTGACGGTGTAAAAGGAAAAATGTCCTTATAAATCGATTTCGCAAAATGGGTGCCTAAAGGCCAGGGTTAGGGGTTAAGGTTAGGGGTTAGGGTTAGGGATTAGGGTTAGGGTAAGGGTTAGGGTTAGTTTTATAATTAAAAGAAAAATTCTAAAAAATCATCTGTTAACAAACAACCGGATTTTGACGGTGTAAAGGGAAAATGTCCTTATAAATCGATTTCGCAAAAGGGGTGCCTAAAGGCCAGGGTTAGGGGTTAAGGTTAGTGGTTAGGTTAGGGATTAGGGTTAGGGTTAGGGTAAGGGTTAAGGTTAGTTTTATAACTAAAAGAAAAACTCTAAAAATCATCTGTTAACAAACAACCGGATTTTGACGGTGTAAAAGGAAAAATGTCCTTATGAATCGATTTCGCAAAAGGGATGCCTAAAGGCCAGGGTTAGGGGTTAGGGTTAGGGGTTAGGGTTAGGGGTTTGTTTTATAATTTAAAAAAACTCTAAAAATAGTCCGTTAAGAAACAACTGGATTTGACGGTGTAAATAGAAAAAAATGTTCTTATGAATCGATTTCCAATTTCCAATTTCTCTTTTGAATATACCTCGTATTTACAACTGATTTTCTTCAACCGGACCTTTCAACATTCAAGGATTTTTATTTTGTTTCTCCTCCTCTCCAAATACCTACTAAAGTGTACTAAATACAAATTTATTTTTCAGACCCCCTCACACCTATTTTTACTATATTTATATATGAATCCGTGTGTATTTCTTTTGATACCACGCAATCCTTTTCTCCACCGTTTCCAAAAGTGGAGCTTTCCTTTTCTCTTTAAGTCATATCGTTGTTGTACTTACTTTTTGTATTTACACGTTCACGCTATCTTATTCGGTAAGATATTTTCTTTCCAATAACACTTTTGGCAATCTGAAATGTAAACAGTGAGTAAAAAAACATTCATACTATTTACAATAAACTCCCCGTCTCTCAAAATACAAAAAAATGAATTCTTACACATCGTGCAATACGAACATCTACACAATATATCTAGTTACAAATACACGAGTCAGTTTTTTTTTAAATGTTTATATCATTCAATAGTCGTTTTTTACTACGAATTTGTGATAAAACCGATTATCTCAGTTGTCAAAATCCAATTAATTTTTTTTTCTATTTCTTTAACAAAATATAATTTTATGATGTGTAAATCCTTGCCAAAAGAGGTAGAGTTACACAATGAAAATAAAATAAAATAGATTGTAGAAATGTAAAATTGAGTTTCGTATAACGTTTATTTTTACAATAATATTTAATTATTTGGAATTTACATTCTGTCATTTTCACTTAGTTAACCTAACCAGAAATACAACAAGATTTCCTCAATAATGTCTAGAATGCTTAAGTCAACAGAAACACAATTCCTACATTTAGAATGAATTCAATCCTTGATCCCAGAATAGTATTGTCTTATAGAAAGCCAGATATTATCTAAGTACATAATTATATATATATATATGTGAATTTAACATTTTGAAAAAACAATTGGTAATTAATATCTGCTGACAGAATCAGTTTCGACGCCTTAGTAGAAGGGTCATCATCAACGAGCAAAAAATTTTTACGAAAGAAAGAAAGGATAAAAAACCGTTGGAAGAGAATAGGGGGTACAAACACACGCTGGAATGCTTGAATTTTTTAAAATGCGCATACTGTTTCAAAAATAAAATAAATTTTATTTTTAAAATCAGAAGCATTTTTAATTCAAAAATAAACTCAAAAAGAGTTTGGTGTAAATATATAAAAAAGTGTAAGAGATTATCAAAAATGTTCAAAATATAATCCAGCTTAATAAGTTGTTTACATGTCCACAGCAAAATTGAAAGATGTTAAGTTTCAAAAAGTTTGTGGTGTAGGTAAAATTTTTGTAGTGTTCGTAGAATAATCTTCGGAGGTGTAAAAATCCGTATATTTTGTTTTTTCATGAGACAAATGTGTAAATAAATGGAAATTAATCCAACAGAATGAATTTAACATTTTGAAAAAACAATTGGTAATTAATATCTGCTGACAGAATCTGTTTCGACACCTTAGTAGAAGGGTCATCATCAACGATGATCTGTCAGCAGATATTAATTACCAATTGTTTTTTCAAAATGTTAAATTCATTCTGTCGGATTAATTTCCATTTATTTACACATATATATATATATATATATATATATATATATATATATTAAATGTTTTTTTAAAAGTTGGGCGTAATTACGAAGCATTAAAAATATATAAATGAATGAACTCGATATTATGGAGTATTAGATTCACTTATTTTGTTATTATTATTTTTAGTCATAAATTTTCAGGTTCGTTAGATACCCTTTATCAAATTCCTGTTTAACGGCTTCCTTGTCTCTGTTGTTATCGACAGCGGCAGCGTTTGTGAAATATTTATAATAACGGAGAATTCCGATGTCTGCGTTCAGTCCCTTCACGTGTGTTTGTAATTTTAGAATCCATTTAGTTTCTGATTGTTTTCTAGATTGCGTTGTTGGAAATGCATTTTTTATTAGAATTCATTTGAGGGGTGTAAGGTTGTGTGATAAGGTGTTAAAATGAAGTGCTATTGTACTATGCGGGGACTTGAGATGTATAGTGGATTTGTGGTTATTTAGTCTTAGTCTAAAGGGTGTTGATGTTTCTCACACACACACACACACACACACACATATATATATATATATGTATATATATATATATGAGGAGTAAAGGATTGAATAAATCCGACAAAATATAGTTGAGAATAGAGGAAAAAAGTAGATATAACAGCACAACAACTAAATTTAATTGATATTTCTCTCCATTGTTGGCTGAATTTTTGGCAAATTTGAAAAAGCTTTAGTCAAGATTGAGGCAAAATATCAATTTAATTTAGTTGTTGTGTTGTTATATCCACGTTTGTCCTCCATTCTCAACCACATGCAAATATATGTACCTATATATACACATGTACCTTTATATATATATATATATATATATATATATATATATATATATATTTTTGGATGTTTGTTTTTTATAGAAGCATTGTTGAATAAATTATTATTTATATTTTGCTAGAAGGCAATTATAATGCATGTATCGCATAAAATTCGATAATTATAGAAAATAATGTCAAGATTATTTTCTATAATTATCGAATTTTATGCGATACATGCATTATAATTGCCTTCTAGCAAAACATAAATATATATTAATAAGTCATCCACAGACACGTGTTTTGGCATATCATGCCTCTTCAGTGTGGCTAGACACAACTATCCTTGGGTAGGGTCGAACTCAGACTGAGATGGTAGTCCGATATCTTATCCCCTCGCCTACTGACAGCTGATGCGGGGACTGGTGTTTTTAAACTATTAAGTACATAGGAATGTATCTATCTTTCGGTCACTGAGAGATCAAATTTCCGGAGAAAGGATCATTGCTTATTTGCTTAGTAGTGAGAGTTATATATATATATGCACAACCATATATATATATATATATATATA
>CM042148.1:28548044-28571059 GCA_023376005.1 Doryteuthis pealeii
TATCCCAGTCACGTATATAATAAAACTTAAAATGGATATTTATATTAGATTTTTATGCGTGTATTGAATTTAGCGTATAACAGATTGGCACATCAGTTGTCAACATTTAAATTGGTCTAAATGTACAAGAAATTGTCAGCTGAGTCAGGATTGTAGTTTCGTAGAAACTCTTAGTCAACACATCTTCTTTTAATATATTAAACATACTTTTACAATTTGCTCTAATCATATTTAGTGACTGGTCACTCAGTGTCAGCAATAACAATCAATTTTGATATCGTAAAAATGTGTAGATTAATAAGTTAATATTTTAAAGCAAACTATATGAAAGATCTGTTTGAAAATGTCAACATGGAGGATATTCTCTCTTTTTTGCGGGAAATAAAATTATACCATAGAATATAGACATAAAACAAACCAATACCATACAACATAATCCCCAATAATGCTAACACATTGTTAAAACCAATTACTAAAAGTATAAATATATATACACGATATGTATAGCATCATAACCGTTAGGCATGACATAACCCCAGACGGGTTGATATGCCGCTAAAATCAATAAGCAAACAAACAAACAACAATAAGTGATAGAACTGTATAATTCATTCCTTTATAATGTAAACCCATTATCATTTGCCTGTTACCCCCGTGGGATGTATTTATGAGGCTAGGATATTTTTTGTAAAATATGATCACATCATTAACGTGCAAATCGGCATTTAGAATCAAATTGAACAACCTGTAGCTGTGTATATTAACATAATTATTTATGAAATATGGAATGTCATATATACAAGGTGTGTCAAAAAAGTATTGAGATTTTAAAAACTTTCTGACACATCTTTTATTCTAAATAAAATAACGTTCCATTCATTGCTCATTCATATCTTGGCAAATACAGCTTTAAACTTGGTACTTTTTGACACACCTTGTATTCTAAAAAAAAGGAACGTTCGAATCATTGTTCATTTCTGTCTTGGTAAATACAGCTTAAATCTCGATACTTCTATGACACACCATGTATGTATATACCCAAGCCTTCCACTCGAGCAGATTGCGACAATAGGTAAATCTATTTCAGCAGAGCTTAAAATGTTTGAATTCGGAGTGTTATATACCTCTTTTATTCTTCTGGCCGGATCTGGTATATCTTCTATCGTCTATCTTGGTCTGGTCTTTCTTATCTGGGTTCCGTGTCTGGTTCTGTTGGGGATCATTTCTTATCAGAAGCCTTGTGTCATTGTTAGCTTTTAGTAATAACAACAAGACTTCGATTTACTTTTGATGTTACTTTATTCCAGAACCCCAGACCAGACAATGCGCGCGGAGAGTCACATCTTGCTAGCTTCTAACTCTGCAACTGACTAACTCCAACTGTAACTGCAACTAACTGAGTTGCTTACACCTTAAACCGGAAAGGGCTTTCTATCGGGTTCCGTTTCTCACGGTTCTCCCAGAACGCAAGGTGAGAGTGAGGTCAAACGCTGTCACTCTCTCTCAAGGCTATCAGATGTACTGATCGCCATAAGGATTTCTATACTACCTTAAAAAGATATTAGGGATCCATAATTATGTAACAAGAGTTTACCTTTTCCGAGACCGGTTTTCATACCAAAGTTAAGGAGACCAGTCTGTCTACTATTTCGCATAGTTGGAGGGAGGATAGGTAGATTCAAACATTCCTCAAGGTAATTAGCAGGATGAGAAATGCAAAAAGCCTCGTCCAGGATTTGAACTTGGTTTGCCGCGTCTATTTCCAACGGTGATAACAATTACATCACTAACGCCTCCCCATATATGCAAAATAATGTAGTATTTCACATGTATGTAGTCCTGTCATTTGGACTTAGAATACGCCGACTGTAACCTGAAGTGCTGTTGGACCCCCCCCCCTCAAAGGGGTGCCCTAGCTAGGACAGTAAACAGCATCAGGCGAGGAGGCTTCAGATCTGGAGCTCTGGGAAATATGGAGTACCCATTCATTGCCTTAATCCCAGTCTGACGTAGACTCGGAGTGGAAGTACCTGTTATTGTCTCATCTATGTAAAGTTTAAATCCATTAGCATTGGATAGGACAAGGTAAACCCATGTACAAACAAATGACTATTATTATATAGAATCATTAATGATTGATAGGAATATTTGAAACATTTGTATGCATAGTAAGTGTATTAAGAATAGTTACTTGAAACTACAATTATTTACTAAGGGTTGTTAATATTATTATTATTATTTACTCCTTTTGAGTTTTCACATCAGCATTAGCTGATGGTCTTTCACTGGAGTCTGAGTGACAGCAAGTCTCCTTAGGTCTCCAGGACTCTTCTGAGTATTTTGGCAGATTGCAGCAGTTCAGTGTTCTGAATGGTTTCAATCCTTCCTCTGATTTCCAAACTTTCCAAACCCTTTTCTAATCCTTTTGGGACTGTTCCAAGTGCACCATTTACAATTGGTATCACTTTCACTTTCATATTCCATAACTTTTTCAGTTCTCTGGCAAGGTTCAGATATTTGTCCATTTTTTTCATTTTCTTTTAGCTTCAGCCTGTGATCTGCTGGCACTGCAAAATCCACCAGTTGAAAAGTTCTTTTCTTTTTTGTTTATCACTACTAGGTCTGGTCTTCTTGCTGGGATAAGGTGATCCGTTTTTATTTGAAAGTCCCAGAGAATCTTATGCGTTTCGTTCTCAAGAACAGATTCTGGTTTATGCATATACCATTTAGTTGTATGGTCAAAAATTTTTTTATTATTATTATTATTATTATTATTATTATTATTATTATTATTATTATTATGTGAACTTTTCAAACCAGCGTTAACTGATGGTCTACAGGACTCTCCGGAGTATTCTAGCTGATTTCAATAATGCTGTTGTCTGGATTGTCTCTACTTTTCCTCTGATATCCAGTTCCTTTTTTCTCTTTTCAAAGCTTTTCGGGACCGTTCCAAGTGCAGCAACTATAATTGGTATCACTTGCACCTACATATTCCACAGTTTTCTTTTCAATTCTCTAGTAAGGTCTAGGTATTTGTCTATCTTTCAGTTTTATTTATCTTTACCCTGTGATCTGCTGGAACTGTAAAATCTACTAGTTGACAAGTTCTCTTTTTATTATTATTATTATTATTATTATTATATATTATATTATTATTATTATTATTATTATTATTATTATTTTCGATTTTTTCACATCAAGGTTAGGTACAGGTCTTTTACAGGGGTCTGAGTGACATGCCGTCTTTTGAAGTATCTAGGACTCTTCTGAGTATTCTAGACAATCTTAATAATGTTATTGCCTATATGTTCTCGATTTCTCCTCTGATTTGCAATAACTGCAGTATTTTCCGCCTCTTAGGGACAGTACCAAGAGCACCAACTAAATTTGTATCACGTACATTCTCATGTTCCAAATTCTTTAAGATCTATTGCAAGGTACAGGCATTATTATTACTATTTATTCCTTTTGAGTTTTCACATCATGGGATCATGTCAGAGGCCTTTCTGTAGTCTATCTATGCCATGGCTACAGGTGTGTGCCTTGATTTAACCTTGTTCGGATTACTCCTTTTGAGTTTTCACATCAGCATTAGCTGATGGTCTTTCACTGGAGTCTGAGTGACAGCAAGTCTCCTCAGGTCTCCAGGACTTCTTCTCAGTATTCTAGCAGATTGCAGCAGTGCAGTTTTCTGAATGGTTTCAACCCTTCCTCTGATTTCCAAACTTTCCAAACACTTTTCCAATCCTTTTGGGACTGTTCCAAGTGCACCAACTACAATTGGTATCAATTCACTTTCATATTCCATAACTTTTTCAGTTCTCTGGCAAGGTTCAGATATTTGTCCATTTTTTCATTTTCCTTTAGCTTCAGCCTGTGATCTGCTGTAACTGCAAAATCCACCAGTTGACAAGTTCTTTCTTTTTTGTTTATCAACACTAGGTCTGGTCTTCTTGCTGGGATATGGTGATCCGTTTTTATTTCAAAGTCCCAGAGAATTTTATGCGTTTCGTTCTCAAGAAAAGATTCTGGTTTATGCATATACCATTTTGTTGTATGGTCAAAATTTAATCTTTTGCATAATTCCCAGTGGATCACCTTCCCAACCCAGTCGTGTCTAGTTTTGTATTCTCGTTGTGCTAGTTTGCTACATTCGCAGAGTACATAGTTTACAGTCTCATCTCTATTACCGCAAAGTCTACATTTTCTATTTTGTTGGGTCCTATCAATTTTCGCTTTGATTTAGTTTGTTCTTATGGCATTATTTTGTGCAGCAATTATAAGTGATTCAGTTTCTCTTTTGAGGTTTCCTTTTCTTAACCATGTCCAAGTCTTTTCATGGGCATTTTTGTTTTCCAGTCTTTGTTGTTTTTTTGATTGTCCATCTGTCGCTTCTACTATTGTTGGCCACAATCAGTAGTTTGTCTTTGCTTTTTATTGTGTAATCTTCAAGTTGTTGGATTGTGGTTTCTACGCATTGCTCTATGTTTTGCAAGACCTCTTCCCCCTTCCTTTCTTGACACATATAATCTATCTCTATCATCTCTAGGGTGGAGAGCCTTGTGCATTGTCATTAATTTTCACGTCCTTTGGTCAATCTGTTGAGTTCTTCCTTTGTCCATTTTAAGAAGGGTCCTGAGTATCTTATAATGGGGACAGCCCAGGAATTGATTCCTTTGATCAGATTTCTGCTGTTAAGTTTGGTTTCTAGAAGTTTTCTAGTTCTCCTGAGATATTCTTTCTCAAATTTTCCTTTCATTTCTGTTTGCATGATATTGTCCGCTTCTAAAATTCCTAAGTATTTGTAGTTTTCATTTTCATCAAGTGATCTTATAGTTTTCCTGATTTGGCAGTTGTATTCCATCCATTATTATTATTATTATTATTATTATTATTATTATTATTATTATTATTATTATTATTAGGAGTATTACTATTAGTATTAGAATTATTATTAAATACGAATATTCAATGGGTAAGGTTCGGGTGAATATTACTATTACAAATACTACGGCAATATTTACGGCCGAACCATATCCATAATCCTAACCATGACCATAAGCCCGTATTCAATGGTAGGGTTCGGCGTAATTTTACTAATATTAATACTACGCGATATTCATGCCGAACCATATCCATTATCCTAACCATGACCATAAGCCGTATTCAATGGGTAGGGTTCGGCGTAATTTTAATAATATTAATACTACGGCAATAAACATGCCGAACCATATCCATTATCCTAACCATGACCATAAGCCGTCTTCAATGGGTAGGGTTCGGCGTAATTTTACTAATATTAATACTACGGCGTGCCAACCATATCATTATCCTAAACCATGACCATAAGCCGTCTTCATGGGTAGGGTTCGGCGTAATTTTACTAATATTAATACTACGGCAATATTCATGCCGAACCATATCCATTATCCTAACCATGACCATAAGCGTCTTCAATGGGTAGGGTTCGGCGTAATTTTTACTAATCTAATACTACGGCTATTCATGCCGAACCATATCCATTATCCTAACCATGACCATAAGCCGTATTCAATGGGTAGGGTTCGGCGTAATTTTACTAATATAATACTACGGCAATATTCATGCCGAAACCAATATCCATTATCCTAACCATGACCATAAGCCGTCTTCAATGGGTAGGGTCGGCAATTTATAATATTAATACTACGGCAATATTCATGCGAACCATATCCATTACCTAACCATGACCATAAAGCCGTCTTCAATGGGTAGGGTTAGGCGTAATTTTACTAATATTAATACTACGGCAATATTCATGCCGAACCATATCCATTATCCTAACCATGACCATAAGCCGTCTTCAATGGGTAGGGTTCGGCGTAATTTACTTAATATTAAATACTACGGCAATATTCATGGCCGAACCATATCCATTATCCTACCATGACCATAAGCCGTCTTCAATGGTAGGGTTCGGCGGAATTTTACTAATATTAATACTACGGCAATATTCATGCGAACCATATCCATTATCCTAACCATGACCATAAGCCGTATTCAATGGGGTAGGTTGGCCGTAATTTTACTAATATTAATACTACGGCAATATTCATGCCGAACCATATCCATTATCCTAACCATGACCATGAGCCGTATTCAATGGGTAGGGTTCGCGTAATTTTAATAATATTAATACTACGGCATATCATGCGAACCATATCCATTATCCTAACCATGACCATAAGCCGTATTCAATGGGTAGGTTCGGCGTAATTTTACTAATATTAATACTACGGCAATATTCATGCCGAACCATATCCATTTCTAACCATGACCATAAGCCGTATTCAATGGGTAGGGTTCGGACGTAATTTTACTAATATTAATACTACGGCAATATTCATGCCGAACCATATCATTATCCTAACCATGACATAAGCCGTATTCAATGGGTAGGGTTCGGCGTAATTTTATATTAATATACGGCATATTCATGCGAACCATATCCATTATCCTAACCATGACCTAAGCCGTCTTCAATGGGTAGGGTTCGGCGTAATTTTACTAATACTAATACTACGGCGATATTCATGCCGAACCATATCCATTATCCTAACCATGACCATAAGCCGTCTTCAATGGGTAGGGTTCGGCGTAATTTTACTAATACTAATACTACGGCGATATTCATGCCGAAACATATTCCATTATCCTAACCATGACCATAAGCCGTATTCAATGGGTAGGGTTCGGCGTAATTTTAATAATATTAATACTACGGCCTATAATCATGGCCGAACAATATCCATTATCCTAACCATGACCCTAAGCCGTCTTCAATGGGTAGGGTTCGGCGTAATTTTAACTAATACTAATACTACGGCGAATATTCATGCCGAACCATATTCCATATCCTAACCATGACCATAAGCCGTCTTCAATGGGTAGTGTTCGGCGTAATTTTAATAATATTAATACTACGGCTATAATCATGCCGAACCATATCCATTATCCTAACCATGACCATAAGCCGTCTTCAATGGGTAGGGTTCGGCGTAATTTTACTAATACTAAATACTACGGCGATATTCATGCCGAACCATATCCATTATCCTAACCATGACATAAGCCGTCTTCAATGGGTAGGGTTCGGCGTAATTTTACTAATACTAATACTACGGCGATATTCATGCCGAACCAATTCATTATCCTAACCATGACCATAAGCCGTCTTCAATGGGTAGGTTCGGCGTAATTTTACTAATACTATAAGTAAGTAAATCGTCTGGGCGCATAAAAGTCGGATCAGCAGTCAGCGAGGGTGTCTATCCCTTTCAATAGCGCTAGACCAAGGAGATTGTTTTTAGCATCTGAGGTGGAGCGCCAACCTACCATCAGCTCCTTACTTTACCGCACAGATCCTGTGCTACTCATACGCCTGAGTTGGCGAGAACCAGTATCGAACTAGGAACGTTGCGGTTTCTAGCCGAACGCTCTAGGACTGAGCTAACCCGGCCCTACGGCAAATATTCATGCCGAACCATATCCATTATCCTAACATGACCATAAGCCGTATTCAATGGGTAGGGTTCGGCGTAATTTTACTAATACTAATACTACGCGATATTCATGCCGAACCATATCCATTATCCTAACATGACCATAAGCCGTCTTCAATGGGTAGGGTTCGGCGTAATTTTACTAATCTAATACTACGGGCGATATTCATGCCGAACCATATCCATTATCCTAACCATGACCATAAAGCCGTCTTCAATGGTAGGGTTCGGCGTAAATTTTACTAATAACTAATACTACGCAATATTCATGCCGAACCATATCCATTATCCTAACCATGACCATAGCCCGTCTTTAATGGGTAGGGTTTCGGCGTAGTTTTACTAATACTAATACTACGGCGATATCATGCCGAACCATATCCATTATCCTAACATGACCATAAGCCGTCTTCAATGGGTAGGGTTCGGCGTAATTTTACTAATACTAATACTACGGCGATATTCATGCCGAACCTAATCCATTATCCTAACATGACCATAAGCCGTCTTCAATGGATAGGGTTCGGCGTAATTTTACTAATATTAATACTACGGCGATATTCATGCCGAACCATATCCATTATCCTAACCATGACCATAAGCCGTCTTCAATGGGTAGGGTTCGCGTAATTTTACTAATACTAATACTACGGCGATATTCATGCCGAAACATATCCATTATCCTAACCATGACATAAGCCGTCTTCAATGGGTAGGGTTCGGCGTAATTTTACTAATACTAATACTACGGGCAATATTCATGCCGAAACCATATCCATTATCCTAACCATGAACATAGCCGTCTTTAATGGGTAGGGTTCGGCGTAGTTTTACTAATACTAATACTACGGCGATATTCATGCCGAACCATATCCATTATCCTAACCATGACCATAAGCCGTCTTCAATGGGTAGGTTCGGCGTAATTTTACTAATACTAATACTACGGCGATATTCATGCCGAACCATATCCATTATCCTAACCATGACCATAGCCGTCTTTAATGGGTAGGGTTCGGCGTAGTTTTACTAATACTAATACTACGGCGATATTCATGCCGAACCATATCCATTATCCTAACAAGACATAGCCGTCTTTAATGGGTAGGGTTCGGCGTAGTTTTACTAATACTAATACTAACTACGGCGATATTCATGCCGAACCATATCCATTATCCTAACCATGACCATAGCCGTCTTTAATGGTAGGGTTCGGCGTAGTTTTTACAATACTAATACTACGGCGATATTCATGCCGAACCATATCCATTATCCTAACATGACATAGCCGTCTTTAATGGGTAGGGTTCGGCGTAGTTTTACTAATACTAATACTACGGCGATATTCATGCCCGAACCATATCCATTATCCTAACCATGACCATAGCCGTCTTTAATGGGTAGGGTTCGGCGTAGTTTTACTAATACTAATACTACGGCGATATTCATGCCGAACCATATCCATTATCCTAACCATGACCATAAGCGTCTTCAATGGGTAGGGTTCGCGTAATTTACTAATACTAATACTACGGCGATATTCATGCGAACCATAATCCATTATCCTAACCATGACCATAAGCCGTCTTCAATGGGTAGGGTTCGGCGTAGTTTTTACTAATACTAATACTACGGCGATATTCATGCCGAACCATATCCATTATCCTAACCATGACCATAAGCCGTCTTCAATGGGTAGGGTTCGGCGTAATTTTACTAAATACTAATACTACGGCGATATTCATGCCGAACCATATCCATTATCCTAACCATGACCATAAGCCGTCTTCAATGGGTAGGTTCGGCGTAGTTTTACTAATACTAATACTACGGCGATATTCATGCCGAACCAATATCCATTATCCTAACCATATGACCATAAGCCGTATTCAATGGTAGGGTTCGGCGTAGTTTTACTAATAATACTAATCGGCGATATTCATGCCGACAATATCCATTATCCTAACCATGACATAAGCCGTATTCAATGGGTAGGGTTCGGCGTAGTTTTACTAATACCTATACTACGGCGATATTCATGCCGAACCATATCCATATCCCTAACCATGACATAAGCCGTCTTCAAATGGGTAGGGTTCGGCGTAATTTTATCTAATACTAACTATACGGCGATATTCATGCCGAAACCATATCCATTATCCTAACCATGACCATAAAGCCGTCTCAATGGATAGGGTTCGGCGTAATTTACTAATACAATACTACGGCGATATTCATGGCGAACCATATCCATTATCCTAACCATGACCATAAGCCGTCTTCAATGGGTAGGGTTCGGGTAATTTTACTAATACTAATACTACGGCGATATTCATGCCGAACCATATCCATTATCCTAACCAGACCATAAGCCGTCTTCAATGGGTAGGGTTCGGCGTAATTTTTCTAATACTAATACTACGGCGATATTCACGCCGAACCATATCCTTATCCTAACCATGACCATAGCCGTCTTCAATGGGTAGGGGTTCGGAATTTTACTAATACTAATACTACGGCGATATTCTGCCGAACCATATCCATTATCCTAACCATGACCATAAGCCGTCTTCAATGGTAGGGTTTCGGCGTAATTTTTCTAATACTAATACTACGGCGATATTCATTTGCCGAACCATATCCATTATCCTAACCATGACCATAGCCGTCTTTAATGGGTAGGGTTCGGCGTAGTTTTTCTAATACTAATACTACGGCGATATTCATGCCGCGAACCATATCCATTATCCACAAGCCATAGCCGTCTTTAATGGTAGGGTCGGCGTAGTATTAGTATTAGAAAAATACGCCGAACCCTACCCATTAAATACGGCTATGGTCATGGTTAGGATATGGATATGGTTCGGCATGAATATCGCCGTAGTATTAGTATTAGTAAAATTACGCCCGAACCCTACCCATTGAAGACGGCTTATGGTCATGGTTAGGATAATGGATATGGTTCGGCATGAATATCGCCGTAGTATTAGTATTAGTAAAATTACGCCGAACCCTACCCATTGAAGACGGCTTATGGTCATGGTTAGGATAATGGATATGGTTCGGCATGAATATCGCCGTAGTATTAGTATTAGTAAAATTACGCCGAACCTACCCATTGAAGACGGCTTATGGTCATGGTTAGGATAATGGATATGGTTCGGCATGAATATTGCCGTAGTATTAGTATTAGTAAAATTACGCCGAACCCTACCCATTGAAGACGGCTTATGGTCATGGTTAGGATAATGGATATGGTTCGGCATGAATATCGCCGTAGTATTAGTATTAGTAAAATTACGCCGAACCCTACCCATTGAAGACGGCTTATGGTCATGGTTAGGATAATGGATATGGTTCGGCATGAATATCGCCGTAGTATTAGTATTAGTAAAATTACGCCGAACCCTACCATTGAAGACGGCTTATGGTCATGGTTAGGATAATGGATATGGTTCGGCATGAATATCGCCGTAGTATTAGTATTAGAAAATTACGCCGAACCCTACCCATTGAAGACGGCTTATGGTCATGGTTAGGATAATGGATATGGTTCGGCATGAATATCGCCGTAGTATTAGTATTAGAAAAATACGCCGAACCCTACCCATTGAATACGGCTTATGGTCATGGTTAGGATAATGGATATGGTTCGGCATGAATATCGCCGTAGTATTAGTATTAGTAAAATACGCCGAACCCTACCCATTGAATACGGCTTATGGTCATGGTTAGGATAATGGATATGGTTCGGCATGAATATCGCCGTAGTATTAGTATTAGTAAAATTACCCGAACCCTACCCATTGAAGACGGCTTATGGTCATGGTTAGGATAATGGATATGGTTCGGCATGAATATCGCCGTAGTATTAGTATTAGTAAAAACGCCGAACCCTACCCATTGAAGACGGCTTATGGTCATGGTTAGGATAATGGATATGGTTCGGCATGAATATCGCCGTAGTATTAGTATTAGTAAAATTACGCCGAACCCTACCCATTGAAGACGGCTTATGGTCATGGTTAGGATAATGGATATGGTTCGGCATGAATATCGCCGTAGTATTAGTATTAGTAAAATTACGCCGAACCCTACCCATTGAAGACGGCTTATGGTCATGGTTAGGATAATGGATATGGTTCGGCATGAATATCGCCGTAGTATTAGTATTAGTAAAATTACGCCGAACCCTACCCATTGAATACGGCTTATGGTCATGGTTAGGATAATGGATATGGTTCGGCATGAATATCGCCGTAGTATTAGTATTAGTAAAAACGCCGAACCCTACCCATTGAAGACGGCTTATGGTCATGGTTAGGATAATGGATATGGTTCGGCATGAATATCGCCGTAGTATTAGTATTAGTAAAATTACGCCGAACCCTACCCATTGAATACGGCTTATGGTCATGGTTAGGATAATGGATATGGTTCGGCATGAATATCGCCGTAGTATTAGTATTAGTAAAATTACGCCGAACCCTACCCATTGAATACGGCTTATGGTCATGGTTAGGATAATGGATATGGTTCGGCATGAATATCGCCGTAGTATTAGTATTAGTAAAATTACGCCGAACCCTACCCATTGAATACGGCTTATGGTCATGGTTAGGATAATGGATATGGTTCGGCATGAATATCGCCGTAGTATTAGTATTAGTAAAATTACGCCGAACCCTACCCATTGAAGACGGCTTATGGTCATGGTTAGGATAATGGATATGGTTCGGCATGAATATCGCCGTAGTATTAGTATTAGTAAAATTACCCGAACCCTACCCATTGAAGACGGCTTATGGTCATGGTTAGGATAATGGATATGGTTCGGCATGAATATCGCCGTAGTATTAGTATTAGTAAAATTACGCCGAACCCTACCCATTGAAGACGGCTTATGGTCATGGTTAGGATAATGGATATGGTTCGGCATGAATATCGCCGTAGTATTAGTATTAGTAAAATTACGCCGAACCCTACCCATTGAAACGGCTTATGGTCATGGTTAGGATAATGGATATGGTTCGGCATGAATATCGCCGTAGTATTAGTATTAGTAAAAATTACGCCGAACCTACCCATTGAAGACGGCTTATGGTCATGGTTAGGATAATGGATGGTTCGGCATGAATATCGCCGTAGTATTAGTATTAGTAAAATTACGCCGAACCCTACCCATTGAAGACGGCTTATGGTCATGGTTAGGATAATGGATATGGTTCGGCATGAATATCGCCGTAGTATTAGTATTAGTAAAATTACGCCGAACCCTACCCATTGAAGACGGCTTATGGTCATGGTTAGGATAATGGATATGGTTCGGCATGAATATCGCCGTAGTATTAGTATTAGTAAAATTACGCCGAACCCTACCATTGAAGACGGCTTATGGTCATGGTTAGGATAATGGATATGGTTCGGCATGAATATCGCCGTAGTATTAGTATTAGTAAAATTACGCCGAACCCTACCCATTGAAGACGGCTTATGGTCATGGTTAGGATAATGGATATGGTTCGGCATGAATATCGCCGTAGTATTAGTATTAGTAAAATTACGCCGAACCCTACCCATTGAATACGGCTTATGGTCATGGTTAGGATAATGGATATGGTTCGGCATGAATATCGCCGTATTAGTATTAGTTTTAAAACCCCGAACCCTACCCATTGAAGACGGCTTATGGTCATGGTTAGGATAATGGATATGGTTCGGCATGAATATCGCCGTAGTATTAGTATTAGTAAAATTACGCCGAACCCTACCCATTGAAGACGGCTTATGGTCATGGTTAGGATAATGGATATGGTTCGGCATGAATATCGCCGTAGTATTAGTATTAGTAAAATTACGCCGAACCCTACCCATTGAAGACGGCTTATGGTCATGGTTAGGATAATGGATATGGTTCGGCATGAATATCGCCGTAGTATTAGTATTAGTAAAATTACGCCGAACCTACCCATTGAAGACGGCTTATGGTCATGGTTAGGATAATGGATATGGTTCGGCATGAATATCGCCGTAGTATTAGTATTAGTAAAATTACGCCGAACCCTACCCATTGAAGACGGCTTATGGTCATGGTTAGGATAATGGATATGGTTCGGCATGAATATCGCCGTAGTATTAGTATTAGTAAAATTACGCCGAACCCTACCCATTGAATACGGCTTATGGTCATGGTTAGGATAATGGATATGGTTCGGCATGAATATCGCCGTAGTATTAGTATTAGTAAAATTACGCCGAACCCTACCCATTGAAGACGGCTTATGGTCATGGTTAGGATAATGGATATGGTTCGGCATGAATATCGCCGTAGTATTAGTATTAGTAAAATTACGCCGAACCCTACCCATTGAAGACGGCTTATGGTCATGGTTAGGATAATGGATATGGTTCGGCATGAATATCGCCGTAGTATTAGTATTAGTAAAATTACGCCGAACCCTACCCATTGAATACGGCTTATGGTCATGGTTAGGATAATGGATATGGTTCGGCATGAATATCGCCGTAGTATTAATATTAGTAAAATTACGCCGAACCCTACCCATTGAAGACGGCTTATGGTCATGGTTAGGATAATGGATATGGTTCGGCATGAATATCGCCGTAGTATTAGTATTAGTAAAATTACGCCGAACCCTACCCATTGAAGACGGCTTATGGTCATGGTTAGGATAATGGATATGGTTCGGCATGAATATGCCGTATATTAGTATTAAAAATTACGCCGAACCCTACCCATTGAAGACGGCTTATGGTCATGGTTAGGATAATGGATATGGTTCGGCATGAATATCGCCGTAGTATTAGTATTAGTAAAATTACGCCGAACCCTACCCATTGAATACGGCTTATGGTCATGGTTAGGATAATGGATATGGTTCGGCATGAATATCGCCGTAGTATTAATATTAGTAAAATTACGCCGAACCCTACCCATTGAAGACGGCTTATGGTCATGGTTAGGATAATGGATATGGTTCGGCATGAATATCGCGTAGTATTAGTATTAGTAAAATTACGCCGAACCCTACCCATTGAATACGGCTTATGGTCATGGTTAGGATAATGGATATGGTCGGCATGAATATCGCCGTAGTATTAATATTAGTAAAATTACGCCGAACCCTACCCATTGAAGACGGCTTATGGTCATGGTTAGGTAATGGAATGGTTCGGCATGAATATCGCCGTAGTATTATATTAGTAAAATTACGCCGAACCCTACCATTGAAGACGGCTTATGGTCATGGTTAGGATAATGGATATGGTTCGGCATGAATATCGCCGTAGTATTAGTATTAGTAAAATTACGCCGAACCCTACCCATTGAAATACGGCTTATGGTCATGGTTAGGATAATGGATATGGTTCGGCATGAATATCGCCGTAGTATTAGTATTAGTAAAATTACGCCGAACCCTACCCATTGAAGACGGCTTATGGTCATGGTTAGGATAATGGATATGGTTCGGCATGAAATATCGCCGTAGTATTAATATTAGTAAAAATTACGCCGAACCCTACCCATTGAAGACGGCTTATGGTCATGGTTAGGATAATGGATATGGTTCGGCATGAATATCGCCGTAGTATTAATATTAGTAAAATACGCCGAACCCTACCCATTGAAGACGGCTTATGGTCATGGTTAGGATAATGGATATGGTTCGGCATGAATATGCCGTAGTATTAATATTAGTAAAATTACGCCGAACCCTACCCATTGAAGACGGCTTATGGTCATGGTTAGGATAATGGATATGGTTCGGCATGAATATCGCCGTAGTATTATATTAGTAAAAATTACGCCGAACCCTACCCATTGAATACGGCTTATGGTCATGTTAGGATAATGGATATGGTTCGCGTAAATATTGCCGTAGTATTTGTAAAGTAAATTCACCCCGAACCTTACCCATTGAATATTCGTATTTAAAATAATTCTAATACTAATAGTAATACTCCTAATAATAATAATAATAATAATAATAATATATAATAATAATAATAATAATAATAATGGATGGAATACAACTGCCAAATCAGGAAAATTATAAGTCACTTGATAAAATGAAAATTCTTAGGAATTTTAGAAGTGGACAATATCATGCAAACAGACATGAAAGGAAAATTTGAGAAAGAATATCTCAGGAGAACTAGAAAACTTCTAGAAACCAAACTTAACAGCAGAAATCTGATCAAAGGAATCAATTCCTGGGCTGTCCCCATTATAAGATACTCAGGACCCTTCTTAAAATGGACAAAGGAACTACTCAAACAGATTGACCAAAGGACGAGAAAATTAATGACAATGCACAAGGCTCTCCACCCTAGAGATGTTAGAGATAGATTATATGTGTCAAGAAAGGAAGGGGGAAGAGGTCTTGCAAAGATAGAGCAATGGCGTAGAAACCACAATCCAACAACTTGAAGATTACACAATAAAAAGCAAAAGAACAAACTACTGATTGTGGCCAACAATAGTAGAAGCGACAGATGGACAATCAAAAAAACAACAAAGACTGGAAAACAAAAATGCCATAAAAGACTTGGACATGGTTAAGAAAAGGAAACCTCAAAAGAGAAACTGAATCACTTATAATTGCTGCACAAAATAATGCCATAAGAACAAACTAAATAAAGCGAAATTGATAGGACCCAACAAATTAGAAAATGTAGACTTTGCGGTAATAGAGATGAGACTGTAAACATGTACTCTGCGAATGTAGCAAACTAGCACAACGAGAATACAAAACTAGACACGACTGGGTTGGAAGGTGATCCAACTGGAATTTATGCAAAAGATTAAATTTTGACCATACAACAAAATGGTATATGCATAAACCAGAATCTTTTCTTGAGAACGAAACGCATAAAATTCTCTGGGACTTTGAAATAAAAACGGATCACCTTATCCCAGCAAGAAGACCAGACCTAGTGTTGATAAACAAAAAAGAAAGAACTTGTCAACTGGTGGATTTTGCAGTTACAGCAGATCACAGGCTGAAGCTAAAGGAAAATGAAAAAATGGACAAATATCTGAACCTTGCCAGAGAACTGAAAAAGTTATGGAATATGAAAGTGAATTGATACCAATTGTAGTTGGTGCACTTGGAACCGTCCCAAAAGAATTGGAAAAGTGTTTGGAAAGTTTGGAAATCAGAGGAAGGGTTGAAACCATTCAGAAAACTGCACTGCTGCAATCTGCCAGAATACTGAGAAGAATCCTGGAGACCTGAGGAGACTTGCTGTCACTCAGACTCCTGTGAAAGACCATCAGCTAATGCTGATGTGAAAACTCAAAAGGAGTAATCCGAACAAGGTTAAATCAAGGCACACACCTGTAGCCATGGCATAGATAGACTACAGAAAGGCCTCTGACATGATCCCATGATGTGAAAACTCAAAAGGAATAAATAGTAATAATAATGCCTGTAACCTTGCAATAGATCTTAAAAGAATTTGCAACATGAGAATGTACGTGATACAAATTTAGTTGGTGCTCTTGGTACTGTCCCTAAGAGGCGGAAAATACTGCAGTTATTGCAAATCAGAGGAGAAATCGAGAACATATAGGCAATAACATTATTAGATTGTCTAGAATACTCAGAAGAGTCCTAGATACTTCAAAAGACGGCATGTCACTCAGACCCCTGTAAAAGAACCTGTACCTAACCTTGGTGTGAAAAATCGAAATAATAATAAATAATAAATAAATAATATAAAATAATAATAATAATAATAATAATAATAATAATAATAGAAACTTGTCAACTAGTAGATTTTACAGTTCCAGCAGATCACAGGGTAAAGAAAAATAAAAACTGAAAGATAGACAAATACCTAGACCTTACTAGAGAATTGAAAAGAAAACTGTGGAATATGAAGGTGCAAGTGATACCAATTATAGTTGCTGCACTTGGAACGGTCCCGAAAAGCTTTGAAAAGAGAAAAAAAGGAACTGGATATCAGAGGAAAAGTAGAGACAATCCAGACAACAGCATTATTGAAATCAGCTAGAAATACTCCGGAGAGTCCTGTAGACCATCAGTTAACGCTGGTTTGAAAAGTGCACATAATAATATAATAATAAATAATAATAATATAATAATATATAATAATAAATTAAATTTTTGACCATACAACTAAATGGTATATGCATAAACCAGAATCTGTTCTTGAGAACGAAACGCATAAGATTCTCTGGGACTTTGAAATAAAAACGGATCACCTTATCCCAGCAAGAAGACCAGACCTAGTAGTGATAAACAAAAAAGAAATAACTTTTCAGCTGGTGGATTTTGCAGTGCCAGCAGATCACAGGGTGAAGCTAAAAGAAAATGAAAAAAATGGACAAATATCTGAACCTTGCCAGAGAACTGAAAAAGTTATGGAATATGAAAGTGAAAGTGATACCAATTGTAGTTGGTGCACTTGGAACAGTCCGAAAAGGATTAGAAAAGGGTTTGGAAAGTTTGGAAATCAGAGGAACGATTGAAACCATTCAGAACACTGAACTGCTGCAATCTGCCAAAATACTCAGAAGAGTCCTGGAGACCTAAGGAGACTCGCTGTCTCTCAGACTCCAGTGAAAGACCATCAGCTAATGCTGATGTGAAAACTCAAAAGGAGTAAATAATAATAATAATATTAACAACCCTTAGTAAATAATTGTAGTTTCAAGTAACTATTCTTAATACAATTACTTTGCATACAAATGTTTCAAATATTCTTATCTAACATTAATAATTCTATATAATAATAGTCATTTCTTTGTACATGTGTTTACCTTGTCCTATCCAATACTAATGGATTTAAACTTTACATTGATGAGACACTAACAGGTACTTCCACTCCGAGTCTACGTCAGACTGGGATTAAGGCAATGAATGGGTACTCCATATTTCCCAGAGCTCCAGATCTGAAGCCTCCTCACCTGATGCTGTTTACTGTCCTAGCTAGTGCACCCCTTTGAGGGGGGGGGGGTCTTACAGCTCTACAGGTTGCAGTCAGCGTATTCTAAGTCCAAATGCAGGACTTACATACATGTGAATTATTATTACATTATTTTGCATATTAATTATTGGGAGGCGTTAGTGATGTAATTGTTATCATCGTTGGAAATTAGAGCGGCAAACCCAAGTTCAAATCCTGTACGAGGCTTTTGCATTTTCTCATCCTGCTAATTACCTTGAGAAAGTATGAATCTACCTATCCTCCCTCCAACTATGCGAAATAGTAGACAGACTGGTCTCCTTAACTTTGGTATGAAAACCGGTCTCGGAAAAGTAAACTCTTGTTACATAATTATGGATCCCTAATATCTTTTAAGGTAGTAATAGAAATCCTTATGGCGATCAGTACATCTGATGCATTGAGAGAGAGTGACAGCGTTTGACCTCACTCTCACCTTGCGTTCTGGGGAGAACCGTGAGAAAAGGAACCCGATAGAAAGCCCTTTCCGGTTTAAGGTGTAAGCAACTCAGTTAGTTGCAGTTACAGTTGGAGTTAGTCAGTTGCAGAGTTAGAAGCTAGCAAGATGTGACTCTCCGCGCGCATTGTTTGGTCTGGGGTTCTGGAATAAAGTAACATCAAAAGTAAATCGAAGTCTTGTTGTTATTACTAAAAAGCTAACAATGACACAAGCTTCTGATTAAGAAATGATCCCCAACAGAACCAGACACGGAACCCAGATAAGAAAGACCAGACCAAGATAGACGATAGAAGATATACCAGATCCGACCAGAAGAAATAAAAGAGGTATATAACACTCTGAATTCAAACATTTTAAGCTCTGCTGAAATAGATTTACCTATTGTCGCAACCTGCTCGGAGTGGAAGGCTTGGGTATATACATACATGGTGTGTCATAGAAGTATCGAGATTTAAGCTGTATTTACCAAGACAGAAATGAACAATGATTCGAACGTTCCTTTTTTTTTAGAATACAAGGTGTGTCAAAAAGTACCAAGTTTAAAGCTGTATTTTGCCAAGATATGAATGAGCAAATGATATGGAACGTTATTTTATTTAGAATAAAAGGTGTGTCAGAAAGTTTTTAAAATCTCAATACTTTTTTGACACACCTTGTATATATGACATTCCATATTTCATAAAATAATTATGTTATATACACAGCTACAGGTTGTTCAATTTGATTCTAAATGCCGATTTGCACGTTAATGATGTGATCATATTTTACAAAAAATATCCTAGCCTCATAAATACATCCCACGTGGGTAGCAGGCAAATGATAATGGGTTTACATTTTAAATGAATGAATTATACAGTTCTATCCCTTATTGTTAGTTTGTTTGTTTGTTTATTGATTTTAATGGCATATCAACCCGTCTGAGATTATGTCATGCCTAACGGTTAGGAAGTTATACACATCGTGTATTTATATTTATACTTTTTAGTAATTGGTTTTAACAATGTGTTAGCATTATTGGGGATTATGTCGTATGGTATTGATTTGTTTCATGTCTATATTCTATGGTATAATTTTATTTCCCTCAAAAAAGAGAGAATATCCTCCATGTTGACATTTTCAAACAGATCTTTCATATAGTTTGCTTTAAAATATTAACTTATTATTAATCTACACATTTTTACGATATCAAAATTGATTGTTATTGCTGACACTGAGGGACCAGTCACAAATATGATTAGAGCAAATTGTAAAAGTATGTTTAATAGATTAAAAGAAGATGTGTAAACTAAGAGTTTCTACGAAACTACAAATCCTGACTCAGCTGACAATTTCTTGTACATTTAGACCAATTTAAATGTTGACAACTGATGTGCCAATCTGTTTATACGCTAAATTCAATACACGCATAAAAATCTAATATAAATATCCATTTTAAGTTTATTATATACGTGACTGGATATATAGGTGAATATATCCAACGACTTTATATATATATTATATATATATATATATATATAATTATATATATATATATATATATTGGCAAGGATAAGTATTTTAACAATTATTATATAATATAATATATATATATATATATATATATATATATATATATATATATTATATAATAAGGTGTGTCATAAAAGAATCTGGATAAGCTTTATTTACCAGGATAGAAATGAAGAATGACTGGACGTTAATTTTTCAGAATACAAAGTGTGTCATAAAAGTGCCGACTTTGAAACTGTATTTACCAAGATAGTAATGAACATTGAATGGAACGTTCATTTTTTCAGAATACAACGTCTGTCAAAAAGTAAAAAAATCACGATACTTTTTTGACACACCTTGTATATATAGGCTGATATGGGTAAAGTGTCGTCACTATAATGATAACAGGAAAATAACACTGACATCTCAATTTATCAGATATATTTACAAAAATTAAATATCTGGAAATACTACAGATTAATTCTATTTAAAGAACGTGCCATTGGATTCAACCACGACTTCCAGACAATTTCACAATTTCATGCAAGTCTTTTCGATAGTTTTTCTTACTATAATTGGTTATTGGCCACCGTTATCTGATCCTTCAGTTCATCATTGAAGTTGCATGTAGGGATGTAAGAATAATGGGATTTGCAATCTAGGAAGTTGTGCATTCAGATGTTTGGATTGAGGTGTGTTACAATTTAGTCACCATATTTAGGCTGCAGGTGCGAGCCCTTTACAGTTTAAATCCATTGTGTTCCTTATTGAAAAATCTTTGGTTGTTCCTTAGTGTTAGGCAGAGTTCTTATTTGTTCCTCGGTGATCATTTGTGCTTTGTAGAATCCTTTGGTTGTTCCCCAGTGCTCCTTAATGTTAGCTAGAATCCTTTGGTTTAGCAGCAGAGTCCTTGGTTGCTGATCCGTTCGTCACTGTCGAATACGTGCAACGGTTTTCATTTCAAAATCGGCAGTTAAATATTTAACTAACGACGTATTCGAAAGTGTTGATTGGCTTGCTTTAATCCATGCGCCCATGCAGAGTCTATTAATTTAAGTGGTGGACTTCCGCAAAAATATTCTAACAATGTGGTTACAAAAACATCCCCACAACTAAAAGTGAGTTCACCTGCTTTTGTGGCCAATTGCAGAGTTAGGGGATCAGACAAAATGTTTGCTAGCACCCTTCCTCTTGATCCAAGGTAGTACTACGTCCTGTAGACACTAAATAAGGGCATCAGTGTTGAGTGTGAAGACATGTGCTAAAATGAATGGAGGCAAAGTCCCTATTGCTAATGGCCACATATGACACTATAATGTAGACTGGATGTTTGTTTTTACTAAAGATCGGTAGATCTTGAGGTGGTAGAGCAAGCAGACAGTTGGTCTGAGAGTACCCCGCGTGAGGCTTGAAGAAATTTTCTCATCTGAGGAAAAACTATCATGTCGGTTGGAGAGGTTGGTTGAGTTGTTAAAAGCTTTGCATTATTGTCTTTCACTTATCCTTCATGGCCTGTGATAAAAAATTGATAAGAGAGAGAGAGAGAGAGAGAGAGAGAGAAGAGAGAGAGAGAGAGAGAGAGAGATAATGGATATCCGTGCCAACAGCACAATCTGATGGGTATATATATATATATATATATATATATATAATATATATATATATATTTGGCATCCTTCCTACTACGATGGCGTAGTGTCAACTTTTAAAAAAATGCAACTGCATGAGTGGCTGAACAGTCCAATTTTGGAATGCACAATCTCTGGTGCAGTTACTGCAAACAAACAGTTATGCTTGTTAGAATTGATGTTGTCTCTCCTTCCTATATATATATATATATATATATTTATATATATATATATATAGTCTATATGTTTCTGGAGTCGGGAATTAGGCGGGGGGGGGCGACTTATCCAAGTCTCTTCAGTGTGGCTAGACATTTGTAAGCTACCTACAGCCGGGATTGAAATCCGATTGGTTCAGTGTCAGTCAGACACTTAAACCGCCAGGTTGTCATCACCAACAGAATGCGAAAGGGATTTTAACTGTTTTAATACACACATACTTTGTATGTAAAGGCCCGTCATAGAGTGCTCATCCCTTATTCATTTATATATATTATATATATATATATATAATTATAAAAATGCAGGGAATTTTTGCCCATGCTCCAATTATTAGGGTAATGTTGTTATATAGAAATAAGTGGACTGGATTTTTAAGCATGATTGAATATGTATGAAATAAAGATTCACAAACGCAAACACTCAAAATGTACAACGCACCCACCTGTTTAGCGTAGATAATTTTGTTGGAATAACAATAAGATAATATTTCTTCATGCAGCAAATCGTATTCGTTAAGAAAGATGTTTGGCTTCGTATCCAACTTTAATTTAGTGAATGGAAATATTCAAAGTATATGTATGTATATTATATATATATATATATATATATATATATATATATTATTATATATATAATATATATGGTTGTGCCATATATTATATATAACTCTCACTACTT
>CM042148.1:28571159-28581159 GCA_023376005.1 Doryteuthis pealeii
TGTATCCTATAGCCCATTAGGTTCCTTGAACATATATAAGTCCCAAGTCTGTAGTAAGCCTTGTATGATAAGACCAAGTCTGTAGTAGCCTTGAATATGTATAAGTCCAAGTTGTAGTAGGCTTGTAATATGTATAAGCCCAATCTGTTTAGTTAGCCTTGAATATGTATAAGTCCAAGTCTTAGTAGCCTTGTAACATATCATAAGTCCAACGTCTGTAGTTAGCTTGTTAATATGTATAAGTCCAAGCTGTAGTTAGCCTTGTTATATGTATAAGTCCAAGTCTGTAGTTAGCCTTTAATAGTATAAGTCCAAGTCTGTAGTTAGCCTTTAATATGTATAAGTCCAAGTCTTTGAGGTAGGGCCTTTTAATATGTATAATCCAAGATCTGAGTTAGCCTCGTAATATGATATAAGTCAAGTCTGTAGTTAAGCCTTTAATATGTATAAGTCCAAGTCTGCTAGTGTAGCCTTGTATATGTATAAGTCCAAGTCTGTAGTACTTGTAATATGTATAAGTTTCAAGTCTGTAGTTAGCCTTGTAATATGTATAAGACCAAGTCTGTAGTTAGCCTTGATAATATGTATAAGTACCAAGTCTTAGTTAGCCTTGTAATATGCTATAAGTCCAAGTCTTGTAGTTAGCCTTGTAATAGTATAAGTCCAAGTCTGGTAGTTAAGCCTTGTAATATGTATAAGTCCAAGTTCTTAGTTAGCCTTGAATATGTTATAAGTCAAGTCTTAGTTAGCCTTGTAATATGTATAAGTCCAAGTCTGTAGTTAGCCTTGTAATATGTATAAGTCCAAGTCTGTAGTTAGCCTTGCTAATATGTATAAGTCCAAGTTCTGTAGTTAGCCTTGTAATAGTATAAGTCCAAAGTCTGTAGTAAGTCAAGCTGTAGTTAGCCTTGTAATACGTATAAGTCAAGTCTGCTAGTTAGCCTTGTAATATGTATTTAAGTTCAAGTCTGTAGTTAGCCTTTGTAATATGTATAAGACCAAGTCTGTAGTAGCCTGTAATATGTATAAGATCCAAGTCTGTAGTTAGGCCTTGTGTAATATGTATAAGTCCAAGTCTGTAGTTAAGCCTGTAATATGTATAAGTCCAAGTCTGTAGTAGCCTTGTAATAGGTATAAGTCCAAGCTGTAGTTAGCCTATGGTATAAGTTCAAGTCTATAGTTAGCCTTGTAATATGTATAAGTCCAAGTCTTGTAGTTAGCCTTGTAATAATGTATAATCCAAGTCTGTAGTAGCCTTGTAATATGTATAAGTCCAAGTCTGTAGTTAAGCCTTGTAATATGTTATAAGGCCAAGTCTGTAGTTAGCGTTAATATGTATTAAGACCAAGTCTGCTAGTTACCCTTGAATATGTATAAGACCAAGTCTGTAGTTAGCCTTTGAATATGTATAAGTACCAAGTCTGTAGTTAGCCTTGTAATATGTATAAGCAAGTCTGTAGTTAGCCTCCAAGTGTAGTCCAAGTCTGTTAGTTAGCCTTGTAATATGTATAAGTCCAAGTCTATAGTTAGCCTTTGTAATATGTATAAGTCCAAGGTCTGTAGTTAGCCTTGTAATATGTATAAGTCCAAGTCTGTAGTTAGCCTTGTAATATGTATAAGTCCAAGTCTGTAGTCCCTGATGTTAATCGAAAAGATATGCCTGGCTGGCAGAACATTCAACCAGCAATTTGTTTGTGGACAGTTGCAAACGATCTTAAATGCTTTCTATCATCTTATCTCATTGGCCAATTTCTACCATAAATGACGGCTGCTGTTGGTAAAATATATAATTAGAAGTGCCAATTTTGCATACATCTTATACCTACGGATAGTCTAACACATGAGACAACGGTTATGGTGTTAATTATAGTGAGAATTACTTTTGAAATATCTTCATATAAAGTACTGGCTTGGTCAAAAAGTTAATTTAGTAAAAATAACAGTTTATTATTAAAGTTTATTTTTAGAAGATAACTACATTCAATCATATATGTATGAGTTGTGTAGTAATAGTTATCGTCGTAGGGAATGTACTCGGCGACACCGAATTCAAATCCTGGATGAGGCCGTTTGCAGCGACAAACATACACAGTAAGAACATATTACCTCTCCTCTACTCTCTTACTATTTATATACACAATAAGTAATGGAGTATGGAAGTAAGATGAGGAAAGTAATCCGACAGAATGTGGAGAAAATGTAGAAAATAAACATGGGATGTTATAATGGATGGAAATTTACAGTCGATGTTCGAACATTTCGGTTTACAAAGGAAACCTTTTCTGGACTATTAAATTATATATATATATATATATATATATATATATATATGTGTGTGTGTGTGTGTGTGTGTGTGTGTGTTGTGTGTGGTGTGCTTAATTGGAGTCGTACCCAATTTTGAAAATTAATTAATTAATTATGAATTAGGCGAAAATTGGGTACGACTCCAATTAAGCACTTATTCTCCCAAAAATTATCGGCAAAAAGCCATTCCAAAACAAACCGTGTTTACAATATATATATATATATATATACACCCCATCCCCCTGGGGTTGAGCACATTGGGGGGGGGATTTCGCTGACGACCGTCAACTAAAGCATAAACGCAAGGCTCTCCTATATAAGGGATGGAGCACTATATAACGGCCTTTACATACATAGAGATGTTTGTATTAAAACACTTGAAATCCCCCCCGCATTCTGTACGTGACTATAGCCTAGCAGTTAAGGTGTCTGACTGATACTGAACTGATCGGATTTCAATCCCGGTTGTAGGTAGCTTACAAATGTCTAGCCACACTGAATAGACTTGATAAGTCGAAACACGTGTCTGTGGATGACTATATATATATATATATATATATATATATATATATATATATATATATATATATTAGATAATTTCATAGTCCTGAAGAAGGTTTCGTTTGTAAACCGAAATGTTCGAACATCGACTATAATTTCCCATCCATTATAAAAGTAAAAAAGTAAAGTCGTCGGGGCGGCCTAAAGTCGGTATCAGCCAGTCAGCAAGGAAGTCTATCCTCTTTTCAATAGCGCTAGACCAAGGAGATTGTTTTTGGCGTCTGAGGTGGAGCGCCACACCTACCATCAGCTCCTTACTTTACCGCACAGATCCTTGTGCTACTCATGCGCTGAGTTGGCGAGGACCGGTATCGAACTAGGAACCTTGTGGTTTCTAGCCGAACGCTCTCTCTCTCTCTCTCTCTCTCTCTCTCTATATATATATATATATATATATATATATATATATAAAAATGAAGGAAGAACTCAATACAGTGATCCCATAATAAATTTATTTCGACGAAAATTGGGGCCCATATAAATCTAAGTTGATTTAAACCGGCTCCCCAAATGCTCGGCCATAAGTGAATTGGGACCCATCTGATGAGGCGAAAATTTGGGGAGCCGGTTTAAATCAACTTAGATTTATATGGGCCCCAATTTTCGTCGAAATAAATTTATTATGGGATCACTGTATTGAGTTCTTCCTTCATTTTTTGATAAATATTGCTCTGTATATAATCTAAAAGGTTATCTTACATTGAGCTCTCTTCAGTGATTTAAAGATTCGCTGTATTTATACATACTGGATCATCAATATTTGTACAGTGGATCTTAGAAATCACATATAGAATCATCCCTTACTACCAAGTTTTGGATAAATCTCTTATATATATACATATATATTATATAATTTCACAGTCCTGAAGAAGGTTTCCTTTGTAAACCGAAATGTTCGAACATCGACTATAATTTCCCATCCATTATAGCATATAATTATAATGGAGTATATAACAATAAGAACTGAAATTAGATCACAAAAGCAAAATATGGTTTACGGCATCTGATTGAATTTGTAAACTCCGGGTATTGGCTTAACACTGCTTTCCCATAGACGTGAGATAGAATCTGGTCATGAATACCTCGTACGTTTACAGCTATATTTTAATGGCTACTTTAATAGCTTTTCATTTGCGCCTCCAAAAGGTCAGGATAAACATGAATCGCTTGAATTCGTGATTATTGGAGAGCAATCAAATCATTCCGATCAGTCTGATCATGTCATGTCAAAACCTCAGATAACCAGGACAATAAACATCAAAATGATTGGCATTGATGAACACCAACTTCCAGAAGATGATTAGTAATAGCAATAAGAACACGCGTTACTCTAGCGAGCTTTCATTATCAGAAGGTCACCTTGTCATCAGATTGTGCTAAAATTCGTTCTTCTGGAAAATTGAAAAAGAATTTTATGATTCCATATATGATTACACAAATGGTTCAATACAGCATTATATCATTTGGAACCTTTTTAAGACACGGGTTTCATTGTGTTTACTTGGCAGTATGTGAGCTATATTAGTCCTCGTCTTAAAAATAACGGAATATTCCGTTAGAGTTGATATACATGATTTGTGTTAGGATAATGGTACGTAAATGTAAGCCCGTGTAGTGTTGAGGATATCGCCATAAAACTTAATTTTATAGACCCAAATCTATTAATAATGGAGATTCGCTTCCGGTTTTTGTCTGTAACAAAAATTACGTCACTGCTTACATCACATTACCCAAAATCGTCATAACATAGAATAAATACACTCAAAATTGGAACATTAAAAAAAAATGGAATAATTTCCATTACCTTTATGTACATTAATATATTGGGAAAATAATTTGCATTAATTTCAGGCATATTAAACTAGTGTTTGACCCTCATCCACTGCTTTCTAGCTCCTTTAAGATAAAAAAAGAGGATGAGTGTCTGTTTGCCATTTGCAGAATACGGTCGCGACTTAATAATATATATGCTAGAGTTTGAAATGACCAGCCGATTCATTGTATGAGACTACCAGGCGACGCCGGGTAGCCACTTCTAGTGTAGTAGAAAGAAATCTCAGAATTTAAAACACTTACCACCGGGCTGGTAACTTTACAAACATACAAAATCCCTAAGACAGTACAACGTTCAGTTTATTCTCATATTGTCAACCCCGGTGGCGTGACATAGTGTTACATAATTGTTAGTACCCTAATACTTATGTACAGTTAGTGTAGTAACCAAAATGGCTGAATGATTAACAGCCGACGGCCTTGAAAGATTGAGTGACAAGCCTTGACCTCACCTTCAACTCCCTTCCGGTTTATACCGTGAGAATCGGTGGAGAAGGCCATCTTCCGGCTTTGATTAGAACGAGAGTTTAGTTCAGTATCGGCCGAACCCCAGAGGGAGCAAGTCGCGCCTAAGCGCGTTGCCATACTTGTGCAGGTAGTCTGGTGGGGATTTCGGAATAAAATATGATCTAAAGCAAATCGAAGTCTTGGGTTATTATCTAAAAACTACCAATGACCCAGGGCTTCTGATAGATGAGAAATCCCCAATGGATGACCAGACATGAAATCCCCAAGACGAAGTCCAGACTCTAGAAGAAGAACATAAGATTCCAAAGACGATGATCAGAAGAAGATAAGAGAGTATACAACATATACGTTTATTTGTATACAACAAAAGATCGGGTTATTTATGAGATTTTTTTCTTTCCTTAGAAAACATTGATGCAGTGAAGTAGGGGGGGATTACATCATGGAAAACAGTCAGCGATTCATAGAACCTTGCCGAATCTTAATGATACCCAAACGCATATCCAAAATTTGGTCAGAGCGTCGTAACATTACATACCTGCTCTCATTTCTTTTCTATTTGCTTGGATTTTACGGCATATCAACAGTTGGGTTATTTCATACCGAATACTTTTTGTTTTATTAATTCTTGTTGGGTTAAAACCCATTAGTTGATGTATTTATTCCATATTTGGGAACCTAAAAGATACTATCACTCTGGATCAGAGGGCATATGGGTGCAATGGTGATGAGGGTTACTCCACATTCCCCAGAGCTCCAGAATTTGAACATAATATATGCAGTTTAGCGAAATACTCAGGATACTAAGACCGCCCTCTACCGTTTTTTAGCACATATATGATAAAAATGTAAGAAGCGCGTGGTGTAATGGTTAAAGTCATGGGAAATGGACTCGTCGCCCCGAGTTCAAATCCTGGACGTGGTAATTGCATTTCACTTAGTGCTAAGACACTTGGTAAGGTATGAATCCTACTCTCCCTCCAGCTATGGGTAAATAGTTGGGCAGACTGGGCTCTTTAATCTTGGTTAGGCAACCTGTCTAGGAGAAGGAAAACTCTGAATTCAAACCTGTTGAACCCCGCTTAAGAAATTGACGTTGTGTCACATCCTGCTCGTGCGGAGGGGTTGATAAATTTATATATGATAAAAATGTTGGTGGTTTGCCATAAGGGTAATTGGGACTGGGCAATCACATATGTGCTAGGATTTCGACGTGACGAGACTGATTGATTGGAGGGGGGCTCTCCGACTGCTCGTCTAGCCTAAGGGCCAATGTAGAGTGTTGCAAATGACATTGGTGATTGGCGGTATCGATGTATCCCATTGCAAAGAGAGAGAGAGAAAGAGAGAGAGGGGGGGGGAAGAAACACATACAGAAACCGATAAAAAGCAATACATTAGGTCGGATGTCCATGATTCTCTCTCTCTCTCTCTCTCTCTCTCTCTCTCTCTCTCTCTCTCTCTCTCTCTCTCTCGCTCTCTCTAACCATCTATATCGGTCATCACTTCTGGGAGATCGTCCAGGCAGAGCTGATTGTTATAAGTTTCTGCTTGTCTGCCTAGGCTGGTGTATCGTCGTGCTGGTGTCACACTGGCGAATGTCACTTATGGGTCCTTCCTTATAAATCCAATAGTATTCAGCATGTCTTGTTACAATTTTATGGACCACCCTTTAGCCTTCAAGCGAGAGCGCTTGTCCAGCGGAAATCCCTGACAAAGAATCCTTTGGTTCTCCTTAGTATTGTAAGTTCCTCGTCAATAGTTGCAAATGAACTATGGAAAGTATCAGTGTTTAAGTAGTCAATCAGCCTCGCATTATGGCTGTTGATTTCCGAAGGAACAAACCACGTGACCTTGTCCAGTCTACATATTTAGGGGGTGTATTGCAGGCCACAAAATAATCCAACACTTGTTCGTCTTAATCGGATAATCTTTATGTTAAGAGACAAGTAGTCGTATAGCTGCTCTTTTATTATTATTAGTAATATTATTTGTTTAATTTTTTTATACGAGGCTTGATATCATATGAGTGCTAGAAGGCGGTGACTGAGGGTCTATATGTCCTGAGTATGACGTGAAACTCTAACTGATGGTGAGGTTCTAGTTCTGGAGGTTTGGGGAATGTGGAACACCTCTTCATCACCATTGCTCCCAGGTCCACTCTGACCCGGAGTGGTAGTACCTGTTAGGGTCCCAAGGGTTAAATTGTAAAACATGAGTTTCTAAAAATAATGAGTATACTCATTAAAAATGAATTTATTTCAAAACTTTGTCGGCATTAGATGACCCACTGAGGTTGATATGCCGTAAAACAAACCAAACCAAACCAAACAAAGATGAGGCTAGATAATTTGAATTATTTACATGACAGAACGGATATAAATATTTGTTCAAGACAGCACACAGCATTCCTGTGTAATTCCATCCAAGTTTATTTCTTTAAGTGTTTCGTTAGATTCCTAGTGCTGCAACCGTACAATAGCACTGATACAACTTTGAACAATGTTCGCTTTATTTTATCAGTGAGAGCGGATTTCTATATATAGAGACAGAGAAAATATCTCTTAGAAAGATGTAAGATCTTATTTCCAGCCGATTATTCTAAATATATTACACCAAAACACTTTTATTGTTAATCCGGTTTTTTCTCTCTCTCTCTTACAATATTTATATACGTATGTTTATATTAACTTCAGGAAACGTTTAAGCCTATACCGCAATAGACTAGCTCCATTTGCTCGGATCAGCGCACATTAACTCCCATTTCTCTCGTTAATCAGTCTTACATGCTTTTACAGGTTATTATTCTTCGTTCTGCTTTCTTTGTGCATGCCAAATCTTCAATTTGCCAGCAGTACGTCCTGACCGTGCCACCGGAGGTGATGCTACAAGTGAGAGAAACTTAGCACAATGCTGAATAACAGTGCCAAACCACGTAAAGTGGCCTGTGCCAAGTCATGTCTTGGCGAGACACGCAATCTCATCTTCTCGCAACTTTCTATAACGGTCTGTGGGATAACAACTAAAGCGCTCAACGGTCCACAGAGCTTTTTTAATTCGTGGCTTCACTCTTTTTCATTCGCTGATTTCATTATTATTTACATTCTTGTTTTTCTTTTCTCTGTATATTATATAGAAACCTTCCCGGTCATTTTCCCGCCATTTTTCTTTTTTTTTTTTGTTGTTTTCTTCATCTTTTTTGTTCCATTTTTTTTTTCTTTTCTTTGTTCTTCGTTTTTTATTTCAATTTAACAGATTTTCATTCTCGATTTTTAAAATACTATTATTCATTTAACTTATTAATTTCTTTCTTCTATTTTTCGCATTAAATCGTTTACTTTCTTTATTCATTCTCTGTACTTATATAAGTTTTCCTCTTTTTCATTTTATTCCATTTTTTTTCCATTTATTCAGTAAATGCTTTGAACGATATCTATGCATTAACTCTTTTAATTTATTCCTTCATTTTTCGTTTACTTCAATTTTTCCTTCTTTCATTCTTCAGTTTTTGACAAATCAAAGGGGAGCAACTCTATATTTTTGTTAGGTGTACATAATTTATTCCTTTATTTTTCGTTTACTTCATTAAATTTCTTTCAATTTTTCATTCTTTCATTCTTCAGTTTTTGTACTTATATTAATTTTGTGTCTAATTCCATGAATTTCTTTTCTTTCCGTATTCTGAACAGTTGTGTTTTTAACATACAGTTAAAATATGAAAGATTGAAATGATAATGCAATACCAGGTTATTATAAAATTAAAAAGGTTTTATTTAACACGGGGTAGAAATATACTTTTACTCTCAAGCGACTTAACCAGTAACTGAACGCTGCGTTCAAAACATAAACAGACGTAAATAAGCGTAAACAAAGGCCATCTACAAGTAAGATGGCGGAGACCTCACATCCAGCTTTGACAAATCAAAGGGGAGCAACTGTATATTTTTGTTAGGTGTATATAATTTATTCCTTCATTTTTCGTTTACTCCATTAAATTTCTTTCAATTTTTCCTGTTTTTATTCTTCAGTTTTTATAGTTATATGTATTTTGAATCTAATTCCATGAATTTCTATTCTTTCCGTATTCTGAACACTTTACTTTTTTGGGGATCTTGGATATGACTAAACTGCATCCGATGGTGATAGTTGGTTGGTTGGTTGGTCAGATTTTACGGCTTGTCAACCCTCATGGTTATGCCGAAAAGATTTGGTTTTATTCATTCATATTAGGTATTCAATTTTTTTCAAAACCCAGTTTTTTTCCAAATACATTTTAAAAACTCATTTTCCGATCTCTTTAATCCATGGATCCGACGCTAACAGGTACTATCACTCCGGATCAGAGTGAATCTTTGAATAATATAAATGAAGGGATACTCAAAACTCCACAGAGCCTCAGAATTGGAACATCAACACTAAATGCAGTTTATCAAGGTCCCAAAAGCCCTCAGCCACCGCCTTCTAGAACATATGATAAAAAGTGTTGGGGTTTGTCAGAAAAGCAATCATATAGATGCTAAGGCTTGACATGATCAGCCGATTGATCACATGGGGGCTTCTCCGACCGCCCATCTAGCCTAAGTAAGGGTCAAATAAAATTGGTATGTTATGTTAATAGGTGGACCCATTGGTGGGCATCTTACACCTCTGCAGAGGTGCAGCCGGTGTACTTACTGCCCCAGTCGACAGGGCGGGCATCCGATTGTAAACATCAGTTTTGGAACGCTGGAGCGTATAGACACTTCATTGTCATTAATCTCAAGTCGATAATGACCTGGATTGGTAGTACTTGTTAGTGTCCTTTCATAGGATAAATTGATCTTTTTCCAAACTA
>CM042148.1:28586159-28593659 GCA_023376005.1 Doryteuthis pealeii
TTCTCCTCGAACTGAAAACTCGCTGGTGCAGCCATACAGTAGCATTGACAAAGCTAAAGCTTGAAAGAATTATCACTGTATCTTATCAGAAAGATCAGATTTCTATAAGATTGATAATCTGTCTATAGCAATCCATACCTTTTCTATGCATATATTGACATCGCTTTCTGTAGATGAAATACTATTACCTAGGTATGTGAACTGGCCAACTAATTTGAGTGGCTTACAATTCAGTGTGGAGATGCCTCCATCTTGTTAAAAACAAATGAACTCCGTTTTATCTGAGTTCACATAGTGGTCAATGCCTCTTGCTGCCTTCTTGATGCTATGGATTAGAGCAGTGGTTCCCAAAATGGGCCACAAGTAAATAGTATAATTCTATATGGCTGTATCTTGATTGAATAAATATCTTATGTAAAATGGAAATATTTTTTTCTATTATAATAATTTCATGGGCCACAGAAAATTCTGGTTTCAAAGTGGGTCATTAGCTGAAAAAGATTGGGAACCCCTGGATTAGAGTAATTATAAATCATTCAATCAGCAAAATTTGTCTAATCAGTTTAGAAATGCTTGCTTTAAACAACTCAGATGAAATGTCTTAAATTGTAATTTACAAATAAGATTACTGAATTCAAAATCTAATTCTATTAACCAATTGCTTCCTATTCTGATAGAATAATATTTTTGGACAAATTCACCAATGAGATCAAAAACTTCAATAACGTACATAATATTTAATGATAGAAAGTTATTTAGTTAGAAAATAATCTTCGTAACTTGAAAAAAAACATGACACAAAGACTTGTAAACAAAACAAGTCAAACACAAAAAAGTGTGAAACAAGAAACATTAAATAAAGACTGACAAAAAACTGAATGAAAAAGACTTTATTAATTGGTAATAGTCGAGTACAATACCTGGACAAACGGGGTATTCTTTTTTGCATCAGCGCACACGAAAATTAAAAAAACAAAAAAAAAAACAAACACAAAACAAAGAACAGAGTAAAATAAAAATAACAAATATACGTTTTTAAACAATGTGCTGGAATTAATAATAATAAAATAAAGTTTCGAAAAAAACAACAAAAAAACACCATTTAAGAAATAAATGCCTTTAAAGGATGAATACAATTTAATCTTCGTTTCTTTCGCTAATAACATCAATAACAAAAATGTCGATTCCCATAACTTGGACGAAAATAGTGCGTATTTTATTGGACATTTTTCTTTATTAAAGAACATGTTGTCGGTCGTTGTAAAAACAAAGATAGATTCATAAAAACATGATCTTCATGGATCAGTAAGGAATAGTGCCCTTCCATTTCACCAGATCTCAAACCCTTGATTCTTCCTGCTGAACAAAAACATTAAAACACGACATTCAAAACTGAATAAAGTATAGAAAATATCATATATATATATATATATATATTATATATATATATATATAGAGAGAGAGAGACAGACAGACAGACAGAGTAAAGTATAGGAGAAATATCACACACACACACACATATATATATATATATTATATATATATAATATATAATATATAGAGAGAGAGAGAGAGAGAGAGAGATTGATAGATAGATATGAATATACAAACAAAACGCTTACATAATGTTTGTGTCACGCAAGGATTAAAATAAATTTTTAAAAAAAATTAAAAGGCTATATTATGACATTTCCTGGAGACATTCACACTTAGACCCAAACAGCTCTCTTAAAGTTGCGAATTAAGCTGCAAAGTATAGAGGTGATTTGATAATAGCCGTGAGTGCTTGTGAAAAAGACAAAACCAAAATAAAGCAGCAGCGCGTTTTGGGTTATCTGCTAATAGATTATGGTGAACTGGTGTGCCACAGTTTTCACCAAGCAACCTCTCGTGGTTATAAATTTATAGTTGTTTTACTTTTTTATAGCATGATTGTTCTACAAGACTAGATAAGCGAGTCAGCTCTACTAATTCTTCGTACAGTTCGAGACGGATAGTATTGTTTATGTAATTTTCACAAGGGTATCGTGCTTTTTATTTGTCTCATACCCCACCTACATCACCTGGTCACAAGGCTCCGTTTTAACGTGGGCCCACCCAAAAGCCGAAGCTAATGGGTGGGAAGAGACAAAAATTGCGTCGATCCCATCGGCATTCCCCCTCAAGGGGGGCGCCCTTGGGACGCTGGGGCAATAAACCCAGCCTGCCCCAAAAGGGGCAGGTATTTGCCTGGAGGGATAGCCCTTGGGATCGACGCTATTAATTTAACACCTCACCGGGTCCAGTGGCCGAGCTCACTGGATTCTGTCCCGAAGACGGGTCGGTGATGGGTATTCGTGCTATGTCAAATGCAAACAGCATCGTCTAGACTCAGGTCGCCGTGTCAATATTTTACGACGGTAACCATTACAACCACAGTTCTCCACAATATTCCACCCAATCTGTCCACTACAGGGTAGGATTGACACAGGGTCACAAATTCATCAATGAGATCAAAAACATCAATAGCGTACAACATATCAAGATTTGGGTGCACTTGGACAAAAATAGTGTGTATTTCATTGGACCTTTTTTCTTTGTTAAATGCACATGCTGTCGGCCGTTTGCAAAAACAAAGATATGATTCATAAAAAACATGATCTTGGTGTAAGATACCATTGCTCTTCATGGATCAGTAAGGAAAACTGCCCTTCCATATCAGCAGATCTCAACCCCTTGATTTTTCCTACTGGTCAAAACCATCGAAACACTGAAATCAAAACTGAATAAAGTATAGGAGAAAATGCCACAAACACACACACGCGCACACACGCGCGCGCGCACACACACACACACACACACACATATATATATATATATATATGTATATATATATATATATATATATTATATATATATGTGTGTGTGTGTGTGTGTGTCTGTGTGTGCGTGTGTGTGTGTGTGGCATTTTCAATTAAGCACACATTCTCCCAAAACTTGTCGAACTAAAAAGCCATATCAAAACACATTGTTTTACGTGTATTTACTTCTCATTATATATATATATTATATTATTATATATATATATATATATAATATATATAGATAAGAGAGAGAGAGAGAGAGAGAGAGAGAGAGAGATGTATATAAACATATACATTATATATATATATAATATATATATATATATATATACAGAAGATAGATAGATGTATATATACAAGGTCACAATTATGGGCCATCCAGCGAGGATCGAGCAGGCTTCTCAGCCAGTAATAGATCTACAACTTGCTTGCAAACCATTACACTAGATTTACACCACGACGGGAATGCTTTTGGTTCAACCGGGTAATTTCCTCGACGAATACCACAACACCAAAAATACAAATTGAATTAATATATAAATGAAATTAAATAACAGTAAGTTAAAAATCAAAGAAAGAAGAAGAATAATGAATTAAAATGTCTTAAAGTAAAAAAAATTGAAGAAAGAAAGATTGAATGGACGAAATAATGAAAAATAATGAAGAAAAACGTTTAATATTTATTCTATTTTTAACACTGGCATTCACCATTCATTCATGCTTAAAAAACCCGAATATTCTAATTTTTTTATTTTTTATAACACTAATATGCGACGCACACCGCGAAACCCTATAACTCAATATATATATATATATATATATATATATATATATATATTATATATATATAATATATATATATATATATAACCAAAAGTCCAGAGAAGAAATCTTCCTTACGACACAATATTTTATTTAAGAAACCTGTCGCAGTTTGAGAGCTCAATGTGTGCTCTTAATGTTAGAGTCACAGAGCAAATATATAAGTAAAGAAATAACAAAAGACTTAGAGATTTAGAATTATTGTCTAATTCAGGGAGCTTAGACAAACTGAAGAAAGAAAGATTGAATGATAAAAATTGAATGGACGAAAATATGAAAAAAAAATGAAGTAAAAACGTTAAAGTCAACAAATTTAACTTTAGGTCACCATGTCCATTTGCTACGACGATAATCGTTGCAAGATGAGTACATCTTTTATCAAAAGATATATACAATTCTAGAGAGTGTATATATGCCTACCAGTTCATAGAGTTCGGCACCAGAAAACTGTCCCCTCTGATAAACGTCGAATGCACCGTTTACGCCTTTTTTCTTCTATAACTTCTACATCATAAATACAATATAATGAAGAGATTGACTTTTGACGGTGAATAATGATTTCTATTTTTCATCTTCAACATCAATAAATTGCCTAGTCAAATCCATCCCTTTTGTCGAGCAAAGCATTCTGTAATAGACGGGTAGCAATCTTTGATATAAATCTAATTAAATTGAATTATATATATATATATATATATATATATATATATATATATATATATATATACATCTGTGTATGTGTGTGTGTGTGTGTGTGTGTGTGTGTAGAAGAGAGATGAAGATAAAAGGGTTCTATTTTAAGTTTTGATTTATGTTAGAGAAATAATCGATCAGACCATGCTGAAATCTCTAATAACATTCGCCTAAAGATGCAGGAATATCAACAGAAACTCCGATTCCCTAATGTTCTAACAGAACATTTTGCATTCCCATGGATTTGACCTTTCAAATAACTGTAACAACTATTTAAGTGTTATGGGTTGATTTGCGATCTATTAATTATTACCAATATTAAAACTACCCTAATTATTAATTATGGTGGTTTGTTTAAAAATAATAAATAATAATAATAATAATAATAATAAATAATAATAAATAATAATAAATAATAATCTTGTCCCCATTATAAGATACTCAGGACCATTCTTAAATAGACAAAAAGAAGAACTCAGACAGAAGACAAGGACGAGAAAATTAATGACCATAGGCACAAAGGCTCTCCACCTATGAGATGAAATAGAAGATGATAGAGATAGATTGTATGTGTCAAGAAAGGAAGGGGAAGAGGTATTGCCAACATAGGGAATGCGTAGAAACCACAATCCAACAACTTGAAGATTACACAAGGAAGAGCAAAGACAATTAACTTAGGCGGCCAACAATAGTAGAAACGGCAGATGGACAAGCAGAAAAACGACAAAGATAGAAAACAAAAATGGGAAGAAAACAATTATATACGCTTCAAACGACAAATAGATGAGTTGCACATGGAAAGACTTGGACATGGTTAAGAAAGGGAAACCTCAAAAGAGAAACAGAATCACTTATAATTGCTGCACAAAATAATGCCATAAGGACAAACTACATCAAAGCGAAAATTGATAAGACCCAAAAAAATAGTAAATGTAGACTTTGCGGTAATAGAGATGAGACTGTTAACCATATACTCTGCGAATGTAGCAAACTAGCACAAACGGAGAAATACAAAACTAGACACGACTGGGTTGGGAAGGTGATCCACTGGGAATTATGCAAAAAATTAAATTTTGACCACATACAAACAAATGGTATATGCATAAACCAGAATCTGTTCTTGAGAACGAAAACGCACAAAATTCTCTGGGACTTTGAAATTAAAAACGGATCACCTTATCCCAGCAAGAAGACCAGACCTAGTGTTGATTAACAAAAAAGAAAAGAACTTGTCAACTGGTGGATTTTGCAGTGCCAGCGGATCACAGGGTGAAGTTAAAGGAAAATGAAAAAATTGACAAATATCTGGACTTGCCAGAGAACTGAAAAGTTATGGAATATGAAAGTGAAAGTGATACCAATTGTAGTTGGTGCACTTGGAACAGTCCCAAAAGGATTAGAAAAGGGTTTGGAAAGTTTGGATATCAGAGGAAGGATTGAAACCATTTCAGAACACTGCACTGCTGCAATCTGCCAGAATACTCAGAAGAGTCCTGGAGACCTGAGGAGACTTGCTGTCACTCAGACACCAGTGAAAGACCATCAGCTAACACTGATGTGAAAACTCAAAAAATAATAATAATAATAATAATAATAATAATAATAATAATAATAATAATAATAATAATAATAATAATTGTTAATATTAAAAATATAAATTCATCTAAACAAAGAATCATCACGTAGGCATAAATTCTTTGTTTTATGGAATTTGATATAAATAATCGGAATTAAAAATTTGCACAAAATAAAATGATAATCTAACAAAGAAGATTCCAGTTTTTGAAAAGTTGGTCAACAATTTCAAAAACTTAAATAAATAAAACAATGGTTGACCAATCAGAGACATATGTTAGGGATGGGGAGGTCTGGATCCCATAAAGAAGACAGACCAGAAAGAGAGAAGCAGAGTCAGACACACCACTGCCATAAAATCGCATCCCTTGTCACCGACCCTACTGTTCTCTGAAGGCCCGACACTCGATAACAAACCAAGTTAAGTTATCCATTAGCTGTAGATCGCCAGTCCATTATCAAAAGAATATCACCTCGCTCTTCTGACATTATACAGGAATATAAATCATTGTATATAAAAAAAACAAAACAATAAATATATATATCTTGTACATAATTATCAGAAGGCGTTCCTGTTTATTTTGGTTTGACCCCGTTGACAGCTTTTGGGTATAGCTTTTCAGCCGAGCTGGAACAGAGACTACAACAGCTTTACGTCAGGGCCCGATATTATTGTATCATCCACGAACGACTATAGTACTTGGCCGGAGCATCGTTCTCATACATAACATACATACATTGAGACCGTGCCCCAGCACATGTTTTTATATAACGTAAAATTCATAAAACCCACAGGCGCATACACACACACACACACACACACAACAAATATATGAAAGAAAATATTTCAAAAATATAACAAACACAGGATGTTATAATCAGGGGAAACAAATTTTTATGTGTCAAGACTTAACCATTTCGATATATTGTACCATCTTCAGGACACTGTTAAGTAATGTTTATGTGAGGGACAAAATGAAAGATGTTAAGTGTAAAGTGAATGTGTGAATATGATGTTATTAACCGTTAATTTTTATATGCGCGTTTGTTTACGAAAGCCAATGACGTGATCAATGCATGTGCAAAAATGGAAGGTAAAATATTATGATGACGTATGCATGAACATGAGTAGGCGGAGAACGAAAAGTTAACAAAGATATGACGTATTTCATATGGAATATTAATGTTAGAAAAATAAGAAGATTAAAACAATATATGAATACATATAATCCATATATACGCATATCCACATATAATCATACATAGACATATATATTTGTTATATTTTTAAAATATTTTCTTCTCATATTGTCGGATTAATTTCCTCACCGTCTTTCCACACAAATATATATATGATAATAAACTGTGCTATAAGTAAATAGTGCTCAATATGGTTGATAGAGCATATATATCTAAATTAGTGTAACGTGGTCTTAAAGTCAACGGCGCTTAGTGACAGACAGTTTTTCGCCTATGAGCTTTTCAAACCAAAATGCAGAGGCGAGAAACTGTCAGCTACCAAGAGCCGTTCAAGATTGTTTTGCTGAAATGGAGCACCACATATATC
>CM042148.1:28598036-28672499 GCA_023376005.1 Doryteuthis pealeii
AGAGAGAGATCCGTCCTCAAAATATGGTAGGGTTAGGCGTAATTTTACTAATACTAATACTGACGGCGATATTACCCCTAACCATATCCATAACCAACCATGAACATTTCGCTTATCATTATTAATTATTATTATTATTATTATTATTATATTATTATTATATTATTAGTAGTAGTAGTAGTAGTAGTAGTATATATAAAATACGAATATATACTTTGAATCCATATAATTCTTTGGAATTCATTGTCTTTGTAGCTTGGTGAATTGAAGCAATCTACCATGATGCCGACATTTCAATCTGAAGGGCTGACTGGCTCATTATTATTTGACATTAATTAAAACGCAAAATCAACTAACTCAACCAACCCTCAACTCGTGGAAGGTCATGTTTGGTTGCCCTGTGGTTACCTATCCAGTAGTCTAGTAACTCATTCATTATAAAAATGTGCATGCTAAATCGCTACTTTATAAATCCAGCCTAGAATTTCGAACGTGAAACACAAGAGACATTGTGAGCAGATTCAATTGCTGTCAATAAAGTGACTGTGATGAATATATGGCTCCTATAAAGCTTCTAGCACTATGCAATCCAGTGACTATAACCGCAATAAAATGGCGCGTAACGACATGAAGATGATTTAGGCCGATTGTCGAAAGAATTTATTGTAGCGCACAAAATGTCGAGCACAAACATGAGAGAGTCACCCTTCTAATGCCGTGTCGTATCATGGCCGAATGCTTCACGTCGTAGCACCATGGAGACAATAAATATTCATTCTTCATAATGCATTGTGTTATAGTCTTAACGGTGCTTAGCGGTGATCATTTTTCCTTACCTTGATTGTCGTCTGAAAGCTTTCCGATTGTTGCGAGATTTTCAAATTGAAATGGATGCGTCGCCATCACATCATCATCATCATCATCATCATCATAATCATCATCAGGCTTGCTTGCTTGCTTGGTATTTTACGGCATGTCAACCTTGGGTTATTTTATGTCGAAGACATTTTATTTCAATAATTCTTGTTTTCCTTACCTTGATTGTCGTCTGAAAGCTTTTCGATTGTTGCGAGAATCAAATTGAAATGGATGCGTCGCCATCATCATCATCAATAATCATCATCAGGTTGCTTGCTTGCTTGGTATTTCGGCATGTCAACCCTTGGGTTATTTTATGTCGAGACATTTTATTTCAATAATTCTTGTTTTCCTTACCTTGATTGTCGTCTGAAAGCTTTTCGATTGTTGCGAGAATTCAAATTGAAATGGATGCGTCGCCGTCATCATCATCATCATCAATCATCAATCATATCATCATCATCAGGTTACTTGCTTGCTTGGTATTTTACGGCATGTCAACCCTTGGGTTATTTTATGTCGAAGACATTTTGTTTCAATAATTCTTGTTGAGCATTCATTTTCTTTTTCGGACCAAGTTACTTTAAGCACCCCAGGGGCGACCTGGATTAGAGGACATGTTTCGCTTTGCACCGTCAACATCCAGTTTTTTGTAGGGTTGGGGTTTAGGTTTAGGGTAAGGGTTAGCAGTTAGTTTTTATAATTTATAAAAATGCGTTTAAAAAATCGTCTGGTAACAACAACTGGATGTTGACGGTGCAAAGGGAAACATGTCCCTCTGAATCTAGGTCGCCCCTGGTGTACTTAAAGGTAACTTGGTGCTTTTTTTCAAACACAATTTTTAAACATATTTATTAAATTTCATTTTTAAAAAAATCTATTTAACACCTAGATGGACCCCTAACGGGTACTACATTCCAGACCAGAGTGGATCTGGGATAAATGAAGATGAAGGAGTAACTCCGCATTCCAGAGAGCTCCATATTTGGAACCTCACTACTAGATGCAGTTTAGTGTCAAACTGTTGTAGAGGAGTTAACACCCCTACAAGATGGACTGACCAGAACCCTATAAGAGTCGACGCAGCAGTGACAGAAGTTGCGGAAAATATTATCGGGCGAAATTACTGCACCAACACCATACATTTGTACCTCCTCATTTGTAGCTTTTTGTCTTGTGATTGTACTACTTCTTTGTTCTATGTTAAAAGTGCTGAATAAAATACATATTCACGCACCCTGTGTTCTCTGTGTATCTTTTTCCATCTCAAGGATACCATTTGACCCTCCTCATTTTGTAGGTTTTGTCTTGTGATTATACTACTTCTTGTTCTATGTTAAAAGTGCTGAATAAAATACATATTCACGCACCCTGTGTTCTCTGTATATCTTTTTCCACCTCAAGGATACCATTTGACCCTCCTCATTTTGTAGGTTTTGTCTTGTGATTATACTACTTCTTGTTCTATGTTAAAAGTGCTGAATAAAATACATATTCACGCACCCTGTGTTCTCTGTGTATCTTTTTCCATCTCAAGGATACCATTTGACCCTCCTCATTTTGTAGTTTTTGTCTTGTGATTATACTACTTCTTGTTCTATGTTAAAAGTGCTGAATAAAATACATATTCACGCACCCTGTGTTCTCTGTGTATCTTTTTCCACCTCAAGGATACCATTTGACCCTCCTCATTTTGTAGGTTTTGTCTTGTGATTATACTACTTCTTGTTCTATGTTAAAAGTGCTGAATAAAATACATATTCACGCACCCTGTGTTCTCTGTGTATCTTTTTCCCACCTCAAGGATACCATTTGACCCTCCTCATTTTGTAGGTTTTGTCTTGTGATTACTACTTCTTGTTCTATGTTAAAAGTGCTGAATAAAATACATATTCACGCACCCTGTGTTCTCTGTATATCTTTTTCCATCTCAAGGATACCATTTGACCCTCCTCATTTTGTAGGTTTTGTCTTGTGATTATACTACTTCTTGTTCTATGTTAAAAGTGCTGAATAAAATACATATTCACGCACCTTGTGTTCTCTGTGTATCTTTTCCCACATCAAGGATACCATTTGACCCTCCTCATTTTGTAGGTTTTGTCTTGTGATTATACTACTTCTTGTTCTATGTTAAAAGTGCTGAATAAAATACATATTCACGCACCCTGTGTTCTCTGTGTATCTTTTTCCATCTCAAGGATACCATTTGACCCTCCTCATTTTGTACGTTTTGTCTTGTGATTATACTACTTCTTTGTTCTATGTTAAAAGTGCTGATTAAAAATACATATTCACGCACCCTGTGTTCTCTGTGTATCTTTTTCCACTCAAGGATACCATTTGACCCTCCTCATTTTGTACGTTTTGTCTTGTGATTATACTACTTCTTTGTTCTATGTTAAAAGTGCTGAATAAATACATATTCACGCACCCTGTGTTCTCTGTGTATCTTTTTCCATCTCAAGGATACCATTTGACCCTCCTCATTTTGTACGTTTTGTCTTGTGATTATACTACTTCTTTGTTCTATGTTAAAAGTGCTGAATAAAATACATATTCACGCACCCTGTGTTCTCTGTGTATCTTTTTCCATCTCAAGGATACCATTTGACCCTCCTCATTTTGTAGGTTTTTATCTTGTTATTGTACTACTTCTTGTTCTATGTTAAAAGTGCTGAATAAATCCATATTCATGCACCCTGTGTTCTCTGTATATCTTTTTCCACCTCATGGATACCATTTGACCCTCCTCATTTTGTAGGTTTTTATCTTGTTATTGTACTACTTCTTGTTCTATGTTAAAAGTGCTGAATAAAATCATATTCACGCACCCTGTGTTCTCTGTGTATCTTTTCCATCTCAAGGATACCATTTGACCCTCCTCATTTTTGTAGGTTTTTATCTTGTGATTGTACTACTTCTTGTTCTATGTTAAAAGTGCTGAATAAATCCATATTCATGCACCCTGTGTTCTCTGTGTATCTTTTTCCATCTCAAGGATACCATTTGACCTCCTCATTTTGTAGGTTTCTATCTTGTGATACTACTTCTTTGTCTATGTTAAAAGTGCTGAATAAAATACATATTCACGCACCCTGTGTTCTCTGTGTATCTTTTCCACTCAAGGATACCATTTGACCCTCTCATTTTGTACGGTTTTGTCTTGTGATTATACTACTTCTTGTTCTATGTTAAAAGTGCTGAATAAAATACATATTCACGCACCCTGTGTTCTCTGTGTATCTTTTTCCACTCAAGGATACCATTTGACCCTCCTCATTTTGTACGTTTTGTCTTGTGATTATACTACTTCTTTTTTTCTATGTTAAAAGTGCTGATTAAAATAATACATATCACGCACCCTGTGTTCTCTGTGTATCTTTTTCCATCTCAAGGATACCATTTTGACCCTCCTCATTTTGTACGTTTTGTCTTGTGATTATACTACTTCTTGTTCTATGTTAAAAGTGCTGAATAAAATACATATTCACGCACCCTGTGTTCTCTGTGTATCTTTTTCCACTCAAGGATACCATTTGACCCTCCTCATTTTGTACGTTTTGTCTTGTGATTATACTACTTCTTTGTTCTATGTTAAAAGTGCTGAATAAAATACATATTCACGCACCCTGTGTTCTCTGTGTATCTTTTTCCACTCAAGGGATACCATTTGACCCTCCTCATTTTGTAGGTTTTATCTTGTTATTGTACTACTTCTTGTTCTATGTTAAAAGTGCTGAATAAAATCCATATTCACGCACCCTGTGTTCTTGTATCTTTTCCACCTCATGGATACCATTTGACCCTCCTCATTTTGTAGGTTTTTTATCTTGTTATTGTACTACTTCTTGTTCTATGTTAAAAGTGCTGAATAAAATCCATATTCATGCACCTGTGTTCTCTGTGTATCTTTTTCCACTCAAGGATACATTTGACCCTCCTCATTTTGTAGGTTTTTTTCTGTTATTGTACTTCTTGTTCTATGTTAAAAGTGCTGATAAAAATCCATATTCATGCACCCTGTGTTCTCTGTGTATCTTTTTCCATCTCAAGGATACCATTTGACCCTCCTCATTTTGTAGGTTTCTATCTTGTGATTGTACTACTTCTTTGTTCTATGTTAAAAGTGCTGAATAAAATACATATTCACGCACCTGTGTTCTCTGTGTATCTTTTCCCACATCAAGGATACCATTTGACCTCTCATTTTGTAGTTTTTTGTCTTGTGATTATACTACTTCTTGTTCTATGTTAAAAGTGCTGAATAAAATACATATTCACGCACCCTGTGTTCTCTGTGTATCTTTTTCATCTCAAGGATACCATTTGACCCTCCTCATTTTGTACGTTTTGTCTTGTGATTATACTACTTCTTGTTCTATGTTAAAAGTGCTGATAAAATACATATTCACGCACCCTGTGTTCTCTGTGTATCTTTTTCCATCTCAAGGATACCATTTGACCCTCCTCATTTTGTACGTTTTGTCTTGTGATTATACTACTTCTTTGTTCTATGTTAAAAGTGCTGAATAAAATACATATTCACGCACCCTGTGTTCTCTGTGTATCTTTTTCCATCTCAAGGATACCATTTGACCCTCCTCATTTTGTACGTTTTGTCTTGTGATTATACTACTTCTTTGTTCTATGTTAAAAGTGCTGAATAAAATACATATTCACGCACCCTGTGTTCTCTGTGTATCTTTTTTCCACATCAAGGATACCATTTGACCCTCCTCATTTTGTAGGTTTTATCTTGTTATTGTACTACTTCTTGTTCTATGTTAAAAGTGCTGAATAAAATCCATATTCATGCACCCTGTGTTCTCTGTATATCTTTTTCCACCTCATGGATACCATTTGACCCTCCTCATTTTGTAGGTTTTTATCTTGTGATTGTACTACTTCTTGTTCTATGTTAAAAGTGCTGAATAAAATCATATTCATGCACCCTGTGTTCTCTGTGTATCTTTTTCCCATCTCAAGGATACCATTTGACCCTCCTCATTTTGTAGGTTTTTATCTTGTTATTGTACTACTTCTTGTTCTATGTTAAAAGTGCTGAATAAAATCCATATTCATGCACCCTGTGTTCTCTGTGTATCTTTTCCATCTCAAGGATACCATTTGACCCTCCTCATTTTGTAGTTTCTATCTTGTGATTGTACTACTTCTTTGTTCTATGTTAAAAGTGCTGAATAAAATACATATTCACGCACCCTGTGTTCTCTGTATATCTTTTTCTCACCTCAAAGGATACAACACAAACCAGGACACTAAGACCCATAGCAATTGCCTTCTAGCACATATATGTTAAAATAAGCTGGGGTTTGTTATGAGAGCAATGCAGCCGGAGACCGAAGAGTGAATATGAGTACAGTAAGTTGAGAGCTGTCAACGCGCGAACTGGAAACGCGCTTCGATGAGTTCAACCGCGTGAATCGGCCAATGAAAAATAAACTATCGAAAAAGGTTCTTGATAAGACAGCCACCATTGCTACTGTGAGAAAGTAGATCCGGCCCCACGCCGGGGGTCAGTGGCTTCGGCCCTGGATCTTTTACGAGTTAATAGCGTCGATCCAGGGGGCCATCCCCCCAGGCAACACCTGCCCCCTTGATTTAAAGGGGCAGGCTGGGTTATTGCCCAGTGCCTGAGGCGCCCCCTTGAGGGGGAATGCCGACGGGATCGACGCAATTTTTTCACCCTGCCACTCCATGAGCTTCGGTTGTGGGTGGTCCCACGTTAATAGGGACTTTGTGCCTGACCCGTACAAGTGGGGTACGCGGTAAATATCAAGTAGATCGGCACCACTGATGAATATTTCTTCTTTTTTTTTTTTCTGAGCACAGCATGCCATCTCTTGTTTATCGACAGTAAAAGTCAATGCTGATAACATTGTGAAAAATTGTATTTTGAACGGGAAGTTTTTTTTTTTCCTATCTAACGTGTTTAACGCTGTCCATGTATCTGTTGTAGCTTCAATGGCAACACATATACTTGCTTTCCGAGGATTTTCCTTCTTGTTTTGCCCATCATCATCATCATCATCATCAATCATCATCATCAGCAGCAGCAGCAGCAGCAGCAGCACGGATATCCATCACAATCTCTTGCCAACCGTCCCTATCATTCATTGTCCTCGGGAGGTCCTCTGCGTAACATCGAGTATCCGCGCGGAGCTGGCCAATGTGAGTCTTTCCTAGACGTCCAGCACTGGCATGTCCGTGTTTTGGTTTCCACAAGTTGACGTAGCTTAGGAGTTCGTCCTTGCTTCTCCAGTATTTCCATAGCTTGTCTTGTTCATGCCTCATTAGGATGTTTGTGTTGTAGTGTTACGTTATTAGATAGATTTTATTATTGGTAGATAGTATTTATCGACAAGAAAATCCGTGACATTAATTTATACTCATAGGAAAAACAGATTGTCACTTTCCGATTGAACAATACCAAGAGTATATATTAACCCAAGACATCCACCACGAGTAAGGATACGGTACAAGTCTTTAAGGGCAGAAACAAAACAAAAAATATTTTAATATATAAAAATGTGTCTTTAATATAAAAACGTGTCATTCGTTTAAAGTTTAAATAATTGAAAAAAAAATTGAGTTAGCAACAACGTGAAATAACCATTTTTTAAAATTAAAATAGAAAACTATTTTGATATAAAACGTGCTTTGGGTTGTAAATATACATGGAAAAACTAAAAAAAAAAATCTTAAGTGAAATTATAATGCAAAAATATTCGTCTGTTGTTTGTAAACAACAACCAGGAGTTTTACGGTGAAAAGCAAAAGATGTTCCTTTCAAAACAGATCCCAGCTGGCGTGCTTATTGGTTACTTGGTCCGAAATGATTCTATCCAACTCCGTAACTTATGAATAAATATTTAGTCTTTCCTATTTTATTTGTAAGGGAATATATTTAAATCTAAAATTAACATTCTTCCGCTTTTTATTTATTTTACTACATTAGTCTGATAAGAACTGACATGATCTATAAGGACGGGTCAGTGCATAAGTCAACCTCGTTATTACAACTAGGATATTTGAAATTGTTGATATCACAGAGAGAAGGAATCTTCAGAAACGCAATGGACGTTTTCTTCAGATTACGATTTAAAAAAATACTTCTTGAATGCAGCTAATTCTTGTAGCCACTTATATGCGTCGGCTGATATAGATTACATGTTATACATAGTATTTTCAAGAGAAAATGCATAAAGAGATTTTTTAAAAAATCCTAGCAATTGTAATTGTAGAATAAAAAAAGAGGTGTAGACATAGCAAGTAATAAATGTGCTTTGTACTTTTAAGACTTCTCGACTCCCACTTATGCGGGTATGACACAAGGTCGTTTAATGTGGGAACCACCCACGAACCGAAGCTCATGGGATGGCAGACAGAAAAAAATGCGTGGAACCAGGGCTTGGTTTTTGAGCAAAAATAATAAGATTTTATTTATGTTTAGCAAGATATTTAAAAATTAAATTTGTATAGTAACAGAAATTAATTGAAATATGAGTTGATTGATTGAATTCATCTTCTCATCTTATTGTATATTTTTTTACATTGTAAATTATTGAAATTTCTTACTGTATTGTTATATATTTTACGTGGGGATTTATGGGGCATCCCAGTGAGGATCTAACTTGTGATAAGTAATATGGACCGTTCGAGACTATCTTTTTGAAAAATGTCCTCTACCCAGGCAACGCGGGTAGCCACTGCTAGTATGATATAATTACATTTATACCATAAAAAATTCTCCTATCTTACCCTTTGGATAGGATACTTTATAAAAAACCATGTGTATTATGTATGTGTAGAATTCACGTGCATTCATTTTTTTAAATCAAGGGGTGAGGTTGTTGCCCGGGTGATGCCCCCGTGACCACGCCGTTAATTGCAAGCAGTGGCCCGGTAGCTTATCCGGCTTTATTTGTGCATTTTGTACTTTTAAGAGAGTGTATATTTTTAAAATGACGAAATCTTTAAGTAAACAAGAAAGAACTTATACCCTGAGTTTGTCTAGACTCGCATATCCATTACAACTGAATAGCGAGTTCGATCCTTGCTGGGATGTCCCATAATTGTGACCTTGTGTGACATCCTACTCGTGGCAAACGGGTTGGGTAAATATCTACCTTTGAATTTATCTTAATGAGCATAATTTAATGGCTTATGCACAGGTCAACGTTGAAAGCACTAGTTCCACTAGATCAACGAAGTTAAGCTGAGATGGGGATTTTCAATACTTATATGGGTAAACCATTAAAAGGGAAAGTAGTACTGTAATAAATGATAAATTAAGCAATCTGATATATATATATATATATATATATATATATATATATTATATAATATATATATATATATATAATTTGGCATTAATAACCCGAAAAGAGTTGATATATCGTAAAACAAAACAACCAAGAACCAAACCAACCATAATTTATTGGCTTAAAGGATCTTGGAAGCAGCACCCCACACAAAGCAATTGTATAGCCAATTACCGCAAATGACAAAGAACCGTCCAACAGATAGGTTGTTGAAAGAAACAAAGACCAATTCCAACGAATAGAAATATGGACACACCACTGTAGGGTGACTAGCAAAATCCTTCATCTATCAGCTGTTTGCGGATCCTGGATGCCCTACGTTCCGTAGGGCATCCAGGATCCGCAAACAGGACGATAACCGAAATAGATATTCAGTCAGCAACTAAATTATTGGAGTAGGGCACTGAACTATCATTGCATTGTAATGAATCCCGAAATCTATGGTGTGTTGGTCGGATTTTACTGCATGTTAACCATTGTATACCGAATAGGTTTATTTTCTTCATTTCTGTTGGGTATTAAAAATATCTCATATCTAAACATTTTTAAACCCATTTATTATTCTATTTGACCCATATGTGGGACCTAACAGGTACTACCATACCGAGTAAGGGTAGACCACTTGCAAAACTAACACCCTCACTTTATACATATATGATAAAAAGCCACCACTTTATAACATATATGATAAAAAGAGTTGGGGTTGCCATAAGGGCAATGGGTTGGAATAATTATATTGATTCTGGGATTTAACGTGGCCAGCTGATTGATCACAGGGGCCTCTCCGACCGTCGTCTAGCCTGAGTAGTGCTATGTGGAATGTTGCTGCTCAGCTACCAGGATTTTGTCCATAAGCATCATTGATCTCCACCCACGGTGGCCCCATTGGGTGGGGTTACCCTTCTTCAGAGGTACTGTCGGCGTATTCTACAGCCCCAGCTGACATTGCTCTGAAATCTCTGGTGGGCTGGTTCCCAACAAGACAACAAAAAGAAAAATACCAGGCGATTACTATTGCAAACTAATGAGCTTATTTTTGACTGGCTGGCTGGACTTGTATTAATGTACATAGCCATTAAATTAATAGAATGGTAAATACACTCAATGATTATTTGTTCTCGTTTGTAGTAGGCTACTACAACAACATAATTACCACTACACCATGCCCCCACTCACACACTCACACCAGCAACAATTACACACATTACCTGGGACAAAAGATGGAACAAATAACATTAACACCTGCACAGTGATCATTTGCACTCAACCAACCTGATTATTCTCATGGAAAATAAATTTTTTAAACAGGGCTTTCTTTCGCTTTTATTGATAAAATATTGGTTTTCATTCTTTAAATGAAAACAATAAATAAAAATAATTAAGTTCAAAATATAATAAATGAATTGAGCAAATATCTCAAATGTTTACGTGGGAGAGCAGCCCATAATAGATATATGATCTGATTACAGTGGTGTTATCGTCTGATGGGGGAGGGAATCAACAACAAAAAACAGCATTTTTTAAACACAGGATTCATGCTGTTCATTTCCTTGTGGTCTCTTGGAAAGATTGGATCCGAATCGAGATAATTCTATTGATAGAGGATATATTAAATATAACTTAGTATATTTAATAAATCAGCTCTATAGGGTATAAACCGACTGTACCTTTGCCGCCACATGTTGGCAGTGGGGGGTAACTCATACTACTTCAGAACGGAATCCAAGCGGTTCAGCAGTCCATGACATGCAGTACTCCAATTTGATCCTTACACAATGGGTTGAGTAAATACCTACAATATAATTATCCCTATTAATTTGCTGATCTATCGTGATGCAATGTTTAGCAAACTAGTCTCGCTGATATGATAATTATTGAATAGGGAGTTAGATCCTCGTTGGATAAAACTAACTTGTGATCCTGGTTATCATCCTACCCGTGGCGAACGGGTTGGGAAAATACCCAACTTTTCCTTATGTTTTTTGCCCGAAGACATTCGAAAATACCTCTGAATACGACTTGAAGTTGGCTCGGCATATATATTCCCTACGGTGACAAACAACTAGCCATTAGCATCTTCAATAAGCTTATAACAATGGCGTGATATGTGTGTGTACATATATATATATATATATATATATATATATATATATATATATATATATATATATATATTATATATATATTTCGGCGTTCTTTTTTCAAAATTCAATTTTAAACAGACTGATAAACAAGGACTATCACTCGCTTTTCTCTCTATTCTGTGATAAGAATTTCTTATTACCTTCCATACACCAACAAATGCCCTGAAGATGATCTAATTAATAGATCGAAACACTGCAGCGTCGGCCAATAAACTCACCCCTTAACTCATTTAAACCTGTGTTTTTTTTCAATCTTTCTTAATATACCACATACCCTCGGATTCACTTCCTTTTCTTCATATGTGTGTGTGTGTGTGTGTATGTGTGTATGTGTGTGTGTGTGTTTGTAATTGTGTGTATATTTGTAAGTGTCTAGCACTGATTTACCTGTAGTACACACCTCTGTTCATTCTACCAACAATACACACACATACGCACATACACACACAGGCAAGACTGATTTATTGTGTCTTTGTTTAATGCAAGTGAGCGTGTTCAAATAAGAGAGATACTATTAGTTAACAGGTAGTTGTATCTGCGAATCTGCGCACGTTCACATGTGTACGACCAAACGTGTAAGAAAAAAGATCTAGGGGGAGATAAATGTGGGTTCACAAAACGTAAGCGATGCCTTTTCTTGTTTTGTTTTTGTTTTTTGTCTTTGTTTTGCATACGAAGCAACTACAAGATGGCAGTGCCAGTTTTATCCACCAATCGAATTAGAGTAATCATTTGAAGTCATTGAATTAGCAGCTTTGCTAATTCAATTGTTGAATCATTCAGTTTTTTTTTTTATCCGTTGCTTTTCGGTTTGGTTCGCTTATTTTATTTTATTTCATTTCATTTTTTAAATTTTTTTTTTTTTACATTTCTCTATGTCAGGTCTGTTTTGTGCGTTTCTTAGTGTCAGTCTTTATCATTCTTTACTATGTCCTTTTTTTTTTAAAAAAAACAAACTTTTTTCTATCTTTTCATACTTTTTTTTAATGCCGATTTCGACAGCTGAAATTCGAACCATGTATGAATAAATAATATAAATAAATAAATAATATTCTACTTCCCTCGTGTACGTAATCTTATTCGTGTATCAACAGATCGTTCTTTGATTTTTCTTGATTTGTTGTTATTATTATTATTATTATTATTATTAGTAGTAGTAGTAGTAGTAGTAGTAGTAGTAGTAGTAGTAGGCACTGTCACATTTCTCTTTTCAGATTTTTTCGCCGTTCTACTTTGAAATGATTTTATCAGTTTTCACATCTTTCTCTAATACTAAATCAGTTTTTTTTGTTTAAAGTGTCTGTTCATTAACTCAACGAAGAATTATCTTTTGGAAATGAATTAAAGAATTCTCTACAAGTTGCTAGTCGAACGTTTCTTTCATTTGGAGTTTTGGGCGGGGGCTAACGTATAAAAGGCGCGGAGAATAAATTCAGCCAATTGAATTCAGGCGTATGCTGGGACAGTTGATGTGCAATTAATTCGAACCATATGACCTTTAGACACCCCTTTTGCGATCTCGATTCGTGGGGACATTCTTTTCCATTTACACCGTCAAAATCCGGTTAATGGTTAACAGGCGATTTTTTAGATTTTGTTTATTATAAATTAACCCGTAAACTTAAACCGTAAACCTAACCCGTAAACCTGACCCTAACCCTAACCCCTAACAAACAACCGGATTTTGACGGTGTAAATGAGAAAAGTGTCCCCACGAATCGAGATCGCGGAAGGGGTGCCTAAAGGTCATATGGTCTATTAATTCTAATGCAGTAAAAAAGAATCAGGTCTACTGTGCACACGGAATAGGATCTAAATATGGCTGCCCAGGTCGTTAATTAGGACCAGTGTAGAATCTAGGCGTTATGTCTAACTTTCATGAATTCAGTGCTTTATGTCAATTCTTTATTCTCAAACAATCGAACTGCGTCCACAATCTGGTCACCTCCCGAAACAACATCAACAATTTCGAATAATCTTTATTTTATCTCCTTTGCAAAACATTTCTTGTTCCCTTAATAAATAGGTATTAACCGACAGCCCTTCTCCACCTCTAAGCAACTTGAAGGACAGCTGGAGCCATTAAGCCTTGTAAAATCATCCTAAATGTTTGATAAAAGGTAAGAAATCATTCCTTAGTTAGATAGTCTCTTATTGCTCTTTTTACCTCTGGGAGGTGTATCTTCTAAGTCTAAGCTAACAACAATTTCATATAATGCGCTAGGTGATCCCAGAAGGTCACCAAATGCAGGACATTTACATATCTGACTGACTTCTGATTTAGGTCGGAAAATTAAAACGGAAAGTATGTGAAATGACAGTTTAACTACAGTCTATGAATTAACATTTTGCGAATTGGGTTACGGTTTTAGGGGATTAAGGTTGTTTTTAATTACGTATTGCTTTAAAAAATAAACAACAAACAACCCAAATTATTATATATTTAATTAACCATTGAAATCAATTATTGAATCTATTATTGAGACAGTTGTTTGTGTTAGTATTGCAATGTATAATTTCAATTAAACTTAGTTTTAAAAAATAGTTTTCAACATTAAATATATAGTAATTTGAGTTAATTTGGGTTTTTTGTTGTTTTTTTTAAGCAATACGTAATTAAAAACATTACAATACGTAATTAAAAACGTAATCAAAAACATGACAGCTGGAGTCATTTAGACTTGTAAAACCATCCTAAATGTTTGATAAAAGGTAAGAAATCGTTCCTTTTTAGATAGTCCTCTTATTACTCTTTTTATTTCTGGAGGTGTATCGTCTAAGTCTTCTAGAAGTTGCTAGGTGAACTTCCCAGTTTGTTAACGTGTGGATGGGCCAACGAGCAAAAGCACGGAGAATGGTTTCAGCCGCTGAGTAATAAGAGACTATCTAACAAGGAACGATTTCTTACCTTTTATCAAACATTTAGGATGGTTTTACAAGTCTAAATGACTCCAGCTGTCATGTTTTTGATTACGTTTTTAATTACGTATTGTAATGTTTTTAATTACGTATTGCTTAAAAAAACAACAAAAACCCAATTAACTCAAATTACTATATATTTTAATGTTGAAAACTATTTTTTAAAACTAAGTTTAATTGAAATTATACATTGCAATACTAACACAACAACTGTCTCAATAATAGATTCAATAATTGATTTCAATGGTTAATTAAATATATATAATTTTGGGTTGTTTGTTGTTTATTTTTTAAAGCAATACGTAATTAAAAACAACCTTAATCCCCTAAAACCGTAACCCAATTCGCAAAATGTTAATTCATAGACTGTAGTTAAACTGTCATTTCACATACTTTCCGTTTTAATTTTCCGACCTAAATCAGAAGTCAGTCAGATATGTAAATGTCCTGCATTTGGTGACCTTCTGGGATCACCTAGCGCATTATATGAAATTGTTGTTAGCTTAGACTTAGAAGATACACCTCCAGAGGTAAAAGAGCAATAAGAGACTATCTAACTAAGGAATGATTTCTTACCTTTTATCAAACATTTAGGATGATTTTTTACAAGGCTTAATGGCTCCAGCTGTCCTTCAAGTTGCTTAGAGGTGGAGAAGGGCTGTCGGTTAATACCTATTTATTAAGGGAACAAGAAATGTTTTGCAAAGGAGATAAAATAAAGATTATTCGAAATTGTTGATGTTGTTTCGGGAGGTGACCAGATTGTGGACGCAGTTCGATTTTTGAGAATAAAGAATTGACATAAAGCACTGAATTCATGAAAGTTTAGACATAACGCTAGATTCTACACTGGTCCTAATTAACGACCTGGGCAGCCATATTTAGATCCTATTCCGTGTGCACAGTAGACCTGATTCTTTTTTACTGCATTAGAATTAATAGACCATATGACCTTTAGGCACCCCTTCCGCGATCTCGATTCGTGGGGACACTTTTCTCATTTACACCGTCAAAATCCGGTTGTTTGTTAGGGGTTAGGGTTAGGGGTCAGGTTTACGGGTTAGGTTTACGGTTTAAGTTTACGGGTTAATTTTATAATAAACAAAATCTAAAAATCGCCTGTTAACCATTAACCGGATTTTGACGGTGTAAATGGAAAAGAATGTCCCCACGAATCGAGATCGCAAAAGGGGTGTCTAAAGGTCATATGGTTCGAATTAATTGCACATCAACTGTCCCAGCATACGCCTGAATTCAATTGGCTGAATTTATTCTCCGCGCCTTTTATACGTTAGCCCCGCCCCAAAACTCCAAATGAAAGAAACGTTCGACTAGCAACTTGTAGAGAATTCTTTAATTCATTTCCAAAAGATAATTCTTCGTTGAGTTAATGAACAGACACTTTAAACAAAAAAAACTGATTTAGTATTAGAGAAAGATGTGAAAACTGATAAAATCATTTCAAAGTAGAACGGCGAAAAAATCTGAAAAGAGAAATGTGACAGTGCCTACTACTACTACTACTACTACTACTACTACTACTACTAATAATAATAATAATAATAATAATAACAACAAATCAAGAAAAATCAAAGAACGATCTGTTGATACACGAATAAGATTACGTACACGAGGGAAGTAGAATATTATTTATTTATTTATTTATTTATTCATACATGGTTCGAATTTCAGCTGTCGAAAATCGGCATTAAAAAAAGTATGTAAAAGATAGAAAAAAGTTTGTTTTTTTAAAAAAAAAAGGACATAGTAAAGAATGATAAAGACTGACACTAAGAAACGCACAAAACAGACCTGACATAGAGAAATGTAAAAAAAAAAAAATTTAAAAAAATGAAATGAAATAAAATAAAATAAGCGAACCAAACCGAAAGCAACGGATAAAAAAAAAACTGAATGATTCAACAATTGAATTAGCAAAGCTGCTAATTCAATGACTTCAAATGATTACTCTAATTCGATTGGTGGATAAAACTGGCACTGCCATCTTGTAGTTGCTTCGTATGCAAAACAAAGACAAAAACAAAAACAAAACAAGAAAAGGCATCGCTTACGTTTTGTGAACCCACATTTATCTCCCCCTAGATCTTTTTTTCTTACACGTTTGGTCGTACACATGTGAAACGTGCGCAGATTCGCAGATACAACTACCTGTTAACTAATAGTATCTCTCTTATTTGAACACGCTCACTTGCATTAAACAAAGACACAATAAATCAGTCTTGCCTGTGTGTGTATGTGCGTATGTGTGTGTATTGTTGGTAGAATGAACAGAGGTGTGTACTACAGGTAAATCAGTGCTAGACACTTACAAATATACACACAATTACAAACACACACACACACATACACACATACACACACACACACACATATGAAGAAAAGGAAGTGAATCCGAGGGTATGTGGTATATTAAGAAAGATTGAAAAAAACACAGGTTTAAATGAGTTAAGGGGTGAGTTTATTGGCCGACGCTGCAGTGTTTCGATCTATTAATTAGATCATCTTCAGGGCATTTGTTGGTGTATGGAAGGTAATAAGAAATTCTTATCACAGAATAGAGAGAAAAGCGAGTGATAGTCCTTGTTTATCAGTCTGTTTAAAATTTGAATTTTGAAAAAAGAACGCCGAATATATTATATATATATATATATATATATATATATATATATATATATATATATATATATATATATATATGTACACACACATATCACGCCATTGTTATAAGCTTATGAAGATGCTAATGGCTAGTTGTTTGTCACCGTAGGGAATATATATGCCGAGCCACTTCAAGTCGTATTCAGAGGTATTTTCGAATGTCTTCGGGCAAAAAACATAAGGAAAAGTTGGGTATTTTCCCAACCCGTTCGCCACGGGTAGGATGATAACCAGGATCACAAGTTAGTTTTATCCAACGAGGATCTAACTCCCTATTCAATAATTATCATATCAGCGAGACTAGTTTGCTAAACATTGCATCACGATAGATCAGCAAATTAATAGGGATAATTATATTGTAGGTATTTACTCAACCCATTGTGTAAGGATCAAATTGGAGTACTGCATGTCATGGACTGCTGAACCGCTTGGATTCCGTTCTGAAGTAGTATGAGTTACCCCCACTGCCAACATGTGGCGGCAAAGGTACAGTCGGTTTATACCCTATAGAGCTGATTTATTAAATATACTAAGTTATATTTAATATATCCTCTATCAATAGAATTATCTCGATTCGGATCCAATCTTTCCAAGAGACCACAAGGAAATGAACAGCATGAATCCTGTGTTTAAAAAACTGCTGTTTTTTGTTGTTGATTCCCTCCCCCATCAGACGATAACACCACTGTAATCAGATCATATATCTATTATGGGCTGCTCTCCCACGTAAACATTTGAGATATTTGCTCAATTCATTTTATTATATTTTGAACTTAATTATTTTTATTTATTGTTTTCATTTAAAGAATGAAAACCAATATTTTATCAATAAAAGCGAAAGAAGCCCTGTTTAAAAATTTATTTTCCATGAGAATAATCAGGTTTGGTTGAGTGCAAATGATCACTGTGCAGGTGTTAATGTTATTTGTTCCATCTTTTGTCCCAGGTAATGTGTGTAATTGTTGCTGGTGTGAGTGTGTGAGTGGGGGGCATGGTGTAGTGGTAATTATGTTGTTGTAGTAGCCTACTACAAACGAGAACAAATATATCATTGAGTGTATTTACCATTCTATTAATTTAATGGCTATGTACATTAATACAAGTCCAGCCAGCCAGTCAAAAATAAGCTCATTAGTTTGCAATAGTAATCGCCTGGGTATTTTTCTTTTTGTTGTCTTGTTGGGAACCAGCCCACCAGAGATTTCAGAGCAATGTCAGCTGGGGCTGTAGAATACGCCGACAGTACCTCTGAAGAAGGGTAACCCCACCCCAATGGGGCCACCGTGGGTGGAGATCAATGATGCTTATGGACAAAATCCTGGTAGCTGAGCAGCAACATTCCACATAGCACTTACTCAGGCTAGACGGACGGTCGGAGAGGCCCCCTGTGATCAATCAGCTGGCCACGTTAAATCCCAGAATCAATATAATTATTCCAACCCCATTGCCCTTATGGCAACCCCAACTCTTTTTATCATATATGTTATAAAGTGGTGGCTTTTTATCATATATGTTATAAAGTGAGGGTGTTAGTTTTGCAAGTGGTCTACCCTTACTCGGTATGGTAGTACCTGTTAGGGTCCCACATATGGGTCAAATAGAATAATAAATGGGTTTAAAAATGTTTAGATATGAGATATTTTTTAATACCCAACAGAAATGAAGAAAATAAACCTATTCGGTATACAATGGTTAACATGCAGTAAAATCCGACCAACCACCCATAGATTTCGGGATTCATTACAATGCAATGATAGTTCAGTGCCCTACTCCAATAATTTAGTTGCTGACTGAATATCTATTTCGGTTATCGTCCTGTTTGCGGATCCTGGATGCCCTACGGAACGTAGGGCATCCAGGATCCGCAAACAGCTGATAGATGAAGGATTTTGCTAGTCACCCTACAGTGGTGTGTCCATATGTATCTATTCGTTGGAATTGGTCTTTGTTTCTTCAACAACCTATCTTGTTGGACGGTTTCTTTGTCATTTGCGGTAATTGGCTATACAATTGCTTTGTGTGGGGTGCTGCTTCCAAGATCCTTTAAGCCAATAAATTATGGTTGGTTGGTTCTTTGGTTGTTTTGTTTTACGATATATCAACTCTTTTCGGGTTATTTAATGCCAAATTATATATATATATATATATATATATATATATATATATATATATATATATATATATATATATCAGATTGCTTAATTTATCATTTTATTACAGTACTACTTTCCCTTAAATGGTTACCCATATAAGTATTGAAAATCCCCATCTCAGCTTAACTTCGTTGATCTAGTGGAAACTAGTGCTTTCAACGTGACCTGTGCATAAGCCATTAAATTATGCTCATTAAGATAAATTCAAAGTAGATATTTACCCAACCCGTTTGCCACGAGTAGGATGTCACACAAGGTCACAATTATGGGACATCCAGCAAGGATCGAACTCGCTATTCAGTTGTAATGGATATGCGAGTCTAGACAAACTCAGGGTATAAAGTTCTTTCTTGTTTACTTAAAGATTTCGTCATTTTAAAAATATACACTCTCTTAAAAGTACAAAAATGCACAAATAAGCCGGATAAGCTACCGGGCCACTGCTGCAATTAACGGCGTGGTCACAGGGGGGCATCACCCCGGGCAACAACCTCACCCCTTGATTTAAAAAAATGAATGCACGTGAATTCTACACATACATAATACACATGGTTTTTTATAAAGTATCCTATCCAAAGGGTAAGATAGGAGAATTTTTTATGGTATAAATGTAATATATATCATACTAGCAGTGGCTACCCGGCGTTGCCTGGGTAGAGGGGACATTTTTCAAAAAGATAGTCTCGACGGTCCATTATTACTTATCACAAGTTAGATCCTCACTGGATGCCCCATAAAATCCCCACGTAAATATATAACAATACAGTAAGAAATTTCAATAATTTACAATGTAAAAAAATATACAATATAGATGAGAAGATGAATTCAATCAATCAACATCATATTTCAATTAATTTCTGTTACTATACAAATTTTAATTTTTAAATATCTTGCTAAACATAAATAAAATCTTATTATTTTTGCTCAAAAACCAAGCCCTGGTTCCACGCATTTTTTTCTGTCTGCCATCCCATGAGCTTCGGTTCGTGGGTGGTCCCACATTAAACGACCTTGTGTCATACCCGCATAAGTGGGAGTCGAGAAGTCCTTAAAAGTACAAAGCACATTTATACTTAGCTATGTCTACACCTCTTTTTTTATTCTACAATTACCAATTGCTAGGATTTTTAAAAAAATCTCTTTATGCATTTTCTCTTGAAAATACTATGTAAACATGTAATCTATATCAGCCGACGCATATAAGTGGCTACAAGAATTAGCTGCATTCAAGAAGTATTTTTTTAAATCGTAATCTTGAAGAAAACGTCCATTGCGTTTCTGAAGATTCCTTCTCTCTGTGATATCAACAATTTCAAATATCCTAGTTGAAATAACGAGGTTGACTTATTGCACTGACCCCGTCCTTATAGATCATGTCAGTTCTTATCAGACTAATGTAGGTAAAATAAATAAAAAGCGAAGAATGTTAATTTTAGATTTAAATAATATTCCCTTACAAATAAAATAGGGAAAGACTAAAGTATTTATTCATAAAGTTACGGAGTTGGATAGAATCATTTTCGGACCAAGTAACCAATAAGCACGCCAGCTGGGATCTGTTTTGAAAGGAACATCTTTTGCTTTTCACCGTAAACTCCTGGTTGTTGTTTACAAACAACAGACGATATTTTTGCATTATAATTTCACTGTAAGATTTTTTTTTTTTAGTTTTTCCATGTATATTTACAACCCAAAGGCACGTTTTTATATCAAAATAGTTTTCTATTTTAATTTAAAAAATGGTTATTTCACGTTGTTGCTAACTCAATTTTTTTTTCAATTATAAAACTTTAAACGAATGACACGTTTTTATATTAAAGACACATTTTTATATTAAAATATTTTTTGTTTTGTTTCTGCCCTTAAAGAACTTGTACCGTATCCTTACTCGTGGTGGATGTCTTGGGTTAATATATACTCTTGGTATTGTTCAATCGGAAAGTGACAATCTGTTTTTCCTATGAGTATAAATTAATGTCACGGATTTTCTTGTCGATAAATACTATCTACCAATAATAAAATCTATCTAATAACGTAACACTACAACACAAACCATCCTAATGAGATGAACAAGACAAGCTATGGAAATACTGGAGAAGCAAGGACGAACTCCTAAGCTACGTCAACTTGTGGAAACCAAAACACGGACATGCCAGTGCGGGACGTCTAGGAAAGACTCACATTGGCCAGCTCCGCGCGGATACTCGATGTTACGCAGAGGACCTCCCGAGGACAATGAATGATAGGGACGGTTGGCAAGAGATTGTGATGGATATCCGTGCTGCTGCTGCTGCTGCTGCTGCTGATGATGATGATGATGATGATGATGATGATGATGGGCAAAACAAGAAGGAAAATCCTCGGAAAGCAAGGTATATGTGTTGCCATTGAAGCTACAACAGATACATGGACAGCGTTAACACCGTTAGATAGGAAAAAAAAAAACTTCCCCGTTCAAAATACAATTTTTCCACAATGTTATCAGCATTGACTTTTACTGTCGATAAACAAGAGATGGCATGCTGTGCTCAGAAAAAAAAAAGAAGAAATATTCATCAGTGGTGCCGATCTACTTGATATTTACCGCGTACCCCACTTGTACGGGTCAGGCACAAAGTCCCTATTAACGTGGGACCACCCACAAGCCGAAGCTCATGGAGTGGCAGGTGAAAAAATTGCGTCGATCCCGTCGGCATTCCCCCTCAAGGGGGGCGCCTCAGGCACTGGGCAATAAACCCAGCCCTGCCCCTTTAAATCAAGGGGGCAGGTGTTGCCTGGGGGGATGGCCCCCTGGGATCGACGCTATTAACTCGTAAAGATCCAGGGCCGAAGCCACTGGACCCCCGGCGTGGGCCGGATCTACTTTCTCACAGTAGCAATGGTGGCTGTCTTATCAAGAACCTTTTTCGATTAGTTTATTTTTCATTGGCCGATTCACGCGGTTGAACTCATCGAAGCGCGTTCCAGTTCGCGCGTTGACAGCTCTCAACTTACTGTACTCATATTCACTCTTCGGTCTCCGGCTGCATTGCTCTCATAACAAACCCCAGCTTTATTTTAACATATATGTGCTAGAAGGCAATTGCTATGGGTCTTAGTGTCCTGGGTTTGTGTTGTATCCTTGAGGTGAGAAAAGATATACAGAGAACACAGGGTGCGTGAATATGTATTTTATTCAGCACTTTTAACATAGAACAAAGAAGTAGTACAATCACAAGATAGAAACCTACAAAATGAGGAGGGTCAAATGGTATCCTTGAGATGGAAAAAGATACACAGAGAACACAGGGTGCATGAATATGGATTTTATTCAGCACTTTTAACATAGAACAAGAAGTAGTAGTACAATAACAAGATAAAAACCTACAAAATGAGGAGGGTCAAATGGTATCCTTGAGATGGAAAAAGATACACAGAGAACACAGGGTGCATGAATATGGATTTTATTCAGCACTTTTAACATAGAACAAGAAGTAGTACAATAACAAGATAAAAACCTACAAAATGAGGAGGGTCAAATGGTATCCATGAGGTGGAAAAAGATATACAGAGAACACAGGGTGCATGAATATGGATTTTATTCAGCACTTTTAACATAGAACAAGAAGTAGTACAATAACAAGATAAAAACCTACAAAATGAGGAGGGTCAAATGGTATCCTTGAGATGGAAAAAGATACACAGAGAACACAGGGTGCGTGAATATGTATTTTATTCAGCACTTTTAACATAGAACAAAGAAGTAGTATAATCACAAGACAAAACGTACAAAATGAGGAGGGTCAAATGGTATCCTTGAGATGGAAAAAGATACACAGAGAACACAGGGTGCGTGAATATGTATTTTATTCAGCACTTTTAACATAGAACAAAGAAGTAGTATAATCACAAGACAAAACGTACAAAATGAGGAGGGTCAAATGGTATCCTTGAGATGGAAAAAGATACACAGAGAACACAGGGTGCGTGAATATGTATTTTAATCAGCACTTTTAACATAGAACAAAGAAGTAGTATAATCACAAGACAAAACGTACAAAATGAGGAGGGTCAAATGGTATCCTTGAGATGGAAAAAGATACACAGAGAACACAGGGTGCGTGAATATGTATTTTATTCAGCACTTTTAACATAGAACAAGAAGTAGTATAATCACAAGACAAAACCTACAAAATGAGCAGGGTCAAATGGTATCCTTGATGTGGGAAAAGATACACAGAGAACACAAGGTGCGTGAATATGTATTTTATTCAGCACTTTTAACATAGAACAAAGAAGTAGTACAATCACAAGATAGAAACCTACAAAATGAGGAGGGTCAAATGGTATCCTTGAGATGGAAAAAGATACACAGAGAACACAGGGTGCATGAATATGGATTTTATTCAGCACTTTTAACATAGAACAAGAAGTAGTACAATAACAAGATAAAAACCTACAAAATGAGGAGGGTCAAATGGTATCCTTGAGATGGAAAAAGATACACAGAGAACACAGGGTGCATGAATATGGATTTTATTCAGCACTTTTAACATAGAACAAGAAGTAGTACAATAACAAGATAAAAACCTACAAAATGAGGAGGGTCAAATGGTATCCATGAGGTGGAAAAAGATATACAGAGAACACAGGGTGCATGAATATGTTTTATTCAGCACTTTTAACATAGAACAAGAAGTAGTACAATAACAAGATAAAAACCTACAAAATGAGGAGGGTCAAATGGTATCCTTGAGATGGAAAAAGATACACAGAGAACACAGGGTGCGTGAATATGTATTTTATTCAGCACTTTTAACATAGAACAAAGAAGTAGTATAATCACAAGACAAAACGTACAAAATGAGGAGGGTCAAATGGTATCCTTGAGATGGAAAAATACACAGAGAACACAGGGTGCGTGAATATGTATTTTATTCAGCACTTTTAACATAGAACAAAGAAGTAGTATAATCACAAGACAAAACGTACAAAATGAGGAGGGTCAAATGGTATCCTTGAGATGGAAAAAGATACACAGAGAACACAGGGTGCGTGAATATGTATTTTAATCAGCACTTTTAACATAGAACAAAGAAGTAGTATAATCACAAGACAAAACGTACAAAATGAGGAGGGTCAAATGGTATCCTTGAGATGGAAAAAGATACACAGAGAACACAGGGTGCGTGAATATGTATTTTATTCAGCACTTTTAACATAGAACAAGAAGTAGTATAATCACAAGACAAAACCTACAAAATGAGCAGGGTCAAATGGTATCCTTGATGTGGAAAAGATACACAGAGAAACACAAGGTGCGTGAATATGTATTTTATTCAGCACTTTTAACATAGAACAAAGAAGTAGTACAATCACAAGATAGAAACCTACAAAATGAGGAGGTCAAATGGTATCCTTGAGATGGAAAAAGATACACAGAGAACACAGGGTGCATGAATATGGATTTTATTCAGCACTTTTAACATAGAACAAGAAGTAGTACAATAACAAGATAAAAACCTACAAAATGAGGAGGGTCAAATGGTATCCTTGAGATGGAAAAAGATACACAGAGAACACAGGGTGCATGAATATGGATTTTATTCAGCACTTTTAACATAGAACAAGAAGTAGTACAATAACAAGATAAAACCTACAAAATGAGGAGGGTCAAATGGTATCCATGAGGTGGAAAAAGATATACAGAGAACACAGGGTGCATGAATATGGATTTTATTCAGCACTTTTAACATAGAACAAGAAGTAGTACAATAACAAGATAAAAACCTACAAAATGAGGAGGGTCAAATGGTATCCTTGAGATGGAAAAAGATACACAGAGAACACAGGGTGCGTGAATATGTATTTTATTCAGCACTTTTAACATAGAACAAAGAAGTAGTATAATCACAAGACAAAACGTACAAAATGAGGAGGGTCAAATGGTATCCTTGAGATGGAAAAAGATACACAGAGAACACAGGGTGCGTGAATATGTATTTTATTCAGCACTTTTAACATAGAACAAAGAAGTAGTATAATCACAAGACAAACGTACAAAATGAGGAGGGTCAAATGGTATCCTTGAGATGGAAAAAGATACACAGAGAACACAGGGTGCGTGAATATGTATTTTCAGCACTTTTAACATAGAACAAAGAAGTAGTATAATCACAAGACAAAACGTACAAAATGAGGAGGGTCAAATGGTATCCTTGAGATGGAAAAAGATACACAGAGAACACAGGGTGCGTGAATATGTATTTTATTCAGCACTTTTAACATAGAACAAGAAGTAGTATAATCACAAGACAAAACTACAAATGAGGAGGGTCAAATGGTATCCTTGATGTGGGAAAAGATACACAGAGAACACAAGGTGCGTGAATATGTATTTTATTCAGCACTTTTAACATAGAACAAGAAGTAGTATAATCACAAGACAAAACCTACAAAATGAGGAGGGTCAAATGGTATCCTTGAGATGGAAAAAGATATACAGAGAACACAGGGTGCGTGAATATGTATTTTATTCAGCACTTTTAACATAGAACAAAGAAGTAGTATAATCACAAGACAAAACCTACAAAATGAGGAGGGTCAAATGGTATCCTTGAGGTGGGAAAAGATACACAGAGAACACAGGGTGCGTGAATATGTATTTTATTCAGCACTTTTAACATAGAACAAGAAGTAGTATAATCACAAGACAAAACCTACAAAATGAGGAGGGTCAAATGGTATCCTTGAGGTGGAAAAGATACACAGAGAACACAGGGTGCGTGAATATGTATTTTATTCAGCACTTTTAACATAGAACAAGAAGTAGTATAATCACAAGACAAAACCTACAAAATGAGGAGGGTCAAATGGTATCCTTGAGATGGAAAAAGATACACAGAGAAACAGGGTGCGTGAATATGTATTTTATTCAGCACTTTTAACATAGAACAAGAAGTAGTATAATCACAAGACAAAACTACAAAATGAGGAGGGTCAAATGGTATCCTTGAGGTGGAAAAAGATATACAGAGAACACAGGGTGCGTGAATATGTATTTTATTCAGCCACTTTTAACATAGAACAAGAAGTAGTATAATCACAAGACAAAACCTACAAAATGAGGAGGGTCAAATGGTATCCTTGAGATGGAAAAAGATACACAGAGAACACAGGGTGCGTGAATATGTATTTTATTCAGCACTTTTAACATAGAACAAAGAAGTAGTACAATCACAAGACAAAAAGCTACAAAATGAGGAGGTACAAATGTATGGTGTTGGTGCAGTAATTTCGCCCGATAATATTTTCCGCAACTTCTGTCACTGCTGCGTCGACTCTTATAGGGTTCTGGGTCAGTCCATCTTGTAGGGGTGTTAACTCCTCTACAACAGTTTGACACTAAACTGCATCTAGTAGTGAGGTTCCAAATATGGAGCTCTCTGGAATGCGGAGTACTCCTTCATCTTCATTTATCCCAGATCCACTCTGGTCTGGAATGTTAGTACCCGTTAGGGGTCCATCTAGGTGTTAAATAGATTTTTTTAAAAATGAAATTTAATAAATATGTTTAAAAATTGTGTTTGAAAAAAAGCACCAAGTTACCTTTAAGTACACCAGGGGCGACCTAGATTCAGAGGGACATGTTTCCCTTTGCACCGTCAACATCCAGTTGTTTGTTACCAGACGATTTTTAAACGCATTTTTTAAATTATAAAACTAACTGCTAACCCTTACCCTAAACCTAAACCCCAACCCTAACAAAAAACTGGATGTTGACGGTGCAAAGCGAAACATGTCCCTCTGAATCCAGGTCGCCCCTGGGGTGCTTAAAGGTAACTTGGTCCGAAAAAGAAAATGAATGCTCAACAAGAATTATTGAAACAAAATGTCTTCGACATAAAATAACCCAAGGGTTGACATGCCGTAAAATACCAAGCAAGCAAGTAACCTGATGATGATGATGATGATGATGATGATGATGATGATGATGATGACGGCGACGCATCCATTTCAATTTGAATTCTCGCAACAATCGAAAAGCTTTCAGACGACAATCAAGGTAAGGAAAACAAGAATTATTGAAATAAAATGTCTTCGACATAAAATAACCCAAGGGTTGACATGCCGTAAAATACCAAGCAAGCAAGCAACCTGATGATGATTATGATGATGATGATGGCGACGCATCCATTTCAATTTGATTCTCGCAACAATCGAAAAGCTTTCAGACGACAATCAAGGTAAGGAAACAAGAATTATTGAAATAAAATGTCTTCGACATAAAATAACCCAAGGGTTGACATGCCGTAAAATACCAAGCAAGCAAGCAACCTGATGATGATTATGATGATGATGATGATGATGATGATGATGATGGCGACGCATCCATTTCAATTTGAAATCTCGCAACAATCGGAAAGCTTTCAGACGACAATCAAGGTAAGGAAAAATGATCACCGCTAAGCACCGTTAAGACTATAACACAATGCATTATGAAGAATGAATATTTATTGTCTCCATGGTGCTACGACGTGAAGCATTCGGCCATGATACGACACGGGCATTAGAAGGGTTGACTCTCTCATTGTTTGTGCTCGACATTTTGTGCGCTACAAATAAATTCTTTCGACAATCGGCCTAAATCATCTTCATGTCGTTACGCGCCATTTTATTGCGGTTATAGTCACTGGATTGCATAGTGCTAGAAGCTTTATAGGAGCCATATTATCATCACAGTCACTTTATTGACAGCAATTGAATCTGCTCACAATGTCTCTTTGTGTTTCACGTTCGAAATTCTAGGCTGGATTTATAAGTAGCGATTTAGCATGCACATTTTATAATGAATGAGTACTAGACTACTGGATAGGTAACCACAGGGCAACCAAACATGACCTTCCCACGAGTTGAGGGGTTGGTTGAGTTAGTTGATTTTGCGTTTTAATTAATGTCAAATAATAATGAGCCAGTCAGCCCTTCAGATTGAAATGTCGCATCATGGTAGATTGCTTCAATTCACAAAGCTACAAAGACAATGAATTCCAAAGAATTATATGGATTCAAGTATATATTCGTATTTTATAATACTACTACTACTACTACTACTACTACTAATAATAATAATAATAATAATAATAATAATAATAATAATAATAATAATATATGAAAGCGAAATGTTCATGGTTAGGTTTATGGATATGGTTAGGGGTTAATATCGCCGTAGTATTAGTATTAGTAAAATTACGCCTAACCCTACCCATTGAAGACGGCTTATGGTCATGGTTAGGATAATGGATATGGTTCGGCATGAATATCGCCGTAGTATTAGTATTAGGAAAATTACGCCGAACCCTACCCATTGAACACGGCTTATGGTCCTGGTTAGGATAATGGATATGGTTCGGCATGAATATCGCCGTAGTATTAGTATTAGTAAAATTCCGCCGAACCCTACCCATTGAATACGGCTTATGGTCATGGTTAGGATAATGGATATGGTTCGGCATGAATATCGCCGTAGTATTAGTATTAGTAAAATTACGCCGAACCCTACCCATTGAATACGGCTTATGGACATGGTTAGGATAATGGATATGGTTCGACATGAATATCGCCAAAGTATTAGTATTAGTAAAATTACGCCGAACCCTACCCATTGAATACGGCTTATGGACATGGTTAGGATAATGGATATGGTTCGACATGAATATCGCCAAAGTATTAGTATTAGTAAAATTACGCCGAACACTACCCATTGAAGACGGCTTATGGTCATGGTTAGGATAATGGATATGGTTCGGCATGAATATCGCCGTAGTATTAGTATTAGTAAAATTACGCCGAAACCTACCCATTGAAGACGGCTTATGGTCATGGTTAGGATAATGGATATGGTTCGGCATGAATATCGCCGTAGTATTAGTATTAGTAAAAATTACGCCGAACCCTACCCATTGAAACGGCTTATGGTCATGGTTAGGATAATGGATATGGTTCGGCATGAATATCGCCGTAGTATTAGTATTAGTAAAATTACGCCGAACCTACCATTGAAGACGGCTTATGGTCATGGTTAGGATAATGGATATGGTTCGGCATGAATATCGCCGTAGTATTAGTATTAGTAAAATTACGCCGAACCCTACCCATTGAATACGGCTTATGGTCATGGTTAGGATAATGGATATGGTTCGGCATGAATATCGCCGTAGTATTAGTATTAGTAAAATTACGCCGAACCCTACCCATTGAAGACGGCTTATGGTCATGGTTAGGATAATGGATATGGTACGGCATGAATATCGCCGTAGTATTAGTATTAGTAAAATTACGCCGAACCCTACCCATTGAATACGGCTTATGGCCATGGTTAGGACAATGGATATGGTTCGGCATGAATATCGCCGTAGTATTAGTATTAGTAAAATTACGCCGAACCCTACCCATTGAAGACGGCTTATGGTCATGGTTAGGATAATGGATATGGTTCGGCATGAATATCGCCGTAGTATTAGTATTAGTAAAATTACGCCGAACCTACCCATTGAAGACGGCTTATGGTCATGGTTAGGATAATGGATATGGTTCGGCATGAATATCGCCGTAGTATTAGTATTAGTAAAATTACGCCGAACCTACCATTGAAGACGGCTTATGGTCATGGTTAGGATAATGGATATGGTTCGGCATGAATATCGCCGTAGTATTAGTATTAGTAAAATTACGCCGAACCCTACCCATTGAAGACGGCTTATGGTCATGGTTAGGGATAATGGATAGGGTTCGGCATGAATATCGCCGTAGTATTAGTATTAGTAAAACTTACGCCGAACCCTACCCATTGAAGACGGCTTATGGTCATGGTTAGGATAATGGATATGGTTCGGCATGAATATCGCCGTAGTATTAGTATTAGTAAAACGCCGAACCCTACCCATTGAAGACGGCTTATGGTCATGGTTAGGATAATGGATATGGTTCGGCATGAATATCGCCGTAGTATTAGTATTAGTAAAATTACGCCGAACCCTACCCATTGAAGACGGCTTATGGTCATGGTTAGGATAATGGATATGGTTCGGCATGAATATCGCCGTAGTATTAGTATTAGTAAAATTACGCCGAACCCTACCCATTGAAGACGGCTTATGGTCATGGTTAGGATAATGGATATGGTTCGGATGAATATCGCCGTAGTATTAGTATTAGTAAACTACGCCGAACCCTACCCATTGAAGACGGCTTATGGTCATGGTTAGGATAATGGATATGGTTCGGCATGAATATCGCCGTAGTATTGTATTAGTAAAATTACGCCGAACCCTACCCATTGAAGACGGCTTATGGTCATGGTTAGGATAATGGATAGGTTCGGCATGAATATCGCCGTAGTATTAGTATTAGTAAAACTACGCCGAACCCTACCATTGAAGACGGCTTATGGTCATGGTTAGGATATGGATATGGTTCGGCATGAATATCGCCGTAGTATTAGTATTAGTAAAATTACGCCGAACCCTACCCATTGAAGACGGCTTATGGTCATGGTTAGGATAATGGATATGGTTCGGCATGAATATCGCCGTAGTATTAGTATTAGTAAAACTTACGCCGAACCCTACCCATTGAAGACGGCTTATGGTCATGGTTAGGATAATGGATATGGTTTCGGCATGAATATCGCCGTAGTATTAGTATTAGTAAATTACGCGAACCCTACCATTGAAGACGGCTTATGGTCATGGTTAGGTAATGGATAGGGTTCGGCATGAATATCGCCGTAGTATTAGTATTAGTAAAACTACGCCGAACCCTACCCATTGAAGACGGCTTATGGTCATGGTTAGGATAATGGATATGGTTCGGCATGAATATCGCCGTAGTATAGTATTAGTAAAACTACGCCGAACCCTACCCATTGAAGACGGCTTATGGTCATGGTTAGGATAATGGATAGGGTTCGGCATGAATATCGCCGTAGTATATAGTATTTAGTAAACTACGCCGAACTACCATTGAAGACGGCTTATGGTCATGGTTAGGATAATGGATATGGTTCGGCATGAAATATCGCCGTTAGTTAGTATTAGTAAAACTACGCCGAACCCTATCTCTCCTCCATTGAAGACGGGCTTATGGTCATGGTAGGATAATGCGATATGGTCGTCATGATATTGCCGTAGTATTAGTAAACGCACCTACCTTGAGACGTTATTGGTATAATATGTATTCTCGATGGGTAGGCGGCTATACCTAAACACCATGACGAACCATATCCATTATCCTAACCATGACCTAAGCCGTCTTCAATGGGTAGGGTTCGGCGTAATTTTACTAATACAAACTACGGCAATATTCATGCCGAACCATATCCATTATCCTAACCATGACCATAAGCCGTCTTCAATGGTTAGGGTTCGGCGTAGTTTTACTAATACTAATACTACGGCGATATTCATGCCGAACCATATCCATTATCCTAACCATGACCATAGCCGTCTTTAATGGGTAGGGTTCGGCGTAGTTTTACTAATACTAATACTACGCGGATATTCATGCCGAACCATATCCATTATCCTAACCATGACATAAGCCGTTTTCAATGGGTAGGTTCGGCGTATTTTACTAATACTAATACTACGGCAATATTCAGCCGAACCATACCATTATCCTAACCATGACCATAAGCCGTCTTCAATGGGTAGGGTTCGGCGTAGTTTTTACTAATAATACTACGGGCGATATTCATCGCGAACCCTATCCATTATCCTAACCATGACCATAAGCCGTCTTCAATGGGTAGGGTTCGGCGTAGTTTTACTAATACTAATACTACGGCGATATTCATGCCGAACCATATCCATTATCCTAACCATGACCATAAGTCGTCTTCAATGGGTAGGTTTCGGCGTAGTTTTACTAATACTAATACTACGGCGATATTCATGCCGGAACCATATCCATTATCCTAACCATGACATAAGCCGTATTCAATGGGTAGGGTTCGGCGTAGTTTTACTAATACTAATACTACGGCGATATTCATGCCGACATATCCATTATCCTAACCATAACCATAACCCGTATTCAATGGGTAGGGTTCGGCGTAGTTTTACTAATACTAATACTACGGCGATATCATGCCGACCATATCCATTATCTAACCATGACCATAAGCCGTATTCAATGGGTAGGGTTCGGCGTAGTTTTACTAATACTAATACTACGGCGATATTCATGCCGACCATATCCGTTACCAACCATGACATAGCCGTATTCAATGGGTAGGTGTTCGGCGTAGTTTTACTAATACTATACTACGGCGATATTCATGCCGACCCTATCCATTATCCTAACCAATACATAAGCCGTATTCAATGGTAGGGTTCGGCGTAGTTTTACTAATACTAATACTACGGCGATATTCATGCCGAACCATATCCATTATCCTAACCATGACCATAAGCCGTCTTCAATGGGTAGGGTTCGGCGTAGTTTTATTAATACTAATACTACGGCGATATTCATGCCGAACCATATCCATTATCCTAACCAAGACCATAAGCCGTCTTCAATGGGTAGGGTTCGCGCGTAGTTTTACTAATACTAATACTACGGCGATATTCATGCCGAACCCTATCATTATCCTACCATGACCATAAGCCGTCTTCAATGGGTAGGGTTCGGCGTAGTTTTACTAAATACTAATACTACGGCGATATTCATGCCGAACCATATCCATTACCTAACCATGACCATAAGCCGTCTTCAATGGGTAGGGTTCGGCGTAGTTTTACTAATAATATACTACGGCGATATTCATGCCGAACATATCCATTATCCTAACATGACATAAGCCGTATTCAATGGGTAAGAGTTGGCGTAGTTTTCAAATACTAATACTACGGGCGATATCATGCCGAACCATATCCATTATCCTAACCAAGACCATAAGCCGTCTTCAATGGGTGGGTTCGGCGTAGTTTTACTAATATTAATACTACGGCGATATTCATGCCGAACCCTATCCATTATCCTAACATGACCATAAGCCGTCTTCATGGGTAGGGTCGGCGTAATTTTAACTAATAATAATACTACGGCAATATTCAGCCGAACCATATCCATTATCCTAACTGACCATACGTCTTCAATGGATAGGGTTCGGCGTAATTTTACTAATACTAATACTACGGCGAATTTCATGCGAACCAATCCATTATCCTAACCATGACCATAAGCCGTCTTCAATGGGTAGGGTTCGGCGTAATTTTACTAATACTAATACTACGCGATATTCATGCCGAACCATATCCATTATTAACATGACCATAAAGCCGTCTTCAATGGGAGGGTTCGGCGTAATTTTACTAATACTAATACTACGGCAATATTCATGACGACCATACCATTATCCTAACATGACCATAAGCCGTCTTCAATGGGTAGGGTTCGGCGTATTTTACTAATACTAATAATACGGCAATATTCATGCGAACCATATCATTATCCTAACCATGACCATAAGCCGTCTTCAATGGGTAGGGTTCGGCGTAGTTTTAACTAATACTAATACTACGGCGATATTCTGCCGAACCATATCCTTATCCTAACCATGACCTAGCCGTCTTTAATGGGTAGGGTTCGGCGTAGTTTTACTAATACTAATACTACGGGATATTCATGCGAACCATATCCATTATCCTACCATGACCATAAGCCGNAGGTAGTAAAATTACGCGAACCCTACCCATTGAAGACGGCTATGGTCATGGTTAGGCATAATGATGTGGTTCGCAGAATATTGCCGTTGTATAGGATTAGTAAATTTACGCCGAACCCTACCCATTGAAGACGCTTGATGGTCATGGTTAGGATAATGGATATGGTTCGCATGAATATTGCCGTGTATTAGTATTTAGTAAAATTTCGCGAACCCTACCCATTGAAGACGGCTTATGGTCATGGTTGGATAATGGATGTGGTTCGGCCATGAATATTGCCTTGTATTAGTATTAGTTAAAATTTACGCCGAACCCTACCATTGAGACCGCTTATGGTCATTTAGGATAATGGATATGGTTCGCATGAATTATCGCGTAGTATTAGTATAGCTAAAATTACGCCGAACCCTACCCATTGAAGACGCTTATGTCATGCGTAGGATAAGGATACTGGTTCGGCAATGAATATTGCCGTAGTATTAGTATTAGTAAAATTATGCCGAACCACTTCCATTAATCCTAACCATGACCATAAGCCGTATTCAATGGGTAGGGTTCGGCGAAATTTTACTAATACTAATACTACGGCAATATTCATGCCGAACCATATCCATTATCCTAACCATGACCATAAGCCGTCTTCAATGGGTAGGGTTCGGCGTAATTTTACTAATACTAATACTACGGCGATATTCATGCCGAACCATATCCATTATCCTAACCATGACCATAAGCCGTCTTCAATGGGTAGGGTTCGGCGTAATTTTACTAATACTAATACTACGGCAATATTCATGCCGAACCATATCCATTATCCTAACCATGACCATAAGCCGTATTCAATGGTAGGGTTCGGCGAAATTTACTAATACTAATACTACGGCGATATTCATGCCGAACCATATCCATTATCCTAACCATGACCATAAGCCGTCTTCAATGGGTAGGGTTCGGCGTAATTTTACTAATACTAATACTACGGCAATATTCATGCCGAACCATATCCATTACCTAACCATGACCATAAGCCGTCTTCAATGGGTAGGGTTCGGCGTAATTTTACTAATACTAATACTACGGCGATATTCATGCCGAACCATATCCATTATCCTAACCATGACCATAAGCCGTATTCAATGGGTAGGTTCGGCGTAATTTTACTAATACTAATACTACGGCGATATTCATGCCGAACCATATCCATTATCCTAACCATGACCATAAGCCGTATTCAATGGGTAGGGTTCGGCGTAATTTTACTAATACTAATACTACGGCGATATTCATGCCGAACCATATCCATATCCTAACCATGACCATAAGCCGTATTCAATGGGTAGGGTTCGCGTAATTTTACTAATACTAATACTACGGCGATATTCATGCCGAACCATATCCATTATCCTAACCATGACCATAAGCCGTATTCAATGGGTAGGGTTCGGCGTAATTTTACTAATACTAATACTACGGCGATATTCATGCCGAACCATATCCATTATCCTAACCATGACCATAAGCCGTATTCAATGGGTAGGGTTCGGCGTAATTTTACTAATACTAATACTACGGCGATATTCATGCCGAACCATATCCATTATCCTAACCATGACCATAAGCCGTATTCAATGGGTAGGGTTCGGCGTAGTTTTTACTAATACTAATACTACGGCGATATTCATGCCGAACCATATCCATTATCCTAACCATGACCATAAGCCGTATTCAATGGGTAGGGTTCGGCGTAATTTTACTAATACTAATACTACGGCGATATTCATGCCGAACCATATCCATTATCCTAACCATGACCATAAGCCGTATTCAATGGGTAGGGTTCGGCGTAATTTTACTAATACTAATACTACGGCGATATTCATGCCGAACCATATCCATTATCCTAACCATGACCATAAGCCGTATTCAATGGGTAGGGTTCGGCGTAATTTTACTAATACTAATACTACGGCGATATTCATGCCGAACCATATCCATTATCCTAACCATGACCATAAGCCGTATTCAATGGGTAGGGTTCGGCGTAATTTTACTAATATAATACTACGGCGATATTCATGCCGAACCATATCCATTATCCTAACCATGACCATAAGCCGTATTCAATGGTAGGGTTCGGCGTAATTTTTACTAATACTAATACTACGGCGATATTCATGCCGAACCATATCCATTATCCTAACCATGACCATAAGCCGTATTCAATGGGTAGGGTTCGGCGTAATTTTACTAATACTAATACTACGGCGATATTCATGCCGAACCATATCCATTATCCTAACCATGACCATAAGCCGTCTTCAATGGGTAGGGTTCGGCGTAATTTTACTAATACTAATACTACGGCGATATTCATGCCGAACCATATCCATTATCCTAACCATGACCATAAGCCGTCTTCAATGGGTAGGGTTCGGCGTAATTTTACTAATACTAATACTACGGCGATATTCATGCCGAACCATATCCATTATCCTAACCATGACCATAAGCCGTCTTCAATGGGTAGGGTTCGGCGTAATTTTACTAATACTAATACTACGGCGATATTCATGCCGAACCATATCCATTATCCTAACCATGACCATAAGCCGTCTTCAATGGGTAGGGTTCGGCGTAATTTTACTAATACTAATACTACGGCGATATTCATGCCGAACCATATCCATTATCCTAACCATGACCATAAGCCGTCTTCAATGGGTAGGGTTCGGCGTAATTTTTCTAATACTAATACTACGGCGATATTCATGCCGAACCATATCCATTATCCTAACCATGACCATAAGCCGTCTTCAATGGGTAGGGTTCGGCGTAATTTTACTAATACTAATACTACGGCGATATTCATGCCGAACCATATCCATTATCCTAACCATGACCATAAGCCGTCTTCAATGGTAGGGTTCGGCGTAATTTTACTAATACTAATACTACGGCGATATTCATGCCGAACCATATCCATTATCCTAACCATGACCATAAGCCGTCTTCAATGGGTAGGGTTCGGCGTAATTTTCTAATACTATTACGGCGATATTCATGCCGAACCATATCCATTATCCTAACCATGACCATAAGCCGTATTCAATGGTAGGGTTCGGCGTAATTTTTCTAATACTAATACTACGGCGATATTCATGCCGAACCATATCCATTATCCTAACCATGACCATAAGCCGTCTTCAATGGTAGGGTTCGGCGTAATTTTCTAATACTAATACTATGGCGATATTCATGCCGAACCATATCCATTATTTTAACCATGACCATAAGCCGTATTCAATGGGTAGGGTTCGGCGTAATTTTTATAATACTAATACTACGGCGATATTCATGCCGAACCATATCCATTATCCTAACCATGACCATAAGCCGTATTCAATGGGTAGGGTTCGGCTAATTTTTCTAATACTAATACTACGGCGATATTCATGCCGAACCATATCCATTATCCTAACCATGACCATAAGCCGTCTTCAATGGGTAGGGTTCGGCGTAATTTTACTAATACTAATACTACGGCGATATTCATGCCGAACCATATCCATTATCCTAACCATGACCATAAGCCGTCTTCAATGGGTAGGGTTCGGAATTTTACTAATACTAATACTACGGCGATATTCATGCCGAACCATATCCATTATCCTAACCATGACCATAAGCCGTCTTCAATGGGTAGGGTTCGGCGTAATTTTACTAATACTAATACTACGGCGATATTCATGCCGAACCATATCCATTATCCTAACCATGACCATAAGCCGTCTTCAATGGGTAGGGTTCGGCGTAATTTTACTAATACTAATACTACGGCGATATTCATGCCGAACCATATCCATTATCCTAACCATGACCATAAGCCGTCTTCAATGGGTAGGGTTCGGCGTAATTTTTACTAATACTAATACTACGGCGATATTCATGCCGAACCATATCCATTATCCTAACCATGACCATAAGCCGTCTTCAATGGGTAGGGTTCGGCGTAATTTTACTAATACTAATACTACGGCGATATTCATGCCGAACCATATCCATTATCCTAACCATGACCATAAGCCGTCTTCAATGGGTAGGGTTCGGCGTAATTTTACTAATACTAATACTACGGCGATATTCATGCCGAACCATATCCATTATCCTAACCATGACCATAAGCCGTCTTCAATGGTAGGGTTCGGCTAATTTTACTAATACTAATACTACGGCGATATTCATGCCGAACCATATCCATTATCCTAACCTTGACCATAAGCCGTCTTCAATGGGTAGGGTTCGGCTTAATTTTACTAATACTAATACTACGGCGATATTCATGCCGAACCATATCCATTATCCTTACCATTACCATAAGCAGTCTTCAATGGGTAGGGTTCGACAGAATTTTACTAATATTAATACTACGGCAATATTCATGCCGAACCATATCCATTATCCTAACCATGACCATAAGCCGTCTTCAATGGGTAGGGTTCGGCGTAATTTTACTAATACTAATACTACGGCGATATTCATGCCGAACCATATCCATTATCCTAACCATGACCATAAGCCGTCTTCAATGGGTAGGGTTCGGCTTAATTTTACTAATACTAATACTACGGCGATATTCATGCCGAACCATATCCATTATCCTAACCATGACCATAAGCCGTCTTCAATGGGTAGGGTTCGGCTTAATTTTACTAATACTAATACTACGGCGATATTCATGCCGAACCATATCCATTATCCTAACCATGACCATGAGCCGTATTCAATGGGTAGGGTTCGGCGTAATTTTAATAATTTTAATACTACGGCAATAATCATGCCGAACCATATCCTTATCCTAACCATGACCATAAGCCGTCTTCAATGGGTAGGGTTCGGCGTAATTTTAATAATATAATACTACGGCAATAATCATGCCGAACCATATCCTTATCCTAACCATGACCATAAGCCGTATTCAATGGGTAGGGTTCGGCGTAATTTTACTAATATTAATACTACGGCAATAATCATGCCGAACCATATCCTTTATCCTAACCATGACCATAAGCCGTCTTCAATGGGTAGGGTTCGGCGTAATTTTAATAATATTAATACTACGGCAATAATCATGCCGAACCATATCCTTTATCCTAAACATGACCATAAGCCGTATTCAATGGGTAGGGTTCGGCGTAATTTTACTAATATTAATACTACGGCAATAATCATGCCGAACCATATCCATTATCCTAACCATGACCATAAGCCGTCTTCAATGGGTAGGGTTCGGCGTAATTTTACTAATATTAATACTACGGCAATATTCATGCCGAACCATATCCATTATCCTAACCATGACCATAAGCCGTCTTCAATGGGTAGGGTTCGGCGTAATTTTACTAATATTAATACTACGGCAATATTCATGCCGAACCATATCCATTATCCTAACCATGACCATAAGCCGTCTTCAATGGGTAGGGTTCGGCGTAATTTTACTAATATTAATACTACGGCAATATTCATGCCGAACCATATCCATTATCCTAACCATGACCATAAGCCGTCTTCAATGGGTAGGGTTCGGCGTAATTTTACTAATATTAATACTACGGCAATAATCATGCCGAACCATATCCATTATCCTAACCATGACCATAAGCCGTCTTCAATGCGTAGGGTTCGGCGTAATTTTACTAATACTAATACTACGGCGATATTCATGCCGAACCATATCCATTATCCTAACCTTGACCATAAGCCGTATTCAATGGGTAGGGTTCGGCGTAATTTTACTAATACTAATACTACGGCGATATTCATGCCGAACCATATTCATTATCCTAACCATTACCATAAGCCGTCTTCAATGGGTAGGGTTCGGCGTAATTTTACTAATACTAATAAGTAAGTAAAGTCGTCGGGCGGCATAAAGTCGCTATCAGCGAGTCAGCGAGGGTTTCTATCCCCTTTTCAATAGCGCTAGACTAAGGAGATTGTATTTTAGCATCTGAGGTGGAGCGCCACACCTACCATCAGCTCCTTACTTTACCGCACAGATCCCTGTGCTACTCATACGCTGAGTTGGCGAGGACCAGTATCGAACTAGGAACCTTGTGGTTTCTAGCCGAACGCTCTACCGACTGAGCTAACCCGGCCCCTACGGCAATATTCATGCCGAACCATATCCATTATCCTAACCATGACCATAAGCCGTCTTCAATGGGTAGGGTTCGGCGTAATTTTACTAATACTAATACTCCGGCAATATTCATGCCGAACCATATCCATTATCCTAACCATGACCATAAGCCGTCTTCAATGGGTAGGGTTCGGCGTAATTTTACTAATACTAATACTACGGCGATATTCATGCCGAACCATATCCATTATCCTAACCATGACCATAAGCCGTCTTCAATGGGTAGGGTTCGGCGTAATTTTAATAATATTAATACTACGGCAATAATCATGCCGAACCATATCCATTATCCTAACCATGACCATAAGCCGTCTTCAATGGGTAGGGTTCGGCGTAATTTTACTAATACTAATACTCCGGCAATATTCATGCCGAACCATATCCATTATCCTAACCATGACCATAAGCCGTCTTCAATGGGTAGGGTTCGGCGTAATTTTACTAATACTAATACTACGGCGATATTCATGCCGAACCATATCCATTATCCTAACCATGACCATAAGCCGTCTTCAATGGTAGGGTTCGGCGTAATTTTACTAATACTAATACTACGGCAATATTCATGCCGAACCATATCCATTATCCTAACCATGACCATAAGCCGTCTTCAATGGGTAGGGTTCGGCGTAATTTTACTAATACTAATACTACGGCGATATTCATGCCGAACCATATCCATTATCCTAACCATGACCATAAGCCGTTCAATGGGTAGGGTTCGGCGTAATTTTACTAATACTAATACTACGGCGATATTCATGCCGAACCATATCCATTATCCTAACCATGACCATAAGCGTATTCAATGGGTAGGGTTCGGCGTAATTTTACTAATATTAATACTACGCGATATTCATGCCGAACCATATCCATTATCCTAACCATGACCATAAGCCGTATTCAATGGGTAGGTTCGGCGTAATTTTACTAATACTAATACTACGGCGATATTCATGCCGAACCATATCCATTATCCTAACCATGACCATAAGCGTATTCAATGGGTAGGGTTCGGCGTAATTTTACTAATACTAATACTACGGCGATATTCATGCCGAACCATATCCATTATCCTAATCATGACCATAAGCCGTATTCAATGGGTAGGGTTGGGCGTAATTTTACTAATACTAATACTACGCGATAATCATGCCGAACCATATCCATTATCCTAACCATGACCATAAGCCGTATTCAATGGGTAGGGTTGGCGTAATTTTACTAATACTAATACTACGGCGATATTCATGCCGAACCATATCCATTATCCTAATCATGACCATAAGCAGTATTCAATGGGTAGGGTTCGGCGTAATTTTACTAATACTAATACTACGGCGATATTCATGCCGAACCATATCCATTATCCTAACCATGACCATAAGCCGTCTTCAATGGGTAGGGTTCGGCGTAATTTTACTAATACTAATACTACGCGATAATCATGCCGAACCATATCCATTATCCTAACCATGACCATAAGCCGTCTTCAATGGGTAGGGTTCGGCGTAATTTTACTAATACTAATACTACGGCGATATTCATGCCGAACCATATCCATTATCCTAACCATGACCATAAGCCGTATTCAATGGGTAGGGTTCGGCGTAAATTTTACTAATACTAATACTACGCGATATCATGCCGAACCATATCCATTATCCTAACCATGACCATAAGCCGTCTTCAATGGGTAGGGTTCGGCGTAATTTTACTAATACTAATACTACGGCGATATTCATGCCGAACCATATCCATTATCCTAACCATGACCATAAGCCGTCTTCAATGGGTAGGGTTCGGCGTAATTTTACTAATACTAATACTACGGCGATATTCATGCCGAACCATATCCATTATCCTAACCATGACCATAAGCCGTCTTCAATGGGTAGGGTTCGGCGTAATTTTACTAATACTAATACTACGTCGATATTCATGCCGAACCATATCCATTATCCTAACCATGACCATAAGCCGTATTCAATGGGTAGGGTTCGGCGTAATTTTACTAATACTAATACTACGCGATAATTCATGCCGAACCATATCCATTATCCTAACCATGACCATAAGCCGTCTTCAATGGGTAGGGTTCGGCAGAATTTTACTAATACTAATACTACGGCGATATTCATGCCGAACCATATCCATTATCCTAACCATGATCATAAGCCGTCTTCAATGGGTAGGGTTCGGCAGAATTTTACTAATATTAATACTACGGCAATAGTCATACCGAACCATATCCATTATCCTAACCATGACCATAAACCGTATTCAATGGGTAAGGTTCGGCAGAATTTTACTAATATAATACTACGGCAATATTCATGCCGAACCATATCCATTATCCTAACCATGACCATAAGCCGTCTTCAATGGGTAGGGTTCGGCGTAATTTTACTAATACTAATACTACGGCAATATTCATGCCGAATCATATCCATTATCCTAACCATGACCATAAGCCGTATTCAATGGGTAGGGTTCGGCAGAATTTTACTAATATTAATACTACGGCAATATTCATGCCGAACCATATCCATTATCCTAACCATGACCATAAGCCGTATTCAATGGGTAGGGTTCGGCAGAATTTTACTAATATTAATACTACGGCAATATTCATGCCGAACCATATCCATTATCCTAACCATGACCATAAGCCGTCTTCAATGGGTAGGGTTCGGCGTAATTTTACTAATACTAATACTACGGCAATATTCATGCCGAACCATATCCATTATCCTAACCATCACCATAAGCCGTATTCAATGGGTAGGGTTCGGCAGAATTTTACTAATATTAATCCTACGGCAATATTCATGCCGAACCATATCCATTATCCTAACCATGACCATAAGCCGTCTTCAATTGGTAGGGTTCGGCGTAATTTTACTAATACTAATACTACGGCAATATTCATGCCGAACCATATCCATTATCCTAACCATGACCATAAGCCGTCTTCAATGGATAGGGTTCGGCGTAATTTTACTAATACTAATACTACGGCGATATTCATGCCGAACCATATCCATTATCCTAACCATGACCATAAGCCGTCTTCAATGGGTAGGGTTCGGCGTAATTTTACTAATACTAATACTACGACAGTATTCATGCCGAACCATATCCATTATCCTAACCATGACCATAAGCCGTATTCAATGGGTAGGGTTCGGCAGAATTTTACTAATATTAATACTACGGCAATATTCATGCCGAACCATATCCATTATCCTAACCATGACCATAAGCCGTCTTCAATGGGTAGGGTTCGGCGTAATTTTACTAATACTAATACTACGGCGATATTCATGCCGAACCATATCCATAAACCTAACTATGAACATTTCGCTTTCATATATTATTATTATTATTATTATTATTATTATTATTATTATTATTATTATTATTATTATTATTATTATTATTATTATTTGAGTTTTCACATCAGTGTTAGCTGATGGTCTTTCACTGGAATCTGAGTGATAGCAAGTCTCCTCAGGTCTCCAGGACTCTTCTGAGTATTCTGGCAGATTGCAGCAGTGCAGTGTTCTGAATGGTTTCAATCCTTCCTCTGATATCCAAACTTTCCAAACCCTTTTCTAATCCTTTTGGGACTGTTCCAAGTGCACCAACTACAATTGGTATCACTTTCACTTTCATATTCCATAACTTTTTCAGTTCTCTGGCAAGGTCCAGATACTTGTCAATTTTTTCATTTTCCTTTAGCTTCACCCTGTGATCCTCTGGCACTGCAAAATCCACCAGTTGACAAGTTCTTTCTTTTTTGTTAATCAACACTAGGTCTGGTCTTCTTGCTGGGATAAGGTGATCCGTTTTAATTTCAAAGTCCCAGAGAATTTTGTGCGTTTCGTTCTCAAGAACAGATTCTGGTTTATGCATATACCATTTTGTTGTGTGGTCAAAATTTAATTTCTTGCATAATTCCCAGGGGATCACCTTCCCAACCCAGTCGTGTCTAGTTTTGTATTCTCGTTGTGCTAGTTTGCTACATTCGCAGAGTATATGGTTAACAGTCTCATCTCTATTACCGCAAAGTCTACATTTACTATTTTGTTGGGTCTTATCAATTTTCGCTTTGATGTAGTTTGTCCTTATGGCATTATTTTGTGCAGCAATTATAAGTGATTCTGTTCTCTTTTGAGGTTTCCCTTTCTTAACCATGTCCAAGTCTTTTGATGTGCAACCTCATCTATTCGTCGTTTGAAGCGTCCATATAATTGTTTTTCTTCCCATTTTTTGTTTTCTAGTCTTTGTCGTTTTTCTGTTTGTCCATCTGCCGTTTCTACTATTGTTGGTCGCCATAAGTAATTTGTCTTTGCTCTTCCTTGTGTAATCTTCAAGTTGTTGGATTGTGGTTTCTACGCATTCCTCTATGTTGGCAAGACCTCTTCCCCCTTCCTTTCTTGACACATACAATCTATCTCTATCATCTCTAGGGTGGAGAGACTTGTGCATGGTCATTAATTTTCTCGTCCTTTGGTCTATCTGTCTGAGTTCTTCTTTTGTCCATTTTAAGAATGGTCCTGAGTATCTTATAATGGGGACAGCCCAGGTATTAATTCCTTTGATCAGATTTCTGCTGTTAAGTTTCGTTTCTAGATTATTATTATTATTATTATTATTATTATTATTATTATTATTAGTAGTAGTAGTAGTAGTAGTAGTATAAAATACGAATATATACTTGAATCCATATAATTCTTTGGAATTTATTGACTTCGTAGCATTGTGAATTGAAGCAATCTACCATGATGCGACATTTCAATCTGAAGGGCTGACTGGCTCATTAATATTTGACATTAATTAAAACGCAAAACTAACTAACTCAACCAAACCCTCAACTCGTGGGAAGGTCAGGTTTGGTTGCCCTGTGGTTACCTATCCAGTAGTTTAGTGCTCATTCATTATAAAGTGTGCATGCTAAATCGCTACTTATAAATCCAGCCTAGAATTTCGAACGTGAAACACAAAGAGACATTGTGAGCAGATTCAATTGCTGTCAATAAAGTGACTGTGATGATAATATGGCTCCTATAAAGCTTCTAGCACTATGCAATCCAGTGACTATAACCGCAATAAAATGGCGCGTAACGACATGAAGATGATTTAGGCCGATCGTCGAAAGAATTTATTTGAAGCGCACAAAATGTCGAGCACAAACAATGAGAGAGTCAACCCTTCTAATGCCCGTGTCGTATCATGGCCGAATGCTTCACGTCGTAGCACCATGGAGACAATAAATATTCATTCTTCATAATGCATTGTGTTATAGTCTTAACGGTGCTTAGCGGTGATCATTTTTCCTTACCTTGATTGTCGTCTGAAAGCTTTTCGATTGTTGCGAGAATTCAAATTGAAATGGATGCGTCGCCATCATCATCATCATCATCATCATCACCATCATCACCATCATAATAATCGGGTTACTTGATTGCTTGGTATTTTACGGCATGTCAACCCTTGGGTTATTTTATGTCGAAGACATTTTGTTTCAGTAATTCTTGTTGAGCATTCATTTTCTTTTTCGGACCAAGTTACCTTTAAGCACCCCAGAGGCGACCTGGATTTAGAGGGACATGTTTCGCTTTGCACCGTCAACATCCGGTTGTTTGTTAGGGATAGGGTTAGGGGTTAGGGGCTAGGGTTAGGATTAGTAGTTAGTTTTATAATTTAAAAAATGCGTTTAAAAATCGTCTGGTAACAAACAACCGGATGTTGACGGTGCAAAGGGAAACATGTCCCTCTGAATCCAGGTCGCCCCTGGGGTACTTAAAGGTAACTTGGTGCTTTTTTTCAAACACAATTTTTAAACATATTTATTAAATTTCATTTAAAAAAAAATCTATTTAACACCTAGATGGACCCCTAACAGGTACTAACATTCCAGACCAGAGTGGATCTGGGATAAATGAAGATGAAGGAGTACTCCGCATTCCACAGAGCTCCATATTTGGAACCTCACTACTAGATGCAGTTTAGTCTCAAACAATTGTAGAGGAGTTAACTCCCCTACACGATGAATTGACCCAGAACCATATAAGAGTTGACGCAGCAGTGACAGAAGTCGGGAAACATATTCGGGCGAAATTACTGCACCAACACCATACATTTGTACCTCCTCATTTTGTAGCTTTTTGTCTTGTGATTGTACTACTTCTTTGTTCTATGTTAAAAGTGCTGAATAAAATACATATTCACGCACCCTGTGTTCTCTGTGTATCTTTTCCCACCTCAAGGATACCATTTGACCCTCCTCATTTTGTAGGTTTCTATCTTGTGATTGTACTACTTCTTTGTTCTATGTTAAAAGTGCTGAATAAAATACATATTCACGCACCCTGTGTTCTCTGTGTATCTTTTCCCACCTCAAGGATACCATTTGACCCTCCTCATTTTGTAGGTTTCTATCTTGTGATTGTACTACTTCTTTGTTCTATGTTAAAAGTGCTGAATAAAATACATATTCACGCACCCTGTGTTCTCTGTGTATCTTTTCCCACCTCAAGGATACCATTTGACCCTCCTCATTTTGTAGGTTTCTATCTTGTGATTGTACTACTTCCTTGTTCTATGTTAAAAGTGCTGAATAAAATACATATTCACGCACCCTGTGTTCTCTGTGTATCTTTTCCCACCTCAAGGATACCATTTGACCCTCCTCATTTTGTATGTTTTGTCTTGTGATTATACTACTTCTTGTTCTATGTTAAAAGTGCTGAATAAAATACATATTCACGCACCCTGTGTTCTCTGTGTATCTTTTCCCACCTCAAGGATACCATTTGACCCTCCTCATTTTGTAGGTTTCTATCTTGTGATTGTACTACTTCTTTGTTCTATGTTAAAAGTGCTGAATAAAATACATATTCACGCACCCTGTGTTCTCTGTGTATCTTTTCCCACCTCAAGGATACCATTTGACCCTCCTCATTTTGTAGGTTTCTATCTTGTGATTGTACTACTTCTTTGTTCTATGTTAAAAGTGCTGAATAAAATACATATTCACGCACCCTGTGTTCTCTGTGTATCTTTTCCCACCTCAAGGATACCATTTGACCCTCCTCATTTTGTAGGTTTCTATCTTGTGATTGTACTACTTCTTTGTTCTATGTTAAAAGTGCTGAATAAAATACATATTCACGCACCCTGTGTTCTCTGTGTATCTTTTCCCACCTCAAGGATACCATTTGACCCTCCTCATTTTGTAGGTTTCTATCTTGTGATTGTACTACTTCTTTGTTCTATGTTAAAAGTGCTGAATAAAATACATATTCACGCACCCTGTGTTCTCTGTGTATCTTTTCCCACCTCAAGGATACCATTTGACCCTCCTCATTTTGTAGGTTTCTATCTTGTGATTGTACTACTTCTTTGTTCTATGTTAAAAGTGCTGAATAAAATACATATTCACGCACCCTGTGTTCTCTGTGTATCTTTTCCACCTCAAGGATACCATTTGACCCTCCTCATTTTGTAGGTTTCTATCTTGTGATTGTACTACTTCTTTGTTCTATGTTAAAAGTGCTGAATAAAATACATATTCACGCACCCTGTGTTCTCTGTGTATCTTTTCCCACCTCAAGGATACCATTTGACCCTCCTCATTTTGTATGTTTTGTCTTGTGATTATACTACTTCTTGTTCTATGTTAAAAGTGCTGAATAAAATACATATTCACGCACCCTGTGTTCTCTGTGTATCTTTTCCCACCTCAAGGATACCATTTGACCCTCCTCATTTTGTAGGTTTCTATCTTGTGATTGTACTACTTCTTTGTTCTATGTTAAAAGTGCTGAATAAAATACATATTCACGCACCCTGTGTTCTCTGTGTATCTTTTCCCACCTCAAGGATACCATTTGACCCTCCTCATTTTGTATGTTTTGTCTTGTGATTATACTACTTCTTGTTCTATGTTAAAAGTGCTGAATAAAATACATATTCACGCACCCTGTGTTCTCTGTGTATCTTTTCCCACCTCAAGGATACCATTTGACCCTCCTCATTTTGTACGTTTTGTCTTGTGATTGTACTATTCTTTGTTCTATGTTAAAAGTGCTGAATAAAATACATATTCACGCACCCTGTGTTCTCTGTGTATCTTTTCCCACCTCAAGGATACCATTTGACCCTCCTCATTTTGTATGTTTTGTCTTGTGATTATACTACTTCTTGTTCTATGTTAAAAGTGCTGAATAAAATACATATTCACGCACCCTGTGTTCTCTGTGTATCTTTCCCACCTCAAGGATACCATTTGACCCTCCTCATTTTGTATGTTTTGTCTTGTGATTATACTACTTCTTGTTCTATGTTAAAAGTGCTGAATAAAATACATATTCACGCACCCTGTGTTCTCTGTGTATCTTTTCCCACCTCAAGGATACCATTTGACCCTCCTCATTTTGTATGTTTTGTCTTGTGATTATACTACTTCTTGTTCTATGTTAAAAGTGCTGAATAAAATACATATTCACGCACCCTGTGTTCTCTGTGTATCTTTTCCCACCTCAAGGATACCATTTGACCCTCCTCATTTTGTATGTTTTGTCTTGTGATTATACTACTTCTTGTTCTATGTTAAAAGTGCTGAATAAAATACATATTCACGCACCCTGTGTTCTCTGTGTATCTTTTCCCACCTCAAGGATACCATTTGACCCTCCTCATTTTGTAGGTTTCTATCTTGTGATTGTACTACTTCTTTGTTCTATGTTAAAAGTGCTGAATAAAATACATATTCACGCACCCTGTGTTCTCTGTGTATCTTTTCCCACCTCAAGGATACCATTTGACCCTCCTCATTTTGTATGTTTTGTCTTGTGATTATACTACTTCTTGTTCTATGTTAAAAGTGCTGAATAAAATACATATTCACGCACCCTGTGTTCTCTGTGTATCTTTTCCCACCTCAAGGATACCATTTGACCCTCCTCATTTTGTAGGTTTCTATCTTGTGATTGTACTACTTCTTTGTTCTATGTTAAAAGTGCTGAATAAAATACATATTCACGCACCCTGTGTTCTCTGTGTATCTTTTCCCACCTCAAGGATACCATTTGACCCTCCTCATTTTGTATGTTTTGTCTTGTGATTATACTACTTCTTGTTCTATGTTAAAAGTGCTGAATAAAATACATATTCACGCACCCTGTGTTCTCTGTGTATCTTTTTCCACCTCAAGGATACAACACAAACCCAGGACACTAAGACCCACAGCAATTGCCTTCTAGCACATATATGTTAAAATAAAGTTGGGGTTTGTTATGAGAGCAATGCAGCCGGAGACCGAAGAGTGAATATGAGTACAGTAAGTTGAGAGCTGTCAACGCGCGAACTGGAACGCGCTTCGATGAGTTCAACCGCGTGAATCGGCCAATGAAAAATAGACTAATCGAAAAAGGTTCTTGATAAGACAGCCACCATTGCTACTGTGAGAAAGTAGCTCCGGCCCACGCCGGGGGTCCAGTGGCTTCGGCCCTGGATCTTTACGAGTTAATAGCGTCGATCCCAGGGGGCCATCCCCCAGGCAACACCTGCCCCCTTGATTTAAAGGGGCAGGGCTGGGTTTATTGCCCAGTGCCTGAGGCGCCCCCCTTGAGGGGGAATGCCGACGGGATCGACGCAATTTTTTCACCTGCCACTCCATGAGCTTCGGCTTGTGGGTGGTCCCACGTTAATAGGGACTTTGTGCCTGACCCGTACAAGTGGGGTACGCGGTAAATATCAAGTAGATCGGCACCACTGATGAATATTTCTTCTTTTTTTTTTCTGAGCACAGCATGCCATCTCTTGTTTATCGACAGTAAAAGTCAATGCTGATAACATTGTGGAAAAATTGTATTTTGAAGGGGAAAGTTTTTTCCCCTATCCAACGGTGTTAACGCTGTCCACGTATCTGTTGTAACTTCAATGGAAACACATATACATTGCTTTCCGAGGATGTTCGTTCTTGTTTTGCCCATCATCATCATCATCATCATCATCATCATCATCAGCAGCAGCAGCAGCACGGATATCCATCACAATCTCTTGCCAACCGTCCCTATCATTCATTGTCCTCGGGAGGTCCTCTGCGTAACATCGAGTATCCGCGCGGAGCTGGCCAATGTGAGTCTTTCCTAGACGTCCCGCACTGGCATGTCCCTGTTTTGGTTTCCACAAGTTGACGTAGCTTAAGAGTTCGTCCTTGCTTCTCCAGTATTTCCATAGCTTGTCTTGTTCATCTCATTAGGATGGTTTGTGTTGTAGTGTTACGTTATTAGATAGATTTTATTATTGGTAGATAGTATTTATCGACAAGAAAATCCGTGACATTAATTTATACTCATAGGAAAAACAGATTGTCACTTTCCGATTGAACAATACCAAGAGTATATATTAACCCAAGACATCCACCACGAGTAAGGATACGGTACAAGTTCTTTAAGGGCAGAAACAAAAAAAAATATTTTAATATAAAAATGTGTCTTTAATATAAAAACGTGTCATTCGTTTAAAGTTTTATAATTGAAAAAAAAATTGAGTTAGCAACAACGTGAAATAACCATTTTTTAAATTAAAATAGAAAACTATTTTGATATAAAAACGTGCCTTTGGGTTGTAAATATACATGGAAAAACTTTTTAAAAAATCTTACAGTGAAATTATAATGCAAAAATATCGTCTGTTGTTTGTAAACAACAACCAGGAGTTTACGGTGAAAAGCAAAAGATGTTTCTTTCAAAACAGATCCCAGCTGGGGTGCTTATTGGTTACTTGGTCCGAAAATGATTCTATCCAACTCCGTAACTTTATGAATAAATACTTTAGTTTTTCCCTATTTTATTTGTAAGGGAATATCATTTAAATCTAAACTTAACATTCTTCGCTTTTTATTTATTTTACCTACATTAGTCTGATAAGAACTGACATGAACTATAAGGACGGGGTCAGTGCAATAAGTCAACCTCATTATCTCAACAAGGATATTTGAAATTGTTGATATCAAAGAGAGAAGGAATCTTCAGAAACGGAATGGACGTTTTCTTCAAGATTACGATTTAAAAAAAAACTTCTTGAATGCAGCTAATTCTTGTAGCCACTTATATGCGTCGGCTGATATAGATTACATGTTTACATAGTATTTTCAAGAGAAAATGCATAAAGAGATTTTTTTTAAATCCTAGCAATTGGTAATTGTAGAATAAAAAAAGAGGCGTAGACATTGTTAAGTGCAAATGTACTTTGTACTTTTAATGATATTTACCTCGCATCCCACTTATGCGGGTATGACACAAGGTCGTTTAATGTGGGACCACCCACGAACCGAAGCTCATGGGATGGCAGACAGAAAAAAATGCGTGGAACCAGGGCTTGGTTTTTGAGCAAAAATAATGAAGATTTTATTTATATTTAGGAAGTTATTTAAAAATAAAAATTTGTATAGTAATAGAAGGTAATTGAAATATGATGTTGATTGATAGAATTAATCGCCTCATTTATATTGTATTTTTTTACATTGTAAATTATTGAAATTTCTTACTGTATTGTTATATATTTATGTGGGGATTTTTATGGGGCATCCAGTGAGGATCCAACTTGTGATAAGTAATAATGGACCGTCGAGACTATCTTTTTGAAAAATTCCCCCTCTACCCAGGCAACGCCGGGTAGCCACTGCTAGTATGATATATATTACATTTATACCATAACAAATTCTCCTATCTTACCCTTTGGATAGGATACTTTTTGAAAAACCATGTATATTATGTATGTGTAGAATTCACGTGCATTCATTTATTAAATCAAGTGGTGAGGTTGTTGCCTGGGGTGATGCCCCCCCCCCTGTGACCACGCTGTTAATTGCAGCTCTGGTCCGGTTGCTTATCCAGGTTATTTGTGCATTTTTGTACTTTTAAGAGAGTGTATATTTTTAAAACGACGAAATCTTAAAGTAAACAAGAAATAACTTTATAACCTGAGTTTGTCGAGACTCGCAGATCCATTACAACTGAATAGCGAGTTCGATCCTTGCTGGATGTCCCATAATGGTGACCTTGTGTGACATCCTACTCGTGGCAAACGGGTTGGTTAAATATCTACCTTGAATTTATCTTAATGAGCATAATTTAATGGCTTATGCACAGGTCACGTTGAAAGCACTAGTTTCCACTAGATCAACGAAGTTAAGCTGAGATGGGGCTTTTCAATACTTATATGGGTAACCATCTAAGTGAAAGTAGTACTGTAATAAAATAATAACTTAAGCAATCTAATATATATATATATATATATATATATATATATATATATAATAATTTGGCATTAAATGACCCGAAAAGAGTTGATATGTCGTAAAACAAAACAACCAAAGAAACCAACCAACCAACCAGCCATAATTTATTGGATTAAACAAATCTTGGAAGCAGCACCCCACACAAAGCAACTGTACGGCCAATTACCGTAAATAACAAAGAAACCATCCAACAAGATAGGTTGTTGAAGAAACATGGACCAATTCCAATGAATATATACACATGGATACACCACTGTAGAGTGACTAGCAAAATCATTCATCTATCAGCTGTTTGCGGATCCTGGATGCCCTACAGAAGACCTGCTAAGGTCCACCACAACCCATCAAAGTCTCACGTCTAGTACACAGAATAATGTATTAGTGTCAGGAACATGAATGATTTACAGTTACAATATATATGTATGTGTGCACGTGCGTGCATATGTGTGTGGTGGATGTTTCAGGCATAGTGTTGGCGGACTACAGGAAGCATGGGGACTTTGAAAGATGCAGTGTTTCGGCACCACACAACGGACACAGGCAGCTTATTCCAACCCTTGGCAACCCTGAGTGTTAAAAAATGTTTCCTAAAGTCATGTGAAGATGTTGTTCCATTCTACAGCCTTCTTTAGGTGTACTATTTGTAATGGAACAGGAGGTTTTGTTTCCAGTAATGCAAAGACAAAAAAAAAAAAATATTAAACAGAAAATTTAAATGTTAACAGCAATACTTGAAATATAAATTATTTTCCGCAATGTGTTCCCTAATTTTTAACATGAAGGTGTTCTAAATTTTATTTCTTTGTTAAACAATGAATTCCATACTGTCTGCTAGTTTTTTTAAATTTATTTTTTATACAATTGAAAGAAAAAGCACAGCCAAAGAAGGTTGATAGATATTCAATAAGAAACTAAATTATGGGAGTAAGGCACCGAACTATCATCGCATTGTAATCCCGAAATCTCTGGGTGGTTGGTTGGTTGGATTTTACTGCATGTTAACCATTAGTTTTTTTGCGTATTCATTTTTTAAAAACTGTTTTTAAAGTTATTTTTATCTATTTAAGTCATAGATTGGATACTAACAGGTACTGCCACTCCGGCTAAGAGTGGACCTGTGAGTAATGGCGATGAAGGGTACTCCATATTGCCCAGAGCTCCAAAATTGAATTGATTTAGTTTAACTAGCAAATATATGCACCCTCCGGGTGCAAGTATTTAAGTTTTAATATAATAAAAATATCATATTAAATTAGAAAGGCTAAAGAAACTGAATAAGAATGCCGATAAAAAGATTTGGAACAGAGGGTATGATTGAAAAATAGAACATCTTTGAAAAATAAGTCTTCCATCATTTTCCCTTACTCCCGTCTTTCATTGGTAAATTTTCCTAAATTAACTATTTAGTTAAAATAGGAAGTAAAGAATAAAATTACAGTTATTTCTTCTTTTAATGAATTTCTTTTAAGATTTATCCCGAGATTTTGCTCATATACAATAAGATAAAACCAAACAATTAGAAATCAATAATACTAAGCATATATTTATTAAAAATCAAATTTTTAAGATCAATATGCAAATTAGCCTTCTAATTCACACTGTAAACCGCTATTTTCTTGTATATATAAATACAATTGCATGTTATTAGTATGTAGATATGGTCAACAGTCTTGATGTAAAACAATTTTATTAATAATTGAAGTTTAAATAAAAATAAAATCATGGAGAATATGATGTAAATAACTAAGGAAATTGTGACTTGAATAGTAATGTAGTTTCGGTTACAGACATAAAAACCCACAATCTCCATTATAATAAGATGTCATATCCAAACACGAAGAACCTCAGCCAGATATATGATTTAAAAGGGTTGGGAAATACATTTATTTTCTTCATTTTTGTTGGGTATTCAAAAAAATTCTCTCATCTAAATATTTTTAAACTCATTTATTAATCTATTTAACCCATATGTGGGACCCTAACAGGTACTACCATACCGATTAAGGGTAGACTAGATGCAATCTAACGTCATACCCGGAACACTAACACCCTCAGCGACCACTTTAAAGCAGATAACAAGAGTTGGAGTTGCCATGAGGGCAATAGGGTTGGAATAATTATATTGATTCTAGGATTTAACGCGGCCAGCTTATTGATCACAGGGGGCCTCTCCGACCGCCCGTCTAGCCTGATTAAGTGCTATATGGAATGTTGCTGCTCAGCTACCAGGATTTTGTCCATAAGCATCATTGATCTCCATCCACGGTGGCCCCATTGGGGTGGGGTTACCCTTCTTCAGAGGTACTGTCGGCGTATTCTACAGCCCCAGCTGACATTGCTCAGAAATCTCTGGTGGGCTGGTTCCCAACAAGACAACAAAAAGAAAAATACCCAGGCGATTACTATTGCAAACTAATGAGCTTATTTTTGACTGGCTGGCTGGACTTGTATTAATGTACATAGCCATTAAATTAATAGAATGGTAAATACACTCAATGATATATTTGTTCTCGTTTGTAGCAGGCTACTACAACAACTTAATTACCACTACACCATGCCCCCCCTCACACACTCACACCAGCAACAATTACACACATTACCTGGGACAAAAGATGGAACAAATAACATTAACACCTGCACAGTGATCATTTGCACTCAACCAAACCTGATTATTCTCATAGAAAATAAATTTTTAAACAGGGCTTCTTTCGCTTTTATTGATAAAATATTGGTTTTCATTCTTTAAATGAAAACAATAAATAAAAATAATTAAATTCAAAATATAATAAAATGAATTGAGCAAATATCTCAAATGTTTACGTGGGAGAGCAGCCCATAATAGATATATGATTTGATTACAGTGGGTTTATCGTCTGATGGGGGAGGGAATCAACAACACAGGATTCATGCTGTTTATTTCTTTGTGGTCTCTTGGAAAGATTGGATCCGAATCGAGATAATTCTATTGATAGAGGATATATTAAATATAACATAGTATCTTTAATAGATCAGCCCTATAGGGTATAAACCGACTGTACCTTTGCCGCCACATGTTGGCAGTGGGTGGTAACTCATACTACTTCAGGACGGAATCCAAGCGGTTCAGCAGTCCATGACATGCAGTACTCCAATTTGGTCCTTACACAATGGGTTGAGTAAATACCTACAATATAATTATCTCTATTAGTTTGCTGATCTATCGTGATGCAATAGTTAGCAAACTAGTCTCGCTGATATAATAATTATTCAATAGGGAGTTAGATCCTCGTTGGATAAAACTAACTTGCAATCTTGGTTATCATCCTACCCGTGGCGAACGGGTTGGGAAAATACCCAACTTTTCCTTATATTTTTTGCCCGAAGACATTCGAAAATACCTCTGAATACGACTTGAAGTTGGCTCGGCATATATATTCCCTACGGTGACAAACACCTAGCCATTAGCATCTTCATAAGCTTATAACAATGGCGTGATATGTGTGTGTACATATATATATATATATATACATATATATATATATATATATATATAATATATATATATTTTTTTTTTTTTTTTTTTTTCGGCGTTCTTTTTTCAAAATTCAAATTTTAAACAGACTGATAAACAAGGACTATCACTCGCTTTTCTCTCTATTCTGTGATAAGAATTTCTTATTACCTTCCATACACCAACAAATGCCCTGAAGATGATCTAATTAATAGATCGAAACACTGCAGCGTTGGCCAATAAACTCACCCCTTAACTCATTTAAACCTGTGTTTTTTTTCAATCTTTCTTAATATACCACATACCCTCGAATTCACTTCCTTTTCTTCATATGTGTGTGTGTGTGTATGTGTGTATGTGTGTGTGTGTGTTTGTAATTGTGTGTATATTTGTAAGTGTCTAGCACTGATTTACCTGTAGTACACACCTCTGTTCATTCTACCAACAATACACACACATACGCACATACACACACACAGGCAAGACTGATTTATTGTGTCTTTGTTTAATGCAAGTGAGAGTGTTCAAATAAGAGAGATACTATTAGTTAACAGGTAGTTGTATCTGCGAATCTGCGCACGTTTCACATGTGTACGACCAAACGTGTAAGAAAAAAGATCTAGGGGGAGATAAATGTGGGTTCACAAAACGTAAGCGATGCCTTTTCTTGTTTTGTTTTTGTCTTTGTTTTGTTTTGCATACGAAGCAACTACAAGATGGCAGTGCCAGTTTTATCCACCAATCAAATTAGAGTAATTATTTGAAGTCATTGAATTAGCAGCTTTGCTAATTCAATTGTTGAATCATTCAGTTTTTTTTTTATCCGTTGCTTTCGGTTTGGTTCGCTTATTTTATTTTATTTCATTTCATTTTTTTAAAATTTTTTTTTTTTTACATTTTTCTATGTCAGGTCTGTTTTGTGCGTTTCTTAGTGTCAGTCTTTATCATTCTTTACTATGTCCTTTTTTAAAAAAAACAAACTTTTTTCTATCTTTTACATACTTTTTTTTAATGCCGATTTCGACAGCTGAAATTCGAACCATGTATGAATAAATAAATAAATAAATAAATAATATTCTCCTTCCCTCGTGTACGTAATCTTATTCGTGTATCAACAGATCGTTCTTTGATTTTTCTTGATTTGTTGTTATTATTATTATTATTATTATTTGTAGTAGTAGTAGTAGTAGTAGTAGTAGTAGTAGTAGTAGTAGTAGTAGTAGTAGTAGTAGGCACTGTCACATTTCTCTTTTCAGATTTTTTCGCCGTTCTACTTTGAAATGATTTTATCAGTTTTCACATCTTTCTCTAATACTAAATCAGTTTTTTTTGTTTAAAGTGTCTGTTCATTAACTCAACGAAGAATTATCTTTTGGAAATGAATTAAAGAATTCTCTACAAGTTGCTAGTCGAACGTTTCTTTCATTTGGAGTTTTGGGGCGGGCTAACGTATAAAAGGCGCGAGAATAAATTCAGCCAATTGAATTCAGGCGTATGCTGGGACAGTTGATGTGCAATTAATTCGGACCATATGACCTTTAGACACCCCTTTTGCGATCTCGATTCGTGGGGACATTCTTTTCCATTTACACCGTCAAAATCCGGTTAATGGTTAACAGGCGATTTTTAGATTTTTTATTATAAAATTAACCCGTAAACCTAACCCGTAAACCTGACTCCTAACCCAAAACCCTAACCCTAACCCCTAACCCTAACCCCTAACAAACAACCGGATTTTGACGGTGTAAATGAGAAAAGTGTCCCCACGAATCGAGATCGCGAAAGAGGTGCCTAAATGTCATATGGTCCATTTATTCTAATGCAGGAAAAAAGAATCAGGTCTACTGTGCACACGGAATAGGATCCACATATGGCTGCCCAGGTCGTTAATCAGGACCAGTGTAGAATCTAGGCGTTATGTCTAACTTTCATGAATTCAGTGCTTTATCTCAATTCTTTATTCTCAAACAATCGAACAGCCTCCACAATCTGGTCATATCCTGAAACAATATCACCAATTTCGAATAATCTTTATTTCATCTCCTTTGCAAAAGATTTCTTGTTCCCTTAATAAATAGTATTAACCGTCTGCCCTTCTCCACCTCTAAGCAAATTGAAGGACAGCTGGAGTCATTTAGCCTTGTAAAACCATCCTAAATGTTTGATAAAAGGTAGAAAATCGTTCCTTTGTTAGATTGTCTCTTATTACTCTTTTTACTTCTGGGAGGTGTATCGTCTAAGTCTTCTAGAAGTTGCTAGGTGAAATTCCCAGTTTGTTAACGTGTGGATGGGGCCAACGAGCAAAAGCACGGAGAATGGTTTCAGCCGACTGAGTTTAGACATCTAGCAGGACAGTTTGCGTTAGTTCGTTCTTATTCATGAAAAGATACGAGCCCACAGTTCTTCTCTAACAGTAAATAAATTGAAACAGGGTCAGCTGAATGGTTAGCACTGTGAATCTATCCTGAATAGGTTAGAAATATACATTTGTTGGTTTTTCATTTGTTACATTTGTATATATTTTCTAAATCTTCAATCTTCTTTTCTAATATTCTGGCCGGGTTTAAAACTTTATTTACTTTTATAACTAACCAACACATCGTGCGCTGAGTTCAGCCGAAGCAAATACACATCTCCCTTACTTCACATCTTGGCTGCAACTGATTAACTAATTCAAAATCACGTGACGTGCGAGATTTTAAGAAATTGTTCCTTAGATAGTGTCTTATTGCTCTTTTTACTTCTGGGAGGTGTATCATCTAAGTCTTCTACAAGTTGTTAGGTGAACTTCCCAGTTTCTTTTAACGTGTGGGTGAGGCCAACGAGTCAAAGCACAGGGAATGGTTTCAGTCGACTGAGTTTAGACACCTTGCAGGACAGTTTATGTTCACTTCGTTCTAATGCATGAAAATATAGGAACCTAAAATTCTTCTCTACCAGTTGAGGGTCAGCTGAAATTTAGCACTGTGAAACCATCCTGAATAGATGAGAAATATTCCTTTTTTGTTGGTCTTTGTTACTTCTTGTGTGTATCTTCTAAATCCTCAATTTTTGTTTCTAATATTCTGGCCGATGGAGTTTTCTAGTCTTCCTTCTACATCTGGTTCTGACGTTAAACTGCATCTAGAGTGAATTTCCAATTTTGGAATTCTGGGGAGTGTGGAGTACCGCTTTATCGCCATTATTTCAAAGTCCTCTCAGACCCGGAGTGGTAGTGACTGCTAGGTCCGTATCTTTGTGTCAAATATTTAAAAAAAATGAGTTAAAGAATTGAATACCCATCAATTAATGAAACAGAGCGTCTTGGCCAATAATAACCCAACAAGGGTTGACATGCCGGAAAATCCGATCAACGGACCAACCATCATTGGATCTTTCGTCTCGGGATGAATACCCCGGAATTGATTTTTTTTTCTGTTTATGAACACAAATACATTCTTCTTCTTTTTTATGTTTTTATTGAACGAGACCAAAACTTCAACGCGTGCAGAATTCAGAGGACACTATTTTCGCATTCTGGTTCCAAAGCTGTCTGTAAATTTTCAACCAGCGAGAATATCACGCTGCAGTTCAATCAGCGGTCTAAAGCTGCCAGTCAAACACATATGAACCTACCGTAAATTTCCATAGGTTTTATTTTATTTTACAAACGCTTATAAAGCAATAGAAAAATGAATAATATTATACTGCAAATAGAAATAATTATACCCTATCATTAGCCAGCTTCAACTCTTGATTGGCTTTTACACCAACTATTTATTCTGAAGTAATTTCTATGGCTTTTGGTCAATGGTATTGCGCTAATACCATTGGGAAAGGTATGAATCCAATCTCCCTCCAGCTATGGGTAAAATAGCAGGGCAGACTGGGCTCTTTAACCATGGCTAGGTAACCATTCTAAGAGAAGGAAAACTCTGAATTCAAACCTGTTAAACTTCGCTTAAGAAATTGACCCTGTGTCGCATCCTGCCCGTGCGGAGGGTTGGTAAATATATATATATACAAATCAATATGAAGATATATAGTATTATGCTCCAAATAAATGATTATACCCTAGCATTAGTGTCCTCTTCAACTCTTCATTTTTTCTGAAGATAGTCTCCTTGGCGTAGTGGTCAACCGCGACGTCGTATTAAGCGAGTTAGAGTGCCAGTTGCGCTATTACGTTCACTTTCGGACTAATATCCTTGGGAAAGGTATGAAACCTACTCATACTATCAGCTATGGGTTAAATAGTACCACTACTGTTCTTCTGGAAGTTGTTTTTTTATTAAATTGCCTACAAAGTGTGATATGCTAATAAACAAAGAGATCAGACCAATCCACGTCTTCTGTCAATGTATTTAGGTTTGCTCAGTCTTTAAAAATCAGTATCAATCTTCTGGGGGTCCTGCTAAATGCTAGAAATCTGACATTCAATATGGGGTGAGAGTCTCCGTGTCGTAGTGGTTAACGCGCTGAACTCTGACATCGCAGTTAGCGAATTTGAACTCCTGCCGCGCTATTATGTTCACTTTTGAGTTAATACTCTGTACAGGCATGATACTCCTCATCACCTCAGCTATAGTAAATAGGGATATCACTGTTCTGTTATACGAAGGATGTTGACATTAAATGCCACACGAAGATTGATATGCCTTTAAAGAAGGAAACCTAACCAAACCTGACATGCGGATTTAGTAATGAGGTTTCAATGATCTTAAAATGAGTCGGGAAATAAACTCATATTAAACGTGGAAATAATTTCAATAATAATGATGTTTAACAATGCACTCAACAAAAGCAATTTGTATATGCCCCTATTAATGGCGAAATATGTCTCTATTTTGAAAATATATATATAATATTTATTTATTTAAAATGTTTGTAATTTTAAACACAGTTATGTCAAGTTGAGAGTTATTATGCTCAATGATATTTGCATTGAAAGAATTATTCATGAGTCAAGAATAATAAAATAGAGAATCTATTCTGTAAATGATGTGATTTATTTCTTGCTTTTCATAACAATACTCGCAGGGATAATGTATTTCCCGGTGTTTAAAAGTTTAAAAATACATTTCGTATCAATATTCATATATAATTTAATAAAAATGTGTTTTGAATATATTTATTCTTTACTAGCAAATATATGCACCCTCCGGTGCAAGTATCCAAGTTTTAATGTAATAAATATTGTACTGAATTAGAAAGGCTAATGAAACTAAATAAGAATACAGATAAAAAGATTTGAACAGAGGGAGTATAATAAAAGATTTGAAACAGAGGAGTATAATAAAAAATGAACAACTGAAACTTACTCTTCCATCACTCTCGTCTTTCATTGTTATTTTTTCTAATTATTAAGTATTTAGTTATAAGAGGAAGGTAAAGAATAAAATGACAGTTATTTTATCTTGTTAATGGATTTTATTAAGATTCATGAAGAGATTTTTGATTATATCATTTAAAATAAAACCAAACAGTTAGAAATCAATAATACTAAAGCACATATTTATTAAATTCGATTTTTAATATTGATATGCAAATTAGCCTTCCGTTCACACTGTAAACACATTTTGTTGTATATATAAATATAATTGCATGCTGTCAGTATGTAGACATAGTTAACAGTATTAATAATGTAAGACAATTTTATTAATAATTGAGGTTAGATAAAAATAAAATAGTGGAGAATGTGATCTATAACTAAGAGAATTGTGACTTGAGTAGGATTATAGTTTCGGTTACCGACAGAAAAACACACAATCTCCATTAATAATAAGATATATCTTTTTGAAATTGTTTATTATTTACTCCTTTTGAGGTTTCACATCAGCGTTAACTGGTGGTCTTTCACTGGAGTCTGAGTGACAGCAAGTCTCCTTAGGTCCCAGGACTCTTCTGAGTATTCTGCAGTTTGCAACAGGCAGTGTTCTGGATAGTATCAATCCTTCCTCTGATTTCCAGACTTCCAAACGCCTTCCAATCCTTTTGGACCTTCAAGGGCCCTTCGTCCAATGCTTGTTAAATTATACACTCGGAAATCGATGAAAAGTCAAGTTGTAAACAAATTTTGACACGAATAGATATGCAGATTAAGGAAACCGTTTGACAAAAGAGGGTGAAAACAAAACTAAGAAATCCCCATCAAGTCGTACCAGCCCCCCAGCCGCTCACCCAATAAAAAAGTGATGCTTAGAGCCTAATGGCTGCACAAGTAGCGACGAGAAAAGAAATAGAAACAGCTTCAAATGTTTAAATGCTGTTTCGTCCAGCCTTGGCAGAATAAAAATTGCAATCACTATATATATATAATATATATTATATATGTGTGTGTGTGTGTGTGTTGTGTGTGTGGTGTGGTTCGTGGTTGAAAAATATAAAATTGAAAGAAAGTATAGAATGATAAAATAAGGTATTCTATCAATTTTACTTACACATTTTTCGGCATGAGTTTATCCATCGGTCTACATTATTCAAAACTATTATTATTTTTAAATACCAAATGAGAATTGGTCCACTGGACACCGCGTTCCAAAAGGATTGGAAAAGGCGTTTGAAAGTCTGAAATCAGAGGAAGGATTATACTATCCAGAACACTTGCACTGTTGCAAACTGCCAGAATACTCAGAAGCATCCTGGAGACCTAAGAGCTTGCTGCACCAGACTCCCAGTGACAAGACACCAGTAAGCTATGTGAAAACTCAAAAGGAGTAAATAATAAACAATTCAAAAAGAATAAATCTTATATATAATGGAGATTGTGGTTGTTCTTTCTGTCGGTAACCGAAACATAATCCTACTCAATCACCAATTCTCTTATTATAGACATCACATTTCCACTATTGTATTTTTTATCTAAAACCTCAATTATTAATAAAATTCTTACATTATTAATACTTTAACTATGTCTAACATACTGACAGCATGCAATTATATTTATATATACAACAAAATAGTGTTACAGTCGTGAACGGGAGGGCTAATTTGCATATCAATATTAAAAAAATCAATTTAATAAAATATGGCTTAGTATTATTGATTCTAACGTTTGTTTATTTTAATGAATATAATCAAAAATCTCTTCAATGAATCTTAAATAAAAATTCCATTAACAAGATAATAACTTCATTTTATCTTTACTTCCTCTTATAACTAAATACCTAAATTAGAAAAAATAAACAATGAAAGACGAGAGTGATGAAGATAAGTTTCAGTGTTTCATTTTTTATTATTACTCCCTCTGTTCAAATCTTTTATTATACTCCCTCTGTTTCAAATCGTATATCTTTATCTTATTTAGTTCATTAGCCTTCTAATTCAGGTACAAATTTTATTACATTAAAACTTATCACTTGCACCGGAGCATATATTGCTAGTAAAGAATAAAATATATTCAAAACACATTTTTATTAAATTATATGTATGAATATTGAACGAAATGTAATTTTTAAACTTTTAAACCACCGGAAATACCCGATATCCCTTGCCGAGTATTGTTATGAAAAAAGCAAAAGCGAAATAAATCACATCATTTACAGAATAGATTCCTCTATTTTTATTATCTTACTCATGAACATAATTCTTTCAATGCAATATCATTGAGCATAATAAACTCTCAACTTGAAATAACTGTATTTAAAATTACAAACATTTAAATAAAAAATATATATATATATTCCAAAAAGCAGACATATTCGCACAATTAAATAGGGCATATACAAATTGCTTTTGTGAGTCATTGTTAAACATCATTATTATTGAAATTATTCACGTTTAAAAGAGTTTTATTTCCCGACTCATTTTAAGATCATTGAAACCTCATTACTAAAATCCGCATGTCCAGTTGGGTAGGTTACCTTCTTTAACAGGGCATATCAATCTTCGTGTCGCATTTAATGCAACATCCTTCGGCATAATCAAGAAACAGTGAACCAATATCCTATAACTAAATAGCAGAATGAGAGGCATATCATGCATACAATGTAAGGCAGATTAACCTCCAAAGCTAGTAACATAAACTATTAGCGCCAACAAGCACTAACCTCGACCCCTGTAATGCGCTAACTGCCACCGTGACCCAGCCGCAGCAACCCCGGTTAACCACTACCGACACGGAGACTCTGACACCACCCCAATAATGTCCAGATAATCTAGATTTTTAGCAGACCACGCCCACGAGAAGATCGTTCTGATACATTTTAACAAAGAACGACCTGAGACCTATTCTTGAAGAAACGTGGATTGTTCTTGACTCTTTGTTTATTAGCACTTAAAACACTTAGGCAATTTAATAAAAAACAAACCTTCCAGAAGAACAGTAGTGGTACTATTTAACCCATAAGCTGATTATATGAGAGTCAACCTTTCCCAAGATATTAGTCGAAAGTGAACGTATAGCGCGACTCACTCTAAACTCCTTAATACGACGTCGCGGTACCACTACGCCAAGGGAGACTATCTTCAGAAAAAATGAAGAGGAACAGAGAACTAATGCAGCCGTATAATCATTTCTATTTGGAAGGGGCATAAACTATATATCTCATATTATTGTTATATATATATATTTACCAACCCCTCCGCACGCAGCATGCGACACAGGGTCAATCTTAACGAAGTTTAACAGTATGAATTCAGAGTTTTCCTTCCTCTTAGAATGGTTACCTAGCATGTTAAAAGCCCCAGTCTGCCCTGCTATTTACCCATAGCTGGAGGAAATTGGATTCATACCTTCCCCAATGTATTCGCGCAATAGCCAATTGACCACAAAGCCATGAAATTACCTTCCAAGAATAATATTGGTGTAAAAGCCAATCACGACGTTGAAGCTGCACTAATGATAGGTATAATTATTCTATTGACAGTATAATATTATTCATTTCTATTGCTTTATAAGCGTTTGTAAAATAAATAAAAACCTAGGGAAAATTACGTATTCATATGTGTTTGACTGGCAGCTTTAGACCGCTGATTTGAACTAGCAGCTATATTCTCCTGGTGAAAATTGACAGACACCTTGGAAACAGAATTGCCAAAATAGTGTCTCTCGAATCTGCACGCGTTGAATTTTGGTTCTCGCTTCAATAAAAACATAAAAAAAGAAGAAGAATGTATTTTGTTCATAAACAAGAAAAAAAAATCAATTCCGGGTACTTCATCCCGAACGAAAATCCAAATGATGGTGGTCCGTTGATCGGATTTTCCGGCATTGTCAACCCTTGTGTATTATGCCAAGACCTCTTTCATTAATTGATGGTATTCAATTCTTAACTCATTTTTTTTAAAATGACACAAAATTACGACCTAGCAAGTCACTACCACTCCGGGTCGAGAAGACTTTGAAATAATGGCGATAAAGCGTACTCCACACCCCCCAGAATTCCAAAATGGAAATTCACCTCTAGATGCAGTTTTAACGTCAGAAAACCAGATGTCAGAAGGAAGACTAAAACTCCATCGGCCAAATATTAGTAAACCAAAATGAGGATTAGAAGATACACACAAGAAAACAACAAAGACCAACCCAAAAAAGGAATATTTCTCATCTATCAGGATGGTTCACAGCTGCAAACCATCACGACCCTCAACTGTAGAGAAGAATTTAGTCTATATTTTCTGCATTAGAACGAAGTAACATAAACTTCCTGCAAGGTGTCTAAACTCAGTCGACACAAACTCACACATTCGCTCTTTTGACTCCCTCCCCACACTTAAAAGAAACTGGGAAGTTCTAACAACTGAAAGACTTGATATACACCCTCCCAGAAGTAAAAAGACCCAATAAGACACATCTAAGGAAAACAATTCTAAAATCCTCGCACGTCAACGTGATTGACATTACGGTAATCAGTTGCACCAGATTGAAGTAAGGGAGATGTTGTATTTCTTCGGCCTGAACTCAGCGGCACGAGTGTGCGTTTATGTGTTATAACAAAGCAAATACAATTTTAACCCGCCAGAATATTAGAAGGAAATTGAAATTTAGAAAATAATACAAATGTAAACAAATGAAAAAAAAACCAACCCAAAATGTATATTTCTAAACTACTCAGGATATTCACAGTGCTAAACCATTCAGCTACCTTTCAATTTATTTACTGTTAGAGAAAGAACTGTGGGCTCGTATCTTTCATGAATAGAACGAAACTAACGCAAACTGTCCTGCTAGAGTCTAAATCAAGTTAAACCAGCGCTGCCCTGAAACCATTCTCCGTGCTGTGCTCGTTGGCACGCCATCCACAGCGTTAACAAACTGGGAATACCTAGCAACTTCTAGAAGACTTAGACGCGATACACCTCCCAGAAGTAAAAACTGTAATAAGACAATCTAACAAAAGAACGATTTCTACCTTTTATCAAAACATTTAGGATGGTTTACAAGGCCCTAAAATGACCTCCATCCTTCAAATTGCTTAGAGGTGGATAAGGGCAACGGTTAATACCTATTTATTAAGGAAAAGAAATCTTTTGCAAAGGAGATGAAAATAAAAAGATATTCGGATAATGTGATATGTTTCCAGGAATATGACCAGATTGTGAGAGCTTGTTCCGATTTGTTTTTTTGAGAATAAAAAATTGAGAATTAAAAGCACTGAATTCATGAAATAGACATAACGCACTAAGATTCACACTGGTCCCTGAATATTAACGACCTGAGGCAGCCATATGTGCGATCCTATTCCCGTCTTGCACAGTTAGACCTGATCTTTTTTCCTGCATTTTAGAATAAAATGCACCATATACCATTTATGGCACCTCTTTCGCGATCTCGATTCGTCGACACTGTTTCTCATTTACACCGTCAAAAATCCGGTTGTTTGTTAGGGTTAGGGTTAGGGGTTAGCGTTAGGGGTTTGTTAGAGTCAGGTTACGGGATAGGGTTTACGGGGTAATTTAGAATGAAAAAATCTAAAAAGCCTGTTAACCATTAACGGATTTTTGACGGTGTAAATGGAAAAAGAAATAGTCCCACGAATCCGAGATCGCAAAAAGGTTTAAAGGTCATATGGTCCGAATTAATTGCACATCAACTGTCCCAGCATTTACGCTGAATTCAATTGGCTGAAATTATTCCCCGCCTTTTTATTACGTTTAGCCCCGCCCCAAAACTCCAAATGAAAGAAACGTTCACTAGCAACTTGTAGAAATTCTTTAAAATTCATTTCCAAAAATAATTCTTCGTTGAGTTAATAACAACACTATTAAACAAAAAAAAACTAATTTAGTATTAAGAAAGATGTGAAAACTGATAAAATCATTTCAAAGTAAACGGCGAAAAATCTGAAAAGAGAAATTGGGACAAGTGGCTACTACACTACTACTACTACTACACTACTACTACTACTACTACTACTACACTACACAAATAATAATAATAATAATAATAACAACAAATCAAAAGAAAAATCAAAGAACATCTGTTATACACGAATAAGAATACCGTACACCGAGAAAGGAGAAATTATTAATTATTATTTTATTTATTCATATCATTTCGAATTCACTGTCGAAATCGGCATTAAAAAAAAGATGGCTAAAAGATAGAAAAAAGTTTGTTTTTTTTAAAAAAACATAGTAAAGAATATAAAGACTGAATCTAAAGAAACGCACAAAAACAGACTGACAATAGAAAAATGTAAAAAAAAAAAAAAAAAAATTTAAAAAATGAAATAAATAAAATAAAATAAGCAACCAAGACGAAAGCAACGGATAAAAAAAAAACTGAATGATTCAACAATTGATTAGCCCAAAGCTGCAATTCAATGACTTCAAATAATTACTCTAATTTGATTGTGGATAAAACTGGCACTGCCATCTTGTAGTGCTTTCGTAGCAAAAACAAAACAAAGACAAAAACAAAACAAGAAAAGGCATCGCTTACTTTTGTTAACCCACATTTGTAGCTCCCCCTAGATCTTTTTTCTTACACGTTTCTTCGTACACATGGAAACTGCGCAGATTCGCAGATACAACTACCTGTTAACTAATAGTATCTCTCTTATTCAACACTCTCAACTGCATTAAACAAAACACAATAAATCAGTCTTGCTTCTGGTGTGTTGTATGTGCGTTATGTGTGTGTATTTGTAGAATGAACAGAGTGATGTACTACAGTAAATCATTGCTAGACACTACCAAATATACACACAATTACAAACACACACACACACATACACACATACACACACACACACATATGAAAGAAAAGAAAGTGAATTCGAGGTATGTAGTTATATTAAGAAAAGATTGAAAAAAAACACAGGTTTTAAATGAGTTAAGGGTGAAGTTTATGTGGCCCAAACGCTCATGTTTCGATCTTATTAATAAGATCATCTTCAGGGCCATTTGTTCGTGTATGGAAGGTAATAAAAAATCTTATCACGAGAATAGAAGAAAAGCGAGTGATAGTCCCTTGTTTATTCCAGTCTGTTTAAAATTTGGAATTTTGAAAAAAAGACGCCGAAAAAAAAAAAAAAAAAAAATATAAATATTATATTATATATATATATATATATATATAGTTATATATATATATATATATGTACACACACACATATCACGCCATTGTTATAAGCTTATGAAGATGCTAATCTAGGTGTTTGTCACCGTAGGGAATATATATGCCGAGCCAACTTCAAGTCGTATTCAGAGTATTTCGAATGTCTTCGGGCAAAAAAATAAGGAAAAGTTGGTATTTCCCAACCCGTTTCGCCACGGGTAGGATGATAACCAAGATTGCAAGTTATTTATCCAACGAGGATCTAACTCCCTATTGAATAATATTATATCAGCGAGACTAGTTTGCTAACTATTGCATCACGATAGATCAGCAAACTAATAGAGATAATTATATTGTAGGTATTACTCAACCCATTGTTGTAAGGACCAAATTGGAGTACTGCATGTCATGGACTGCTGAACGCTTGGATTCCGTCCTGAAGTAGTATGAGTTACCACCCACTGCCAAATGTTGGCGCAAAGGTACAGTCGGTTTATACCCTATAGGCTGATCTATTAAAGAACATGTTATATTTAATATATCCTCTATCAATAGAATTATCTCGATTCGGATCCAATCTTTCCAAGAGACCACAAAGAAATAAACAGCATGAATCCTGTGTGTTGATTCCCTCCCCCATCAGACGATAAACCCACTGTAATCAAATCATATATCTATTATGGGCTGCTCTCCACGTAAACATTGAGATATTGCTCAATCATTTTATTAATTGAATTTAATATTTTTATTTATTGTTTTCATTTAAAGAATGAAAACCAATATTTATCAATAAAAAGCGAAAAAGCCCTGTTTAAAAATTTATTTTCTATGAGAATAATCAGTTTGTTGAGTGCAAATGATCACTTGCAGGTGTAATGTTATTTGTTCCATCTTTTGTCCCAGGTAATGTGTGTAATTGTTGCTGGTGTGATGTGTTGAGGGGGGCATGGTGTAGTGGTAATTAAGTTTTGTAGTAGCCTGCTACAAACGAGAACAAATATATCATTGAGTTATTTACCATTCTATTAATTTAATGGCTATGTACATTAATACAAGTCCAGCCAGCCAGTCAAAAATAAGCTCATTAGTGCAATATAATCGCCTGGTATTTTCTTTTTGTTGTCTTGTGGGAACCAGCCCACCAGAGATTCTGAGCAATGTCAGCTGGGGCTTTAGAATACGCCGACAGACCTCTGAAGAAGGTAACCCCACCCCAATGGCCACCGTGGATGGAGATCAATGATGCTTATGGACAAAATCCTGGTAGCTGAGCAGCAACATTCCATATAGCACTAATCAGGCTAGACGGCGTCGAGAGGCCCCCCTGATCAATAAGCTGGCCGCGTTAAATCCTAAATCAATATAATTATTCCAACCCTATTGCCCTCATGGCAACTCCAACTCTTGTTATCTGCTTTAAAAATGTCGCTGAGGGTGTTAGTGTTCCGGGTATGACGTTAGATTGCATCTAGTCTACCCTTAATCGTATGGTATACCTGTTAGGGTCCCACATATGGGTTAAATAGATTAATAAATGAGTTTAAAAATATTTAGATGAGAGAATTTTTTGAATACCCAACAAAAATGAAGAAAAATAAATGTATTTCCCAACCCTTTTTAAATCATATATCGGCTGAGTTCTTCGTGTTTGGATATGACATCTTATTATAATGGAGATGTGGGTTTTTATGTCTGTAACCGAAACTACCATTACTATTCAAGTCACAATTTCCTTAGTTATTTACATCATATTCTCCATGATTTTATTTTTATTTAAACTTCAATTATTAATAAAATGTTTACATCAAGACTGTTGACCATATCTACATACTAATAACATGCAATTGTATTTATATATACAAGAAAATAGCGGTTTACAGTGTGAATAGAAGCTAATTTGCATATTGATCTTAAAAATTTGATTTTAATAAATATATGCCTTAGTATTATTGATTTCTAATTGTTTGTTTTATCTTATTGTATATGAGCAAAAATCTCGGGATAAATCTTAAAAGAAATCATTAAAAAGAAGAAATAACTGTAATTTTATTCTTTACTTCCTATTTTAACTAAATAGTTAATTTAGGAAAATTTACCAATGAAAGACGGAGTAAGGAAAATGATGGTAAGACTTATTTTCAAAGATGTTCTTTTTTCAATCATACCCCCTCTGTTCCCAAATCTTTTTATCGGCATTCTTATTCAGTTCTTTAGCCTTCTAATTAATATGATATTTATTATATTAAAACTTAAATACTTGCACCCGAGGTGCATATATTTGCTAGTTAAACTAAATCAATTCAATTTGAGCTCTGGGCAATATGGAGTACCCCTTCATCGCATTACTCACAGGTCCACTCTTAGCCGGATGGCAGTACCTGTTAGTATCCAATCTATGACTTAAATAGATAAAAAATAACTTTAAAAACAGTTTTAAAAAAATGAATACGCAACAAAAAATTGATTAAAAAATCTTCGCATAAAATAAACTAATGGTTAACATGCAGTAAAATCCAACCAACCAACCACCCAGAGATTTCGGGATTACAATGCGATGATAGTTCGGTGCCTTACTCCCATAATTTAGTTTCTTATTGAATATCTATCAACCTTCTTTGGCTGTGCTTTTTCTTTCAATTGTATAAAAAATAAATTAAAAAAAACTAGCAGACAGTATGGAATTCATTGTTTAACAAAAAAAAAATTAGAACACCTTCATGTTAAAAATAGGAACACATGCCGAAAATAATTTATATTTCAAGTATTGCTGTTAACATTTAAATTTCTGTTTTTATATTTTTTTTTTTTGTCTTTGCATTACTGGAAACAAAACCTCCTGCTCCATTACAAATAGTACACCTAAAGAAGGCTGTAGAATGAACAACATCTTCACATGACTTTAGAAACATTTTTTAACACTCAGGGTTGCCAAGGTTGGAATAAGCTGCCTGTGTCCGTTTGTTGTGCCGAAACACTGCATCTTTCAAAGTCCCCATGCTTCCTGTAGTCCGCCAACACTATGCCTGAAACATCCACCACACACATATGCACGCACTGCACACATACATATATATTGTAACTGTAAATCATCATGTTCCTGACACTAATACATTATTCTGTGTACTAGACGTGAGACTTTGATGGTTGTGGTGGACCTTAGCAGTCTTCTGATAGGGCATCCAGGATCCGCAAACAGCTGATAGATGAATGATTTTGCTAGTCACTCTACAGTGTGTATCCATGTGTATTTATTCATTGAATGGTCCATGTTCTTCAACAACCTATCTTTGTTGGATGGTTTCTTGTTATTTACGTAATTGCCGTACAGTTGCTTTGTGTGGGTCGCTTCCAAGATTTGTTTAATCCAATAACATATGGCTGGTTGGTTGGTTTCTTTGGTTGTTTTTTACGACATATCAACTCTTTCGGGTCATTTAATGCCAAATTATTATATATATATATATATATATATACTATATATATATATATTAGATTGCTTAAGTTATATTTATTACATAGCTACTATTCACTTAGATGGTTACCCATATAAGTATTGAAAAGCCCATCTCAGCTTAACTTCGTTGATCTTGGAAACTAGTGCTTTCAACGTGACCTGTGCATAAGCCATTAAATTATGCTTCATTAAGATAAATTCAAGGTAGATATTTAACCAACCCGTTTGCCACGAGTATGGATGTCACACAAGTCACCATTATGGACATCCAGCAAGGATCGAACTCGCTATGTTCAGTTGTAATGGATCTGCGAGTCTCGACAAACTCAGTTATAAAGTATTTCTGTTACTTAAATTCGTCTTTTTAAAAATATACACTCTCTTAAAAGTACAAAAATGCACAAATAACCTGGATAAGCAACCTCGACCAGAGCTGCAATTAACAGCGTGTCACAGGGGGCATCACCCCAGCAAACAACCTCACCACTTGATTTAATAAATGAAATGCACGTGAATTCTACACATACATAATATACATGGTTTTTTCAAAAAGTATCCTATCCAAAGGTAAGATAGGAAAATTGTTATGTATAAATGTAATATATATCATACTAGCAGTGCTACCGCGTTGCCTGGGTAGAGGGGAATTTTTCAAAAAGATAGTCTCGACGTCCATTATTACTTATCACAAGTTGATCCTCACTGGCATGCCCATAAAAAATCCCCACATAAATATATAACAATACAGAAGAAATTTCAATAATTTACAATGTAAAAAAAAATACATAAAATGAGGCGATTAATTCTATCAATCAACATCATATTTCAATTACCTTCTATTACTATACAAATTTTATTTTAAATAACTTCCTAAATATAAATAAAATCTTCATTATTTTTGCTCAAAACCAAGCCCTGGTTCCACGCAATTTTTTTCGTCTGCCATCCCATGAGCTTCGTTCGTGGGTTCCCACATTAAACGACCTGTTGTCATACCCGCATAAGTGATTGCGAGGTAAATATCATTAAAAGTACAAAGTACATTTGCACTTAACAATGTCTACGCCTCTTTTTTTATTCTACAATTACCAATGCCAGGATTTAAAAAAAAATCTCTTTATGCAATTTTCTCTTAAAAACTATGTAAACATGAATCTTATCAGCCGACGCATATAAGTGCCTACAAGAATAGCTGCATTCAAGAAGTTTTTTTTTTAAATCGTAATCTTGAAGAAAACGTCCATTCCGTTTCTTGAAATTCCTTCTCTCTTTGATATCAACAATTTCAAATATCCTTGTTGCTGAGATAATGACGTTGACTTATTGCACTGACCCCGTCCTTATAGTTCATGTCAGTTCTTATCAGACTAATTAGAGTAAAATAAATAAAAAGCGAAGAATGTTAAGTTTAGAATTTAAATGATATTCCCTTACAAAAAAATAGGAAAAAACTAAAGTATTATTCATAAAGTTACGGAGTTGATAGAATCAATTTCGGACCAAGGAACCAAAAAGCACCCCAGCTGGATCTTGTTTTGAAAGAAATCTTTTGCTTTTCACCGTAAACTCCTGGTTGTGTTTACAAACAACAGACGATATTTTTGCATATAATTTCACTGTAAGATTTTTAAAAAGTTTTTCCATGTATATTTACAACCCAAAGCACGTTTTTATATCAAAATATTTTCTATTTTAAATTTAAAAGAATGTTATTTCACGTTGTTGCTAACTCAATTTTTTTTCAATTATAAAACTTTAAACGAATGACACGTTTTATATTAAATGGCTGCTTAAAATATCAATCATATCATTGTTGCATCCTCTATTGGAATGAGAATAATATTTTGGCTTCAATATGTAATCCTCGTAAATTCACTCTGTTTCCAATGTTTCCCAATATTTGTTCTGACATATTATATGCTCTTAAACAATCCACTCTACCACTCTTCTTTATTTGTAGAACTCCTCCTATTTTTACTGTCCCTTAATATGATTTACCTGGATTTTTTAATAAATATTTCCAACAGAAATTCTTTATCCTTCTTGTGGCAAACTTTCCAGCTCAAAACATTTTTAATTTTTTTTACAATTGCATATGCTTATTAAAAAACAAAGATTGTAATTTGTTCGCCATTTTTAAGTATGCGTCTACTATCGTCAGATTTTTTCTGGCCTGTAGGTCTCAATGTAAGCCTTATTTATAAAAAAAAAAGAAATAACATAACTTTATCACCTATATAAATATATACATATATATAATATATAAAATAGATGATCATGTAGAGCAAATTCCGACAGATCATTCTATGAGGTGTAAAAGTTATACTCCGCTACAACACCCCCCCCCACAACACATGTACCTGCACTAATTTTGCTTTCAATAAAAATCTTTGAGCGGATGATTTCCGTAAAATCAGACAAATATTTCAACTCTTAGATTTGTTTTATATCATCTTCACTATCCTTTTACCTAGCTCAATAATATAATATAATATATTACTATATATATTATATATTATATTTTATCTTAACATCCTTCAAGTCTTCAACCTCTCTCTTCTCATCTGTTCTTACTTCAGCCTTTAAGAAGAATCCTATTTGAAAGATTAGACTAATGAGCAAAAAATAACATGTTTCATCAATAATTATATAGAAATCTGTAGTATTAATCCGAACCCTTCTCACGAACAGGATGCCATCCTCTCTCTTTTTTT
>CM042148.1:28672599-28687599 GCA_023376005.1 Doryteuthis pealeii
GGAATATTTCTCTGCATCTTGTCTGGAGTGGTAGATAGTATTGTAGGGTACTATCCGTATCTATTGTGATATAATATATTTTATAGAAAAATGTGTTAATAAGTATATTGAATTACTCAGAGCATGTAAATTGGACACAGCTATAGCGTTCAGATATGGGTTCCTGTAATTAATCACACAACAAGCGGTTGATCATGACTCCGGAAAATCCGATCAATCGGCACCCCAAAGCTTCATCATTTGGATTTTCGTCTCGGATGAATACCGTCAGAGAATTTGATTTTTTTTCTTGTTTATGACACAAATACTTCTCTTCTTTTTTTTTATGTTTTTATTGAACGAGACCAAAACTTCAAGCGTGCAGAATTCAGAGGGACACTATTTCGCATTCTGGTTCCAAAGCTGTCTGTAAATTTTCAACCAGCGAGAATATCACGCTGCAGTTCAATCAGCGGTCTAAAGCTGCCAGTCAAACAATTGAACCTACCGTAAATTTTCCATAGGTTTTTATTTTTTTTACAAACGCTTATTAAAGCAATAGAAAAATGAATAATATTATACTGCAAATAGAAATAATTATACCTATCATTAGTGCCAGTTCAACTCTTGATTGGCTTTTTACACCAACTATTTATTCTGAAGGTAATTTCTATGGGTTTGTGGTCAATGGTATTGCGCAATACCATTGGGAAAAGGTATGAATCCAATTCTCCTCCAGCTATGGGTAAAATAGCAGGGCAGACTGGCTCTTTAACCATGGCTAGGTAACCATTCTAGAGAAGGAAAACTCTGAATTCAAACCTGTTAAACTTCGCTTAAGAAATTGACCCTGTGTCGCATCCTGCCCGTGCGGAGGGGTTGGTAATATATATATATACAAATCAATATGAAGATATATAGTATTATGCTCCAAATAGAAATGATTATACCCTAGCATTAGTGTCCTCTTCAACTCTTCATTTTTTCTGAAGATAGTCCTCCTTGGCGTAGTGGTCACCGCGACGTGTATTAAGCGAGTTAGAGTGCAGTTGCGCTATTACGTTCACTTTCGGACTAATATCCTTGGGAAGGTATGACCTACTCATACTATCAGCTATGGGTTAATAGTACCACTACTGTCTTCTGGAAGGTTGTTTTTTTATTAAATTGCTACAAAGTGTGATATGCTAATAACAAAGAGATCAGACCAATCCACGTCTTCTGTCATGTATTAGGTTTGCTCAGTCTTTAAAAATCAGTATCAATCTTCTGGGGGGTCCTGCTAAATGCTAGAAATCTGACATTCAATATGGGGGTGTAGAGTCTCCGTGTCGTAGTGGTTAACGCGCTGAACTCTGACATCGCAGTTAGCGAATTTGAACTCTGCCGGCGCTATTATGTTCACTTTTGAGTTAATACTCTGGTAGGCATGATATCCTCCTCATCACTCAGCTATTAGTTAAATGGGATATCACTGTTCTGTTATACGAAGGATGTTGACATTATGCCACACGAAGATTGATATGCTTTAAAGAAGGAAACCTAACAACCTGACATGCGGATTTAGTAATGAGGTTTCAATGATCTTAAAATGAGTCGGGAAATAACTCATATTTAACGTGGAAATAATTTCAATAATAATGATGTTTAACAATGCACTCAACAAAAGCAATTTGTATATGCCCTATTAATGGTGCGAAATATGTCTCTATTTTGAAATATATATATAATATTTATTTATTTAAAATGTTTGTAATTTTAAACACAGTTATGTCAAGTTGAGAGTTATTATGCTCAATGATATTTGCATTGAAAGAATTATGTTCATGAGTCAAGAATAATAAAAATAGAGAATCTATTCTGTAAATGATGTGATTTATTTCCTTGCTTTTCATAACAATACTCGGGATAATCGGGTTTTCCCGGTGTTTAAAAGTTTAAAAATACATTTCGTATCAATATTCATATATAATTTAATAAAATGTGTTTGAATATATTTTATTCTTTACTAGCAAATATATGCACCCTCCGGGTGCAAGTATCTAAGTTTTAATGTAATAAATATTGTACTGAATTAGAAAGGCTAATGAAACTAAATAAGAATACAGATAAAAAGATTTGAACAGAGGGAGTATAATAAAAGATTTTGAAACAGAGGGAGTATAATAAAAAATGGAACAACTGAAACTTACTCTTCCATCACTCTCGTCTTTCATTGTTATTTTTTCTAATTTAAGTATTTAGTTATAAGAGGAAGTAAAGAATAAAATGACAGTTATTTTATCTTGTTAATGGATTTTATTTAAGATTCATTGAAGAGATTTTTGATTATATTCATTAAAATAAAACCAAACAGTTAGAAATCAATAATACTAAGCACATATTTATTAAATTCGATTTTTTAATATTGATATGCAAATTAGCCTTCCCGTTCACACTGTAAACCACTATTTTGTTGTATATATAAATATAATTGCATGCTGTCAGTATGTAGACATAGTTAACAGTATTAATAATGTAAGACAATTTTATTAATAATTGAGGTTTAGATAAAAATAAAATAGTGGAGAATGTGATGTCTATAACTAAGAGAATTGTGACTTGAGTAGGATTATAGTTTCGGTTACCGACAGAAAAACACACAATCTCCATTATAATAAGATATATTCTTTTTGAATTGTTTATTATTTACTCCTTTTGAGTTTTCACATCAGCGTTAACTGGTGGTCTTTCACTGGAGTCTGAGTGACAGCAAGTCTCCTTAGGTCTCCAGGACTCTTCTGAGTATTCTGGCAGTTTGCAACAGTGCAGTGTTCTGGATAGTATCAATCCTTCCTCTGATTTCCAGACTTTCCAAACCCTTTTCCAATCCTTTTGGGACCGTTCCAAGTGCACCAATTTCATTTGGTTATTTAAAAATAATAATAGTTTGAATAATGTAGACATGGATAAACTCATGACCGAAACATGTGTAAGTAAAATTGATTAGAATATCCTATTTTATCCATTCTATACATTATTTATTTTCACACACACACACACACACACACACACACACACACACACACACATATATATATATATATATATATATAGTGATCTCCAATTTTTATTCTGCACAAGGCTAGGACGAAACAGCATTTAAACATCTTAGAAGCTGTTTCTATTTTCTTTTCTCGTCCTACCTTGTGCAGCCAAATTAGGTCTAAGCACTCACTTATTTTATTGGGTGAGCGGCTGGGGGGCCTGGTACGACTTGATGGGGGATTTCTTAGTTTTGTTTTCACCCTCTTCTTGTCAAACCGTTTCCTTAATCCTGCCATATCTATTCGTGTCAAAAATTTGTTTACAACTTGACTTTTCATCGATTCCGAGTGTATAATTTAACAAGCATTGGACGAAAGGGCCCTTGATTTACTAATAAACATTTTTTTTATTCCTTCCATTCCATCCATTGAAGTGGTGATCACTATGATAACCCTCAATTATATATATATATATATATATTATATATATATATATTATATATTATAATGTATTAACGATTTGAAGGCAATTACAATGCGTATAAAAAATAAAAACAAAAAGATGTTATTTTTGTCTTATCGATTTCAAAGAAAACTTTATCTTCAGAGACGAATATCAGAAATGTACGTGCTTAATTTTTTTTGCGAGGTTATACTTTTTTTCCTCTTCTTTTTTCTTACTCCTCCCTTCTTTATGTTATGAATAAAATGGGCGAATAACTGTAATTTCTTATTTTTTAAGAATTTATATATATATAATATATATATATATATATATACATTATGGAAAAGATGACTTACCGATGAATATGGTCACGTTGGTTGATGTGAAGTTAAAGGTAAGGCAGTGATATAACAAATAAGTAAGTGTCAATACGTTAGCAGCAGAGCAAATTTATCTTAATATTTTAGAGTAGGTTATCACTTGGACTATATTAAATATATATATATATATATATATATATATATATATATATATATATATATATATAAAGTAAAGAAATAACAAAAGACTTAGAGATTTAGCGTTATAGTCTATTTCAGGGAGCTTAGACAAATGTCTTACTTTTTCTGAATATGTCAAAATAATAGAAACATTTATTGTTGACCGAGTTTTTTGTGGCGGAAGTACTCATATTTGAAACTACAGCATAAACTTATTTTTTTTTGCAACATCAAGGATTTCATTTGGAATTCATATCACAGGACTATAAAATTTGAAAAATTAAAAAGAATAAAAAAATAAAAATCTGTTTTCAAATGCCTTTAAAGTAATAAAGAATTCATCATTCGCATCTGATGAGTCGGGAGAGTTAGACAATTTGTCTAAGCTGCCTGAAATAGACTGTAACGCCAAATCTCTAAGTCTTTTGTTATTTCTTTACTTATATATTTGGTCTGTGACTCTAACATTAAGAGCACACATTGAGCTCTCAAACTGCGACAGGTTTTTTAAAATAAAACTCTTGCGTTGTAAGGAAGATTTCTTCTCTGGACTTTTGGATTATTATATATATATATATATATATATATATATATATATATATATATATATATATATATATATATATATATACTAGCAAATATATGCACCCTCCGGGTGCAAGTATTTGAATTTTAATGTAATGAAATATGTTAAATTTGAAATACTTTTGAAACTAAATAAAAATCCAAATAAAATGACTTGAAACAGAGGGGGTATAATCGAAGAATAGAACAACTTTGAAACTAAGTCTTCCATCATTTTCCATCACTCCCTCCTTTTATTGCTGAATTTTCCTAATTTAACTATTTAGTTAAATTAGGAAGTAAAGAAAAAAATTACTGTTATTTCTTTATATTAAAGGATTTCTTTTAAGATTCATCCCGAGTTTTTTGCTCATATTCATTAAGAAAAAACAAACAATTAGAAATCAATAATACCAAGCGCAAATTTAATAAAATTAAACTTTTAATATCAATATGCAAATTAGCTTTCCTGTTCACACTGTAACCCGCTATTTTGTTGCATATATAAATACAATTGTATGTTATTAGAATGTAGTCAAAAGTATTATAAGGTATAACAATTTTATCAATAACTGAGGTTTAAACAAAAATGAATTCATGGTAAATGTGACGTCAATAACTGAGGGAATTGTGACTTGAATAGTGATTTAGTTTCGGTTACAGACAGACAAACACACAATCTCCATTATAATAATAAATATAAATATATATATATATATATATATATATAGGTTTTTGAAGTTTCAGATTTTGCACTTAATGTTTCAGTTTTATTATTCTTAAGCAACCCTATTCTGTCTGTTGTTTGCTATGAGAAATCGCTGTAAGTTTTCTAGTAGAAAAAAAACAATAAGAGACTTTCTTCGTGCTGTAAAATGTTCCCTAGAAATATAAATAACTTTTTAGTTTTGGGGGCATTATTTAGAAATAGGTTTTCTGTTAGTCTATGGAGACAGTATACTAGTTCTTTTGACTTAGAGACTCTCAAGGGAAGAAACCAAAGTAGTTAATGCACAAATAAAATAAATAGTGTGTTTTCTTTCCTCTAAGCAACGACGACATAAATGAGCTACTTCATTCCCGAAGGTAGCGAGCCGAATGTTTATCGATGTTAACTTCAGATACTCGTGTGAATAAACACACGTCCATATCAGTATATTTACAGAGCAAAGCAGACAAAAATCATGACACTTATATTGCCGTTTATGTTTTTTCATGCCAATGGCTTCAGGTGAATCAAGTTTCCTTGTATCCAATACTGTTAGCTCGCACACAAACTTCCTATTTTTGGATGAAAGAAACCAAACTTAAATTAACATATAATTCGAAATATATATATATATATATAACCTATGTATATATATATATGTGTGTATATGTGTATATGTATATATATATATATATGTATATCAATATATGTATTGATCAAAGCCTGAAGAAGATACCAGAATATCTGAAACACGTGTTGCGTATGTGAAATAAAAAGAATAAAACATTTTTTCTGAGAACGATGCATTTTGCGGACCTTCTTCTTTTTTTTATAAAATATTACATTTTCTCCCGTTGGAACCAGAACAACATTTTATATATATATATATATATATATATATATATATATATATATATATATATATATATATATATATATATATATGTGTGTGTATATATATATATATAATTTAATAAAACAAACTTGTTGGTAAATCCTCGCGGTGAGAAAAAAACCCAGCAAATAGTTTGATTGTAAAAATATACAATCAAACATTACCCGGGGAGAAAAAAAATTGGGGAAAAAAGAAAAGACCAAGATAATCTTACCAACCAAAAATAATCTATTGGTACAATATTTGGCCAAAAGAAAAAAACAATTCATATATATATATATATATATATATATATATATATATATATATATAAGATATATATATTCATACAAAACCGCCAGGAAACTAAAGCTAATAAGTAAAAAGTGCTCAATACCCAAGTAGAGCAAATAATAAAGATAAATCTAATGAGTCAGACAAAACTACAAAAAGTTTCGCTTAATGCTCTTCAGGGTTAATATTTGACTCAGAGTCAGATATTAGCCCTGAAGAGCATTAAGCGAAACTTTTAGTAGGTTTACCTGACTCATTAGATTTATCTTTATATATATATATATATATGTATATATATATAGAGAGAGAGAGATAGAGAGATAGGGGGAGAGAGAGAGAGAGGGGAGAGAGAGGGAGAGAGAGAGTGATTAACTGTTTCAGTCTTTTTGGTTATTATCTCTGAAAAACTGAACCAAACCTGTGATTGTTAGCAAGTTAGGCTAATATCGTTACTGACTTTGAATCTTACTAGGTGTCCCATACTTCTGGTGCACGATAGTACCAGTATTCGGACTACAAAAAACATATTTTGGAGTTTTTAAACTGCCTACAACCACAGTTGTGACTTTCGTTCGAAAAAAAAAGAAGCCAAATATAAATTTGAAAACTAAAACCTTGTTTGCCATTTTTCATAAAAACATACAACAAGACAACCTGCCGCATATATATATATATATATATATATATATATATATATATATATATATATATATATATATATATATGTATATATATATATATATATGTGAAAATAAAATGGAAATTAATCCGACAGTATGAATAAGATATAATGAAAAAACAAACGATGTTTACAACTGAAATAGGCTCATCAGAAGAGAAACGGTTTGCAAACCGTTTCGGGGCCAATTCTCTTGACGGTTTTTAAAAAGCAACACTCGGCCCATCCTCAACTAATATGAGGACCCTATTGCGTTATAATGTATCAACCACACGTGGGTCGGTCATCAACAAAAAACAAGACGGGAAAAAGACCGTTAGTAAAAACAGAACGCTGCTAGTTAAACGTTGGAATTAATCAATTAATTAATTAATGTTAAACGTTGGAATTAATCAATTAATTAATTAATGTTGCTTTTTAAAAACCGTCAAGAGAATTGGCCCCGAAACGGTTTGCACACTTTCTCTTCTGATGAGCCTATTTCAGTTGTAAACATCGTTTGTTTTTTCATTATATCTTATTCATATATATATATATATATTCTAACATCCGTCAATATTATATATCTGTAAAATATACTATAGTTCCTGAATAACGGAAACTTCCATGAAGACATGTGATCCTGTTAAACAACCAATGATTGACGGACAGATTCAGATGAGAGCGACGCGAAAATAAGCGGCAAATGGTACCAGATCTTGACCGGCGTCGGAAGAACATGTAACTGTCAGAAGTATGATATCTATTCCTAATCCGTTGACAGGATATTGCATCTCAAACTCAGAAACTGTGTTATCTCGACTCGAAGAAGCAATCCAATTTCATACAGCTATTTCTGAAATCGACACAGCTGAAAGACATTTTGAATAAAAACGTGATTGTACATGTTGCTGTCGAAATATCCTGTCGAATAAGAAGCTGAAATACCAATAATGTGATATTTATTTTCATCACCATAGCGATGTATCTAACACTAGTTGCTGTTACTAAGGGGTCACCCATTTAAATAGTGAAGAGGTTCGTTGCTGCTTAACATCCGATGATATATGTATTTACCAACCCCTCTGAATGGGTAGGAAGCAATACAAAAGCAATTTCTTAAACGGAATTTGAATTCAGAGTTTTTCCTCCTCCTATACTGGTTGCCTACTAATTATGCATACCTTGAGCGTGAATAGTTGGATACACACCTTTCCCAAGAGTATTAGCATTATATTAAATGCAATTTGAACATGCTGCGATATAGCGGGAACCGGTGTTTTCATCGGGACTTAAATGTAAGTTGAGTTTTAACCCGTTTTCCGTGGAGGCGTTTTTAATATTTCCTTTTAGCCATAAGGATTCAATTTTTGGTTTTAATGATAACAATTAGCTCTTAGTTGTTAATATTATTTCGATTAAGTTTAATTTATTTGTACCCAGCAGTTTTATACAACAGTCATTTTGAAATATGAAAATGTACCACGTACTACACAGCAGTCAATATGAAATATGACAATATACTACCGGTGGTACACAACAGTCAATTTTAGATAGACCAATGTGATACAGAAGGTACATAGTGGTCAATTTGAAATATGACAATGTACCACTGGTAGTACACAGTGGTCAATTTCAAATGTGACAATGACCAGCAGGTGATATACAATGGTCAATTTGAAATATGACAGTGTATCAACGGGGTACACAACGGTCAATTTGAAATATAACACTGCACCAACGGTATTAAACAACACTCAATTTAAATTAGTAGAATGTACCACCGGTGGTATACAACGGTAAATTTGAAATATGACGATGTACCACCGATGGTACACAATGGTCACTTTGAAATATGTAAGTAAGTAAGTAAAGTCGTCGGGACGGCCTAAAGTCGATATCAGCCAATCAGCGAGGGAGTTTATCCCCTTTTCATTAGCGCCTGACCCAGGAGATTGTTTTGGCATCTGAGGTGGAGCGCCACACCTACCATCAACTCCTTACTTTACTGCACAGATCCCTATACTACTCATACGCTGTTGGCGAGGACCGGAATCGAATTAGGAACCATATGGTTTCTAGCCGAACGCTCTACCGACTGAGCTAAATCGGCCCCTAAATATGTAATGTGGTTAAATCTTTACTCTCAACATTCATGCTATTCCTGAATTTACCATTATTTGCTTTAACAACTTTGGTGATATGGAGAGGGAAAATCGCCGCGTAAGCGACTGTTGTTATTTGATTCAAAGTTTGTCTACGTTGTGCCAACATCCACAGATACAAAAATCAACTGGTACAACCATCATTCTACCAAATACTATTGTCCTCATTTTTATTGTTAGCTACACAATGTTTTGGCCAATGTACCCTCCGACCTTCTTTGAGTATTTCTTGTCGGACTCAGAAACCCCCTTTTCGAACTTGGGAACATTCTTTTCAAACTCCTGAGTTTGAGAAGGTTCCACAGTCTAATATTTTTTTCCATTTACACCGTCAAAATCCGGTTGATTGTTAACAGACTATTTTTAGAGTTAAAAAAAATTATAACCCTAACCCTAACCCCTAACGATTAGACTAAATTGATAGTCTCCAAAAAAAAAAAAGGACCATATGACCTTTAGGCACCCCTTTTGCGATCTCCATTCGTGGGGACACTTTTCTCATTTACAGCGTCAAAAACCGGATGTAAATGAGAAAAGTGTCCCCACGAATGGAGATCGCAAAAGGGGTGCCTAAAGGTCATATGGTCCTTTTTTTTTTTTTTTTTTTTTTGAGACTATCAATTTAGTTTCGCTTTCTTTTTTTAATAAGATTTAACTTTTTTTTGTTCGTATGTTTTCTTTGGTAATTTTCAGTGATAATATCAATTCCATAATAGTTGATACACTTAATGCATTAAACTTATATCCAAATGTAAACATTTTAATTGAGCATAGATAAGTAAATATGTTTCTTCTTTCTTTTTCTTTTCATCTTCATTTCCCGTTTTCCTTCTTTACGATTTCATTTATTCTTCTCGTTCTTTTCTTCTTTCCCCATATTTCCACTTCTTTTGCTTCATATGTTTATTTAAAAAGAAATCAATAAAAGTTTAGCGTTGTTATACCCCTCCCTTGCGCAAAACAAACGACCTTTTCTTTTTTATTCCCTACTCTCGCCAAATGAGGCACTGTTCGGCTCCATGATACAGTCAGTAATCAAACTGGCTATCTTCTCTCAAATCCCCAAAGTCATGAGTCGTTCTAGGAAAAACATACACTGCTCCTTAACCAACCGCTCCGAACAAAACTGTAAACAAGACCACACAGAAAGGTGTGGAAACTAAATTCAGGGGAAAAACAAGCAAATTCAACCAACCCGATAGCAAATGTGATATTTTCTCTAATAAATCAAAAGAAAAAAAGAAACGGCCAAGACATTTCTACACAATGAAATTTCCCAAATACCACAGAGAGTTTTATGAAGATATGAGATGAGTTGAACGATTGGAAAGTTACAACAGTCGGGTAGTTCTTTATATAGATATCATTATTTCAAAACTATCCTGATATTTTTAACCAAAACCGTGATATATATATATATATACCAACCCCTCCGTACGAGCAGGATGTGACACAAGGTCAATTTCTTAAGCGGAGTTCAACAGGATTGAATTCAGAGTTTTCCTTCTCCTAGACGGGTCGCCTAATCAAGTTTAAAGAGCGCAGCCTGCCCACTATTTATCCATAGCTGGAGAGAGAGAGTAGGATTTATACATTTCCCAAGGGTATTAGCGCTAAGTGAAATGCAATTATCACATCCAGGATTTGAACTCGAGGCGACGAGTCCATTTCCCATAACCTTAACCATTACTCCACGCGCTTACATTCGAAAATCCGTGATATAAGATTATGCAAAAAGTTTCTAGGCTGTGATATTACGATCTACTATTCCCTAGTTACATATTCAGACGTGGCCTGAAGACCTGAGGAGACTGGTTGTCACCCAGACTCCAGCGAAAGACCATCAGCTAACGCTGGTGTGAAAAACTAATAATAATAATAATAATAATAATAATAATAATGAGTGAATGATAATAATAATAATAATGAGTGAATAATAATAATAATAATCTTATTATAATGGAGATTGTGTGTTTTTCTGTCTGTAACCGAAACTATATTCCTACTCAAGTCACAATTCTCTTAGTTATTGACATCACATTCGCCATGATTTTATTTTTTATTTAAACCTCAATTATTAATAAAATTGTCTTACATTATTAATACTGTTAACTATGTCTACATACTGACAACATGCAATTATATTTATGTATACAACAAAATAACGGTTTACAGTGTGAACGGGAAGGCTAATTTGCATATCAATATTAAAAAATCGAATTTAATAAATATGTGCTTAGTATTATTGATTTCTAACTGTTTGGTTTTATTTTAATGAATATAAGCAAAAATCTCTTCAATGAATCTTAAATGAAATCCATTAACAAGATAAAATAACTGTCATTTTATTCTTTACTTCCTCTTATAACTAAATACTTAAATTAAAAAAAATAACAATGAAAGACGAGAGTGATGGAAGAGTAAGTTTCGGTTGTTCCATTTTTTATTATACTCCCTCTGTTTCAAATCTTTTATTATACTCCCTCTGTTTCAAATCTTTTTATCTGTATTCTTATTTAGTTTCATTAGCCTTTCTAATTTAATACAATATTTTATTACATTAAAACTTAAATACTTGCACCCGGAGGGTGCATATATTTCCTAGTAATAATAATAATAATAATAATAATAAGAAGAAGAAGAAGAAGAAGAAGGAGAATACGTAAAGAGGTTAAACTAAGGGGGAAAATCTTGCTATGGTATGGATTGATTACAGAAAGGACTATGCCATGGTTACACAAACTTAGATTTTTGAATGTTTGAAGATGTACAAAATATGGGAAATTTATACAGTAGAATGTAAAACAGAAGGACAGACCTTTCTCTGGGCGCCCTATACTTCTGGTCTTGTGCCACACCTAAGCTAAGCTTAGTAAATAACTCTATGAAAGCAGCCTCAACTTGTATAGAAATCTTTTTCATAAGAAAAGTTATGACATTGGTTTAATAGCTGGACAATCAGTTAAAATTGGCACCAAAAGAAATGCAGACGGGGTATCCATAATTAAAATGGAGAAATGAATCAGACTGATTTGATTTGATTTAATTTAGTAGGCGTAATAAAGCAGGCGCTTTATAAGGATCAATTGAGTTATATATTTATTTTTATTTATTCTATTTTTATTTATTATTTATTCATTCATTTTTTGTTGTTGTCGAAAAGTCATTAAAACTTAAGAAAAGTAGTTTTAAGATCGAAAATAAACAAACAAAGAATTGGCATTCGGATTTACTGTTTTATTTTCCTCACCAGCAGAATGCATCCAAATTAGAAAGTCAATTCTGGTGGATTTGAATTAACTGGTCGATAGCCAACAGAGAAAAGACGCGCGCCAGTCATCAGTCAATGTAATTGAACCATAAAATGACAACGGGATACGAGTATTGGCGCTAAATTATATTTTTATATAGTTTGTCGTTAAGCATCATTGATTTCACCATAAAATCGTGCGGCTTGCTTTATTATCTTATTGAAGACAACGAGTATTGAAAAAAAAAAAGAAAAAGAAGTTCGAATATTTTTTTCGGTATTACAAGTTTAGTGGGGTGTGGCTAAATGGTGAATAAAAAAGTGTCCCTCGAAAAAAATAATTCTGGAAGTCCTGTTTCGATATGTGGAAATCTTCCAATATGCTGAATAAAGAAAACAATAACCAACAAAAACTTTTCGCAATAGGTGTCAATACAATAATCGGTACGTTTACTTTTATATACGATGCTGCTCATAAGTATTTGAACAAGGAGATGAAATTAGGAATATTACGCAAGAAAAAACAAATATTATTGCAATCAGCATAAGTAAGTCATAGACGTCGGGGTGGCCTAAAGTCGGTATCAGCCAATCAGCACAGGAGTCTATCCCTTTTCACTAGCGCTAGACCAAGGGCATTGTTTTTTTGCATCTGTGGTGGAGCGCCACACCTACATATATGTATTTACCCAACTCCTCTGCCACGAGTAGGATGTGAAAGTATGTCAATTTTTAAGCGGAGTATTACATGTTTGAACTCAGTGGTTACATGTTCCTAGACCGGTTGAGGTAGCAATATTAAAGAACCAAGTCTACCCTATTATTTACGCATACTTTTGTGCATGATTTTCCCAAGGGCTTTGGCACTTTAGGAAATGCAGAACTGAATTTATGCACCAATTTCCTACGAATATATATACATTTATGTTTTTTTTAAAGTTGAGCGTTATTACAAAGCATCTAAAAATAAATGAATGAACTCGATGTTATGGAGTATTGGATTCACTTATTTTATTATTATTATTTTTTTTCATATATTTTCGGGTTCGTTAGATACCCTTTATCAAATGACTGTTGTTTCTGTTCAACGGATCTTTTGTCTCTGTTGTTATTGACAGCGGCAGTGTCTGTAAGAATTTTATAATAACGGAGTATTCCGATGTCAGCGTTCATATATATATATATATATATAAAGTAAGTAAAGTCGTCGGGGCGGCCTAAAGTCGGTATCAGCCAGTCACCGAGGGAGCCTATCCCTTTTTCACTAGAGCTAGACCAAGGAGATTGTTTTGGCATCTGCGGTGGAGCGCCACACCTACCATCAGCTCCTTACTTTACCGTACATATCCCTGTGCTTCGCATACGCTGAGTTGGCAAGGGACGGTATCGAACTAGAAACCTTGTGGTTTCTAGCCGAATGCTCTACCGACTGAGCTAACCCGTCCCTATAATCAGCATACCATTACATAAATAGTTGGCACGCAATGCATAACAGTTATCATCGAAGTAAATGGCAATGGGGGGGGGGGTTGAATATACAGGGGTGCAGAACTGTTTGAAACTGCAAGGGTGGACCGGGCAAAATCAGGAGAGCGTGCTAAAAACGTGAAACTCTGCCGACCAATTCTGGTGATCCCTGCAGGTCTGGTTGATCACATGAAATCACACGAAAGCAATCCCACTGCAATTGTTTTATCTCCCATTCCACACTCTGATTCTCAACATGATAAGTTTTTATCTTCCTGCAGCACAAAAGTGTGTCGAACACATGGTGGTCTCAAGCTTCACATGAAAGATCATAGTGATGCGTATACAACACCTGTTGACTCATTCAACACCGATCGTTATATGTGGCAGATATGTTCTAGGTTATGCAAGAGTTTGGCAGGATTGAAAAGTCATGATCAAGCTCACAAACGGATTACGAATGATGGAGTGGCAGTCGCCTGACAAAATATTGCGATCAATATAATATATATTTGTACTTTTTTATTATTATTTGGATTATTCGGACTATTGTCCTCATCTTCGTTGTTATTTGTAGAACGTTTCGGCCGAAGCCGAGAAAGTTCCTGAGTCCGACAAAAAATACATAAAGAAGGCCGGAGGGCACATCAACCGAAACGTTGTACAAATATCTATGAAGATGAGGACAATAGTCCGAATAATCCAAATAATACTATTTTTTTCCTGTTCATATTTTATTTATGTTTGTGCCTTTAGCATTAAGTATTGTTCAAAGCGATATTTTGTCTTTAAATGATATCATTTCATGTTTCCTCTTGGCAGTTAACATCGCTTTGAGGTACTTCAGTTTTGTATTGGTTTCCAAATATTGTTTCATTCTATCGATAAACACTAACCCCTCCCTTTGTTCCAGATGTATTTCTTATGGTTGGGTTATCGTGTTTAAAAAAAAATATATTGGTGTTTATAAGCACACAGCATTATTACTTTCTTTCATTGGGTGGTAATTTGAAATAGGTTGTCAGGGATTCAACATGAGAACAGCCAAACTACAGATGGCCGCATAAAC
>CM042148.1:28692599-28710099 GCA_023376005.1 Doryteuthis pealeii
ATATATATATTGCTTGAAGGCAATTACAATGCGTATATCGTTTAAAATTCGATAATTATAGAAAATAACCATGACAAGTGAATTTGGCAAACGATTATGCGATGCTAGAACATCGTACAGTCTGTTTCAACTTTATTAAGTCTCGTCAGCGATGGTCGAGGCGTGCTATTATCACTGACAGGTTAATTTCCTAGGGATTGTACGATGCGGACCGTTGGCCGAGCGGTAAAGTCACAGACTTTGCCTACTGGACTACCCGTTTCGATTTCTGTCGGAGGGAAATCGTTTGTATACATCGCTGATGAAACTTAATAAAGTTGAAATAGACTGTACGATGTTCTAGCATCGCATAATGGTTTGCCAAATTCACTTGTCATGGTTATTTTCTATAATTATCGAATTTTATACGATATACGCATTGTAATTGCCTTCAAGCAAAAATATAAATAATGATATATACTTTATCCAACAATGCTTCTAAAAAAACAAACATCCAAAAATCTTATATATATATATATATATATATATATATATATACATAATAATGGTATACACAGGAATAACCTACTCGAGTTTCATCATAAGTATCCTCAGAGTTAAACTCACTGAATTAATCAAGATATTGATTAATTGCAGCCAACTGTACGCCTGTATTTTGTTGTTATACCAACAAAATTTTATGAACAGCCACAAAATACACGCGTACAATCGGCTGCAATTGATCAATATCTTTATTATTTCAGTGGATTTAACCCTGAATATCCTTATGGCGAAATTCGAGTAGGTTATTCCTGTGTATACTATTATTATTATAATAAATTTGCTCTAATTAAGTTTTGAGCACTTTATATTTGTTAAATTGCTGTCTTATCATTGTAAAACTTGTATGAACTAACCATTGTGGCCAAATTCACCGGTAAGTCACCATTTTCATTGAAATCATATATATATATATATATATATATATATATATATATATATATATGTGTGAAGAAAAGGAAGTGAATCCGACGGTATGTAGTATATTAAGAAAGAATGAAAAAAAAGGTTTAAATGAGTTAAGTCGTGAGTTTATTGGCGGACGCTGCAGTGTTTCGATCTATTAATTAGATCATCTTCAGGGCATTTGTTGGTATATGGAAGGTAATAAGAATTTTTTATCACAGAATAACGAGAAAAGCGAGTGGTAGTCCTTGTTATTCAGTCTTTTTAAAATTTGAGGTTTGAAAAAAGGAGACGGTTTGAAATATGACGTCAAATATTCTCTTTTACGGTGTGAGTATGGGACTGTGTAAGTGTGTGTATCGAAAAGAAAGCATTGTGCATTTTTTAGGTGTGTGGTTGCGTGTGTGTGTATAAATCTTTTGCGATAAACGACAGCGAAACGAACATCAAGGTTGTGTATGTGTATGTGTCGGTCAATAAACTCACCACTTAACTCATTTAAACCTGTGTTTTTTTCATTCTTTCTTAATATACTATATATATATATATATATATATATATATATATATATATATATATATATTAAAGAAATGGATACAATAGAAACCGAGTAGACTCTCATCTCCACTGCGGAATTTCTGGAACCACATTCGTACAGTCCGGTCACTTGTGGATTCATCTCCCTATGCTTTGTTGATATTGGCAGCAGTTTCGGGGGCATTGTGCCCAAGCTTGAACTCATGCAACATAAGAAGGCGAAGGTCATGTTTAGGCATGTTCACCTTTGAAGGCCCCTATTTTTCAAAAAATACTTTCTATCTGAAAATAGATTAAATTTTATTTTTGAGCACACATTAATTATTATATATGCAAAAATTCACCTGAAATAAACAACAAATTATATGTTAAAATGACATGTCAAAACCGAGCACTTCAATCGGCCATTATTTTTGTAACAACCAAATAATTAAAGATAGATCTTAAAGTCTAAATAAAATTAGAACGAGATGAAGATAAATACTTATTTAAATTAAACCCAGTAAGCAAATAAATTGACACATTCGTGTCTGCAGTTCCGAGTAGAATATGTAATTTAATTTTGTAATATGATAGCTGGCGAATACATTAGAGAGTGTGGGGTTTTATATACTGCTGGGGAAATTCGGCTATGGGCACAGAAGAAGACAGTGGTCGATTTCAGTGTGTAATTTATTCCAAAAAAACAGTCGTTCTTTAATATCCCTGGGAAAGAATATATATTTTAGAACCCGCATCGACCTCACTGGTTTTCAGGGCTATTAAAGTGGCAAACGGCACCGCCCTGTGGCCGACCTAAAAAATATTGGCAAACAACAACTCCTTAAATAAGTGCAAGGCAGAAGCGCAGAATAAACAAGAGTGTACACTCCCCGCCATATATATATATATATATATATATATATATATATATATAATATATATATACTAATATATGAATTTATATTTACATATATTCAAATATTTGCATTTACATATATATTTATATACATATATGAATTTATATATATATATATATATATAATATATATATATATATATATATGAATTAAACATTTTTTGAAAAAACAAAAGATGTTAATAATCGCTGACAGAATCTGTTTCAACCTTTAGCGGTCTTCTTCAAGAGCGAAATATACATGATGGAAATACGGAAATAAATAAACCGTTAAACGATACGAAGGTACAAACGAACGTTTGTGTGAACGTTCAAGATACCTTAATCAACACATTTAATCCTCAGAAAACTTTCCATCTTTTTTTCAATTGTGTTGTAGACTTTTAAATTTACTACCTTACAGCTGGAATCATGACATTTTTTGATATTTTTATACACTTTTTTGATATTTTTACAATATACTCTTTTTGAGTTTTCCTGTGGATTATAAATGCTTCTGATTTTTAAAAATAAAATTAATTTTATTTTCAACACAGTATATGCATTTTAAAATTTAAATAAATTCCGGCTCCGGACTTGAAAAGAACAATGAATGGAACAGGGTTCTTTTTTGAGAATACGAGGTGTGTCATAAGAGTGCCAAGTTTGAAGCTCTATTTCCCAAGCTAGAAATGAACAATCAATGGAAAGTTAATCTTTTCAGAATACCATGTGTGTCAAGAGATACAAAAATATATGATACTTTTTTGACACACCTTGTATAAATATTCTATCTGAACTAATTTCACAATTTAAAATTATCCTCTATCTTGTGAGTGCGTCTGTAAGCAAGTAATCTTATCACAAATTGCACGGAATATGAGCTATTAAACGAGATTCTTATGCCTTGTGCAATATAAAACTAAATATACTAAAAGTTTTTCATTAATAACAGATGATTAAGTCGGTCATCTCAGTTGGATTGTGCTAAACATGTCATGGGATAATACTATACATTAGGCTACTTAATATTCCACCATTATTTATATGCAAGTAGTTTATGAAACAACCGCCCTTTTTGTCCCTCCTCTCAAGGGAATCGAATAACTCACGCTATCATCTCAAATCTGTTTTCTAATACATTGCAGCAATATGGCTTCTATATTTCAATTTGGATTTGAAAAGATAAAATAAAGACAGTTTGAATAATATTTGTTATATAATCTATGCGGTCGCATAAGATTATTGTCAATCCCCTGTAATTCTGAGGGGATGACCCCTTTCATACCATGGCCGGGTCCTTCTATGGAAAATTACAGAAGCCCGCCAAAATACGTGAAGTCACGTGGGACCTGTTCGGTCGCCAGTTTTCAGTTAGACGTCAGGCAGAGAAGTCGACCATTTTAGGTCCTGCCTAAACTGGAACTCACGCACGCTATGTTAGTTAGAGGATTATGTATAGTTAAGGAAATAAAAGTTTGGATAATTAATATGTTCTTGTGGTTAATGAATGTCTTGGTAACAAGACTAAGAAATGAAAACCAGCCAGCAAGAACATAGTAACAGAAAACCAGACCGAAGTCCCCAAGTCAACTCCAGACGCTAGGCCTTAGAAGATATCCAAGATCTTAGAAGATGCCAGACCAAGTCAAGATGATAGAAGAAATACCAAAGCCGGCCAGAAGAAAAGACGACTAGAAGTAAGAAGTAAGAAAGAGATATATAACATTATGATTATTTAATGCCAGTGAAGAAGGCGCTATGCAACATATTCACTTGTAAATATTAATCTCATTAATTCAACAAAATTAGGATTTTTATAATTTTTATCTGCATTTTGCGATTATAAAATCTTTGCATTCAGAAGAGACTTGGGCTGTGGAATCAGACGATGAATATGGAGGAACTACTCAACTGGTCATTTTTGTTGGTTACTTCTTCGTTCGTCATTCTAAGATAATTACGGAAATAATGGAGTTTCCCTTATTGTCTAATCAGTTTGCTAATCTTTTTTTCCGGGAATAGGGTTGGGGTGGGGAGGATCGACCGTTTTGCGATTGCCACGACACCCACTCCTACCCCTGTATTAAAAGAATATTCCAGTGAAAGCAATTACAAAAATTATTAATTAACACAACTCCTACCCCAGCTATGGTTAGCGGAATGAGAACAGGATACCCCCGTGGAATAAATAAAGGGTTAGGTTCAAAGTTCCGTGATGGCTCCCGAATACGACAAGAAAGTTCCCGAGTTCGAAAAGAAGGTTCCCGAGTTCGAGAAGGTTCCTGAGTCCGACAAGAAATACCTGAAGAAGGCCGGAGGGCATATCGGCTGAAACGTTGTACACATAGTCCGAATAACGCAGATAATACTAATCTTCAAGCCTCATCTCGAACATTCAGAGAAAAAGAATATTCCACTTTTAAATTTAGTAGGTAATAACGGAACTGGAATTCAGCAGAATCAAATCGCAATTTGATTAGAATTAAGTATGGATAAACCTATGAAAAGTCGTAATTTGAATATATTTATGGATCGTTTTTCTCTATCAGGATGTGATGATGTTATTCTTTATGTGATGCCCTGTCGGCTGGGGCGTTAGAATGCACCGACTGGACCTCTGCTGAGGGGTAACACTCCCCCAATGGGGCCACCTGTTGGCCGTGGGGGCGACCCGTGATGCTTAAGGATAGAGCCCGGGTGGATGAGCAGTTCATGACATGCAATACACCACTTTGGCCCTATTTTGGGCTAGACGGGCGGTCGGAGAGGCCCCCTCCGATCAATCGGCTGGTCACGTCAAGCCCTAGCATCTATAGGATTTTCCCAACCCTATTGCCCTTATGGCAAGCCCCAACCCCTTTTTATCATATGGGTGCTAGAAGGCGGTGGCTGCGGGTCTACATGTCCTGGGAATGACGTTAACTCTATCTGATGGTGAGGATCCAGTTCTGGAGGTTTGGGGAATGTGGTGCACCCCTTCATCACCATTGCTCCCTGGTCCACTCTGACCCGGAGTGGTAGTACCTGTTAGGGTCCCATCTATGGGTTAAATAGAAAAATGTATTAATAAAAAAATTGTATTATCCATTAAGAAATGATTTATTTCAAAACTTTATCGGCATTAAATGACCCAATGAGGTTGATATGCCGTAAAACAAAACAAACAAAACCAAACAAAAAATCTTTTTGTAAGGAACAATGCATTCATTTCATATATTTGTGGTATTAGATAAGATATCATATCTGTTCTTTTATCATGATTTGTGTTGTTGTTTTTCTTATCGGTTCATAACGTGGGATTATCCTGTTTTATATAAAATCTGTTATTTCTCCTTATTCCAGACAAAATTTTATAGTTATCTCTATAATTTCAAGAATTCTGATGATTAAAACGAATAATATTCCGTACAATCGCAGAACTCAGAAAATTTTCATCCCGTTGCAAAATGGATTAGGAATGGCTTTATTTTCTAAATTAACTAATTTCAATTGTATTTTTGCAATAAGAATCTAGATACGACGCTGCTTTATGTTGGTTAATTATATACATTATTGTGAGACTACCTGTTCTGCGCTCTGCACCATCAATGCACGATGTCTAGACCCCAAACGTTGTAACACTCTACGCTGGCCAATTTGAGGGCATGAGTCAGAAACAGGCTCACAAGGATTAAAAACAAACAAACAACAACTACAAGTGTTTGTAAACAAGCCGCGGATGGAAGAAGGGTGTGTGTGATACTTCGCTGTCTATCCAACTGGCTGCTACTGGCTATCCCTACCAGCAACCTTAACACCTCAACGAGCCGAGTTCTAACTAGCTTAGTGCTCGAGTTTAGCTGTATTTATGTCAAATTCCCCTTCCCCAACCATCTTCTCCGGACCTCACAGATGGCCAGCACTTAAATCGAATCGCAGACTTCTAGTCGTCATTAACCCTTAAAATTAAAGTAATCAAATATTTTTTCAGACACTACGTCTTCAATACGTCGACCATTATTTTTTTCAAAAGAGATTTTCTCATAAAAAATCCTTTTTGCTTTTAGTACCTAGATGCTTAAGATATCATCATCAAGTGGTCCCAATTCATGGTGGTCGTACAGGTCTCTTAAAGTTTACGACCTATTCTTTGGATTCGTAAAAAGATCAACCACCCACCCCTTTTACTTATGCCTGGCTTTAACCTATTCTCTTTCTTATTTATTTATTTATCTATTTATTCTGACCATGTTCGTCTTCAATCATAGTATCACATTATCGTTGTCTAATAGGTATTGACGTAGAAAAAAAGACCCGAGTTCAAATCCTGGGGGAGGCTTTTTATATTTAACTTAGCACTATTATTTTTAGGAAAGATGTGAACAAAACTATTCTCCTTTCTTCTATGGGTTAACAGTAGGGTAACCTGTCTAGGGGATGGAAAATTCTGAAGTCAGTCTTCGTTTAATATTTGACCAAGTGCCGTATCGTACCTGTGGCAGAGGGGTTGGGTAAGTACATACAGTATGATCTAAAGATATGTACATGATAATCATTATATGTTTACCAAATGGCGTGTTGTAGTGGCTAATGTGATGGACGGTGACATCGTAGAAAGCGAGTTTCAAATCCAGTTTCGGATTAATAACCTTGGAATGATATGATCCTCTTTATCCCCCACCTTTTGGGTTAAATAGTACCAACATTTTTAAAGGATGGCCTTGTCAGTATATAATCCGCAAAGATTAATGTGTCATGGTCGTCTGCATGGGGATAATTTGATGTAGTTTTTTAATTAATTTTTTTATTTTTATTCATTCATTTTATTTTTTTTTGTGGTTCGAGTTTTATTTATTTGGGAGGTTTTATTTTTTTTGAGGTTGCGGGTTCGTTCAATTAGGAGGTTTTATTATAGGTAGGGTTGCTATGGTTAGTGCATTAGTTATTAAAGAAGTTGAGTATATGGGTGCCGGTGTTAAATACTATTTTATTTATATTGTTTTTATTCTAAAGCTAATTGCTTCTAGGATTTGTAGATGTTTTTTATTATTTTTATATAGTGTCATATTATTGTTGGTTATATATATATATATATATATATATATATATATATTATATATATATATATATATATTATATATATATTAAAGAGCGAGAAAGCGTATACATTGTAAAATATTGAATTTCTAAAAAAGAAAAGCTAGGGAACCCTTATGTCTTAATTTTATTTTTTCCTTTTTTTTTTTTTTTTCGGTCAATCTCTTCAGAGAAAATTCGCTTGACAAATGTTGAAAGAAAACAAATTGGAAAAAAACCGAACGAATCAAGGGAGGATGAGAGGAATAAGAAGAAAAAGAAAAACAAAAAACAAACTCGTCTTCATATATATATATATATATATATATAGTCATCCACAGATACGTGTTTCGACTTATCAAGTCTCTTAAGTGTGGCTAGACATTTTGTGAGTAACCTACAGCCGGGATAGAACTCCGATCGATTCAGAAGCAGTCGGTCAGCTTAACCGCTCGGCCATCGTCACCTACAGAATACGAAGGGGATTTTAACTGTTTTAATACACACCTCTGTATGTATGTAAAGGCCGCCATAGAGTGCTACATCCCGTTTATAGGAGAGCGTTGCGTTTACGCTTTAGTTGGCGGTCATCACCGAAATACCCCCCAAAGTGCACAACGCCAGGGGGATGAGAAGCATATATAGTCATCCACAGACATGTGTTTCGACTTATCAAGTCTCTTCAGTGTGGCTAGATATTTTGTCAGCTACCTACAGCCGGGTTAGAACTCCGATCAATTCAGCAGCAGTCGGACAGCTTAACCACTCGACCATGGGTGATTTAAAACATGTTAACGCTTCAGTAGAAGTATCTTAAAGTAACCATCTGTTCATAATCCCTGTCACATATTTTTTCAATTTTCCCTGAATTGTCTAAATTATATTATAACTGCTTAATATTTAATGCCATTGATTAGATAAGTATTTTTTAATCACACGCAGAAGATTTTTAAAATATATTGACACAAATGTATGGTAGCTTGGATGGAATTTACGGCATGTCAACCCTAGGGTTATCTTATACCAAAAAGGTTTTTTTATTCATTCTTGTTGGGCATTTAACTTATCTAATTAATTTATTTTTTAACTCAATCTTTTTAAAACTATTTTTTATCTATTTAACGGATAGATGTACCCATAACAGAAAATACCACTTCGAATCAGAGTAGACCTGGGAGTAATGGCAATGAATCTGTACTCCACACTTCCCAGAGCTCCAGAATTGGAATTTCACCACTAGATGCAGTTACCGCCATACACAGGACACGACAAAGATGGTGGGCAGTCATACACTGAAATCATTTGATAAAGGTACTCCCATGAAGAGTGTTAAGTTTTATTCGATTGACCGAATGCATTTAACAGCATGTCATCCAACTAAGGGTTATTATATGCGTAGAGGTTAGGGAATCGCATTTATTGTACGGTCATATTTAATTTTTTGTGCTGCGATCCTTAAGCTCTTTTTTTTTTTGCTGCACACTGTCCTATAGAATACGAATGATTTTGAACTGATTTATTCGAACCATAAATATATATACCCACACTCCAAATTCTCTTCTAAGTCAACCGACTGACTTCATAACAATAAAAGTATCATTCCCTACACAATTGCCCCATCCAATTTTCTCTCATCCCTCACCCATTTACCTATTCCTTATAAAAGCAGAATGTACAAGTACTTATGTAAATAAAGTTTTGAAAAATCTTCATCTAATAATGAGGCGAAATATCAACTGAATTTAACTGCCTGTGTTGTTATATCCACACTTTCTTCTATTCTCAACCACATTATTTGGATTTAAGAGAGGTTAATAAGAGGTTAATATTTACGACCAGTAAATATTTGAACATTGTCTGTTTTTAACTTGATAGTTTGTTAACTATACCCCGAAGTTGATGAACCATACAGTATCCTGAGTACCAAGGATGGAGGGTATTATGACGTCAGTTTTTTTTCTCAGAAATGGAATATTTCTGTATATAAGGTGTGCCCCAGTTCACCACCTGGATTTATAGACTAGCCTAAGTCACGTGGTTTATTACTCCGGCCAATCACCAACCATACTGCGTGGCCGATACACTACTTTACCCCACAACACACACACACCTTGGCACTAATTCTAATTGCATTCATTGAGGAGGGACTCAGGATTACCAATACTCAGGATTACCAATACTCAGGACTCTTTACCAATGATCCAATTCCACTGACCTAGCGTTCTGGCTTAAGGCCAACAGGAATATTTATCAAGGAATTGCTAAGGATTACCAGACGATTACCAATACATAGGAATCTTTACCAAAGTATTACCAAGGAAGGCCTACAGGATGGACCAAAAGATTGTAACACTTATCACCATTAAAAAATGATAATGCCCATAAAATCTACAACAAATACTGGTCGTAACTATTTGAACAAGACAAATAAGGACTACACGTATATTCTCTGTTTTAACTATTTAGTTGTCAATTAAAACTTCGAAGATGTTCGTCACATCTGCTGGCAAGAGTGCCGAAAGCTGTGAAAGCCAATACGTCATATTTCATATTTCTTCAGAAACATATGACCAGTACAAAATGTTAATTCCCATGAAATCTACAGGTCGTAATTATTTGCACAAAATACTTATGACAAGTACAATATTGTTCAGAATCTTATAACCAATACAAAATAATAATACTTATCGAGTCTACTGATCGTAATTATTCAAACAATAACAAGAATGATCAGACGTAAATGTTCTATTTGTTCAAAGACTTATTAGAGGAACTGATTGTTAAGAACATTTTAATGAAATAAAAATCCAGCTTGAAAAAGAAGCCTTAGACATACATAGAATTCTGCCATAACCATGAAAGGTAAGATCGCTTTCTAATTGTTCCTGAAATGAAAACTGTAAAGTTGCATAAAAACGGCAGAAAGAAGCTCTGAAGAAACCGTTGAGGGAAGCTTAACAAAATAAATGGTATTTCTTGAAAGAAACAGGAGGTGGGTGCGTCGATGATAGAGGGGTAGAAATGAAGACTCGGACAAATAAAAGGTGGGGTGGGTGATTGTCGGTACGAGATGATGAGAGAGAACACCTAATTGGCACAAAGCGAGCAAATGAGAGCAGGATTTAGACAGTTATAATGAGAAAACAAAGATGGCATATAATTGTCGCTAAAAGCAAGACGGAGAATGATAAATATGTGGAAAATAATAGGAAAGGAGAGAGGCACAGAGAGAGAGAGAGAGAGAGAGACAGAGAGAGAGAGAGAGAGAGGGAGAGAGAGAGAGAGAGAGAGAGAGAGGGGGGTGGTGGAAGAGAGAGATGAATAGAAAATAAAAAGAATAAAAGAATGTATGTGTATCTAGGGAAACTGCAGACCAAAAAAGTGATATGCATTAAAATGTAGATTATTAGGAAGTCAGAATATATATATATATATATATATATATATATATATATATATATATATATATAGGTGTGTATATATAGATACATATATATGTATATATTTATATATGTGTGTGGTTGTTTATGTGCCTGTCTGTCTGTATATATATATATATATATATATATATTATATATATATATATACATATACTTATATATATATATACACTTATATATATATAATATATATATATATATATGTGTGTGTGTGTGTGTGTGGAAAGAGAGAGAGAGAGAGAGAGAGAGGAGAGAGAGAGAGTGAGAGAGAGAGAGAGAGAGAGCGAATTAAGCACACCACTGATATTTTTCCTGTATGTAGCACAAAAATATAAATACATAGAGGTTCAAAAGTAAATATGATGACCAATAATATCCGCTCTGATTGTATCACACACACACACACACACACACACACACACACACACACACACACACATTTATATATATATATATATATATATATATATATATATATATGAAAGTAAAATGGAAATTAATCCGACTGTATGAATAAGATATAATGAAAAAACAAACGATGTTTACAACTGAAATAGGCTCATCAGAAGAGAAAGTGTGCAAACCGTTTCGGGGCCAATTCTCTTGACGATTTAAAAAGCAACACCCGGCCCATCCTCAACTAATATGAGGACCCTATTGCATTATAATGTATCAACCGCACGTGGGTCGGTCATCAACAAAAATAAGACGGGAAAAAGACCGTTAGTAAAAACAGAACGCTGCTAGTCAAACGTTGGAATTAATAAAAAAAAAAAAATTGTGCTGTCTGTATTAAAAATAATATGAATTTTATTTAAAAATAAAATGAATTTTATTTAAAAATAAAATGAATCTCATTTTCAATTTTGAAAATAAATATATATATATATATATAAAATAAATAAATATATATATATATAAATTGACATTGGTAATATATTTTTCAGTAAGTATAATTAAAGAATGCTCAATATCATTGATAGAGCATGTTAATCTAAGTTAGGGTATAGAAAACATTAGGTCATTGGCATTTGGTAACTGGCAGATTCTCAACTCTGCGATTTTCATAGTCGAAAGACTCTAAGACACCAAACGTTGTTGACTTCATATCTTCGTATCCTGGACTCAGGGCGGTCTTCCGATCTATAGCTCTGCTGATGAGGCCTAATAGGCCGAAATGTACATACAGAGATTGATTTTTCTCGATTTGTTTAGCCATACATTTAAATAGGTATTCCCGCCTAATTCATTATTAATTAATTAATTTTCAAAATTAGGTCCGACTCCAATTAAGCACTTATTCTCCCAAAAATTATCGGCAAAAAGCCATTCTAAACAAACCTTGTTTACAACTTATATATATATATATATATATATATATATATATTATATATAGAGAGAGAGAGAGAGAGAGAGAGAGAGACAGACAGACAGACAGAGATAGATAGATAAATAGAGAGAGAGAGAGAGAGTGAGAGAGAGAGAGAGAAAGAGAGAGAGAGAGATGGAATGAGACAGATAGGAATATTTCTTTTATGCTATCTATTTTTGGATAATTCCCAACCTCAGGTAATAGTCGGGAGAAAAAAAATAGTTCTGGCTAACAAGAAGAGAGTCCCTTTGGTTTTAGTTTTCCTTATCCTTGACCGATTCCCATTTTAAAAAGCCCAGTGTGTCCTAATATTTACCCATATCTAGAGGAAGAATAGTTGGATTCGTACCTTTCATACAAGTATTAGCGCTATAGGAAATAAGCAACGGTGTACAGTAGTTGATCTCGTCTCACGGTGTGCTTTTCTTATGACAGTAACCATTACACCACACGCTTTCAACAAATTTCGATTCATGAAAAATTTTTGAATATATCTTGGTAGTTATCTACTCAGGATTAGCTTCACCATCAACTAAATGACAAATATGTGTCCCCCAGTGAGAGTCGAACTCACGAATAATAATCGAGATACCCCCGTGGACTAAATAAAGGGTTGGGTTCAAAGTTCCGTGATGGCTCCCGATTACGACAAGAAGGTTACCGAGTTCGAAAAGAAGGTTCCCGAGTCCGAGAAGAAATACCTGAAGAAGGCCGGAGGGTATATCGGCCGAAACGTTGTACAAATAACAATGAAGATGAGGACAAATCTTCTCTCTGATTATTACGCTATGCAAATCGCTCATAGGAGCGCTTTCAGTGGAATCTATGATAATTTATTTCTATAGTTTTTATAATACAAAAAAAAACTTATAGAGGAAAACAATGTGCTGCATAAGATAACATCGTTTCTTTTATTCCGGAAAATAATGGCTTATATTAAAAATTGTTTACTGGTAATTGTCTATTCCCAATCTTATTTCATCAAACCCAACCTTTGATTGGTCCGGAGCAAATGTTCGATATATCATTGCAGATAAGAAATCTTTCATTTATTTAGAAAATGAGATACGCTGCTTTTTACAGATCTAGTCTAGACTAAAAGCTTAGTTGTAAAAGTAACCATTTATTCGCTGATTTGATATCAAAGTTCTTTTTTTAGGTCACCAGGTCGGACCGGTTGTAAAATACAGTTGCCAACAGAGAGCTGAAAAGAAAATGGAAACAGAATGTCCCCTCTTTCTTATACGATCCGTATCAACGTAAAGAAAGTGGTTTAATTTTTTGGTTGAAAATATACTTATCTATATTTAACTTGAACACATTTGATTTTATCGCCGAATTCCCTATCTGTAAAGATATCTTATATTATTACAAGTGTACGTGGTTAACGTCTATTTTTAGAGTTTTTTTTTAAATTATAAAACTATTAGTTAAACAGCCCAGTCTGCCCTACTATCTATCTGTAGCTAGAGGGAGAGTAGGATTCATAACTTTTCCAAGGGTATTAGCGCTAAGTGAAATGTAATTACCACATCCAGGATTTGAACTCGGGGCGACGAGTCCTTTTCCCATGACTTTAACCATTACACCACTGCTTTCCACATCTCGTGTATATAATGGGAGAGAAAGAGACAGACAGATAGACTGGGTAGATAGAGATGATGGCTCTTACTGTGTTGTGTCTGCCTCCTGGTTCTTCTGACTGAACCTGGTTCTCCAGGTATGAATAATTCTTTATTTTATTTTGCTCAGACTGTTGTTTTTTTGGACCATATGACATTTAGGCACCCCTTTTTGATCTCGATTAAGAAAGGACATGTTTTTCATTTACACCGTCAATATCCGGTTGTTTTAACGGACGGTTTTTAGGTATTTTTTTAAATTATGAAACTAACCCCTAACCCTAACCCTAACCACTAACCTAACCTCTAACAAACAACCGGATATTGATGGTGTATATGAAAAACATGTCCTTTCTTAATCGAGATCAAAAGAGGGATGCCTAAAGGTAATATGGTCCGTTTTTTTATATAAAATAATTGTAGTTACAAACACATCTGAATGACCCGCTAGAGAACGTTCATCCGAAAATTAATTGATTGGTGTAGCGAGATGGAAGGTCCTGAGTTTTGCGAGGACTACTATTAGAAAAGGAGGAAGAAGTAAAGGCTTAAAAAAAGTGATGAACATAAAACAGGTTGTCGTGAGTTTGACCGGGGCTTGACCCCCCGAATGGAGAATTGAAAGCCAACCGGAAGTTTTGGGTGTTGACCGGAACAGGAAGTCACGTGGTGACGTGGAACGACAAAGAAAAATACCGGCCTCATTTTGCTTTCTGAGGCCTAGCGGGACGGACGGGCCTCTTGTCCCTTGTGTGGGATACAGTAATTTAACAGTGTCCTCTCTCTCTTTCTCTCTGCCTCCCCTCCTCTCCGACACAACCCACGAGACGAACCCAGCCTGGAAATAAAAGCTAAGCAGCTTGTGACGATATATATTTCTCGCGTTGTACTTTTTTATCGATAAGATGACCGCCACGTGCCGAACATCTTTTTAGTGTCGTGAATTTGGAGGCACGTTGTCAAGACCCGCTATACAACATATATCGCTATTAGAAAGTTACTCATATCCGTTTTGGTACCGTGAATATATCGCCACGTTACATATATCGCTTTTGGTACTGTGACCATATATTGATATACAGCCACGTTACAATTGGGCTTTGTATCCCATTTACTAGTTGCAGGTACACATATCCAATCCTGAGTTATTTCAATCTTGTGTTGTGTGTGTCTTCTTACAATTCTGCCATGAGCAAATGTAGTTGAATTCAATATTTTCCACATTCTAGGGAATATTGCAGACAATGTTCTTCCATATTCTGACACTAAATGTGACTTTTTAGAGTCATATTTCATTCACTTTGTTGCTATGGAAATTTGTAAAGGCAAACGACATCCTTCACTTTGTTCTAAAAACTTTCTGTAAGATAATATACACGATTCCACCTCAAATTAGACAGTGTGAAGTTGATTTTAATCACAACGACTCAGATATAGACGTACATATGGTTACGTAAATAATATATATATATATATATATATATATATATATTATATATTATATATATATATATATATGATAAGTAAATACACATTAGCGATGTGTTTATAATATGGCTTTTTTAGCCGACAATTTTTGGGAGAATATGTGCTTAATTAACGTCGTACCTAATTTTGAAAGTTAATTAATTAATTAATTAATTGATTAGGCGGGCATACCTATTTAAATGTAAGGCTAAACAAATCGAGAAAAATCAATCTCTGTATGTACATTTCGGCCTATTAGGCCTCATCAGCAGAGCTATAGATAGAAAGGCCGCCTTGCGCGTGATTCGAAACCCGACTGTCAAGCTGACAGGCGAAGACCGTAACCCCTACACCAAACGGACTTTCTTAGATTTTTCGTTTTGTTTAGAAGTAGGTTCCTATTCCTTTTATAGTGACTTCTTCTACACGACAGTATGAGAAGTAAATACACATTAGCGATGTGTTTTGATATGGCTTTTTTTAGCCGACAATTTTTGGGAGAATATGTGCTCAATTGAAGTCGCACCTAATTTTTGAAAGTTAATTAATTAATAATTAATTAATTAATTAGGCGGGCATACCTATTTAAATGTAAGACTAAACAAATCGAGAAAAATCAATCTCTATGTGTACAAATATATATATATATATATATGTGTGTGTGTGTGTGTGTGTGTGTGTGTGTGTGTGTGAAAAAGGATTGACTTAAAATAAGTTGTTGATTTCTTTCTTTTCAAGTGAATACATTACAGGAATGAATAAAACAAGAACGTCTGCCTCATAAAATAGCCCAAGGATTTCTTACCGGATGTCAAATCAATTAAAATGCAAGCAACCAAAACCAACCAACCAACCAACCAACCGGACGAATTACAATAAAAGAAATCTAAAAAAGGTAATTTATCTACAAGATTAATAATAATCCGGATGAATTTCTAAGACCGTGTTGTGTGTGTCTGCAGCCGAATTTCTATAACCCTGCCAGGTGCAATTGTAGTCGGATTCCATATTTTTCCACCAACTAGAGAATTTTGCAGATAATTAGTTTTCAAACCGAATGCGACTATTTTTGCCATCGTTTTTATTCACTTTGTTGCTATGGAATTTTGCAAAAGCAGACGTCATCATTCACTTTTTTTTCTGAACGGATTCTGGAATATACTAAGCACGATTCTGACACAGAATTGCGTCAAATTAGACACTGTGATGTTGATTTAATCAGAACGACACAGATATTAATATAGATACAGGGACCTACATAATTCAAGCACTAATATGTCAGAAATATTAATCAAAATAAATTATAATACTTAGGTTTTATAATATTTCATTTAAATGTTATATAGAAAAATGTGTCTATTTTGTTTTGGTTTGGTGGTTGGTTTTGAAGGCTATCACAATGCAAGTGTAAAGAAAATACGGTAAAAAAATTATTTAACTAGAAATGCCATAACAAGATGACAACTATTTCAGTTCCAGTGTTCTTCTGAAAAAAAGATTTTATCTTGAAATATCAAGAATAAATTACAGGTTAACAAACAACACCATTATTACCTTATTATTTTTTCTTTAGACCTGCATTGTGATAGCCTTCAAAATCAACCCCCAAACCAAAATATACAGAATGCTTCAAGCAAATTATAAAACTCTTTTATATATATATACAACAGATGATTTTTGAAACTTTTTTGTGTCATATATCTTCCAAGTTCTCTCCTCTCTCTCTCTCTCTCTCTTTCTCTCTCTCTCTCTCTCTCTCTCTCTCTCTCTCTCTCTCTCTCTCTGTGTATGTTTATAAGATTAATACGTTAGAAAGTATTCCTTCCCCTCCAACTGAAGCTGGCGTTAATATTGCACTTGACCTCTGTAAAATCAATCTGCCAAGTCTAGCGCTAGCAAAAAGAGGGCATACTCCATAAGATGATACCGACATTAGGTTACTTCCCAAACTGGGTTTAACATGGTTTCATTTAAATATGGAATACAGGGAAAAATCGAATCTTTGATCGATAAATGTGATAAAAATACATAAGACAAAAGGTGCCCTATAGAATGTTCACATGTATACGCCATAAAAAAATGATAAACTGATAATATTTATATTTGGCAAGACTTCATTTAAATATTGAATAGAGTAACATATATTATCAGAAGGTTCAATAGTTAGAATTGTCAGCAAATG
>CM042148.1:28715099-28785099 GCA_023376005.1 Doryteuthis pealeii
AAAATTCTGAATTCAAACCATCTTTATTCTGCAACAAGTTTGACCATGCCTAGCATCGTGGAAGGGGTTACTTTATACTAACCCGAGTTTATAACTTATAATTCCTTATGCCTTGACCACCTCTTTTTAAATACATCAATGACAGCTCTGGGGGGAGTGACTGTGGTTTAGTGGCTTAGGGGCCGGGTTAGCTCAGTCGGTAGAGCGTTCGGCTAGAAACCACAAGGTTTCTAGTTCGATACCGGTCCTCGCCAACTCAGCGTATGCGTAGCACAGGGATCTGTGTGGTAAAGTAAGGAGCTGATGATAGGTGTGGTGCTCCACCTCAGACGCCAATACAATCTCTTTGGTCTAGCGCTAGTGAAAAGGGGATAGACTCCCTCGCTGACTGGCTAATACCGGCTTTAGGCCGCCCCGTCGACTTTACTTTTTACTTACATCGTAATAAACGATGTCGAATTCTAGTCGACCTATTACGTTCAATTGCGTACTAATACCACCAGGAAAGGTATGGAACCTGTCATCCCCAGCTATAGCTTAAATAGTACTATTAATGTCTTCTACAAGAACTGTTTTTCTACGTTGGAAATGGATTCAGCGTTCCGACTTCAAATCTTGTACGAGGCTGTTTTCATTTCACATACAGCAAATACTTTTGGGAGATGTATGCATCCAAAACGTTTCCATCCAACTACAGGAAATAGTGTGACACACTAGGCTCTTTAACCTTGGTAAGTCAGCAAGTCTAGGAGAAGGAAAACTCTGAATACAAAACTATTAAACTCTGATTAAGTAATTGGGACCATATATCGCATCCTTCTTGTGTGGAGGGGTTGGTAAAAATATACAAGTATAGCAATGGCATAAAAAACCAAGAAGTTTGATAAGCCTTGAAGCAAAGAAAGAAAAACAATTATAGTTTTTTTTTAAATAATATCGGAAAACCGATAGTAGAATTATCTTCCCCTACCGCTAGGGGGCGAAACGCCAACATACAATGTTGGCGGCAAAACCAAACCCTATCACTTATTTGAAAGCTGTCGACATGAGGAGTCAACTTAACAAGTGCTCCATCCACCGCCCACTTAAAAGGGCAGTTAACTAGGTGAGTCGCTAAAAAAAAGCACTCCCCAATATTTTACTTATCCTAAGAACTTTCACCCGGAGAGACGTCTCAACAGCAATCCAAAACGACGGCGAGTAGAAATCCCTTTCTAGCACTAATTCACCAACGAACTGTTAATTTCACCTCTCAAGATAAGTCTTGTAGCAAAGCCAACACATTTGCAGCAATTGTTGTATCTTTATAATACAAGTGTATTAATTCCATTGTGTTGTTTGTCTTCTTTCATCCGAAATAATTGCCGTCCATCGGGAGAATAAGAGCTCCCTACGAACCCCGGTTAGCTCAGTCGGTAGAGCGTTCGGCTAGAAACCACAAGGTTCCTAGTTCGATACCGGTCCCCGCCAACTCAGCGTATGAGTAGCACAGGGGTCTGTGCGGTAAAGTAAGGAGCTGATGATAGGTGTGGCGCTCCACCTCAGATGCTAAAAACAATCTCCTTGGTCTAGCGCTATTGAAAAGGAGATAGACTCCCTCGCTGTCTGGCTGATACCGACTTTAGGCCGCCCCGTCGACTTTACTTTACTTACGAACCCCGTAATTCCTCTTAATAAATAGCATGAGTTAAGGTTTTAATATCAAGTTGTTTTCCATTTCTTTGTTGTTATCTCTTCTGTTATACGTCAAATTGTCAATCTTAAATCTAAGTTTACGTTCATAGATATTCGTTTAATCCCAAATAAGATATAAATTCTTTTCTACCTTTACAATCCCCACTTTTGAAGATAGCATCCAATATTTTCAATGTATTGGATTTTTACACTATAAAAAACATAACACACGTCCATTTCCATTTTAACACGTCTTAACAGTTCCTTTAAATCGCCAAATATATTTTTCAAAGACGTACTTCTCTTATAGATGGCGAAAAATATATTATGTAAAAAATAAAGGTAGAAAAATAAATAAATTTATCGATTTTGACTGGTTGCATTCAAGAAATAAAGTATATTTCCGCCCTAGACAAATGGAGTAGTACGAAAGGGTAATGCAGATGGTACTTGAGTTTACTGTGGACAGCGGATTGAGAATAAGATGGTGAGAAACGAGTGACTTTTCTCTTTTTCTTTTTTTTTTTTTACAAGGAATGAAAATATGAGTGAAGTTTAATCTGAATTCGGAAATGAAACCAAATTATTAAAAAATGATAAAATAAAAAGAAAGTATGAAATACAAGAAGATTGGATGCTGTCGAACGAAGAGAAACGTTGGGGAAAATTGTGTAAATCTATGAAAGAAAGAAAAAGAAATGATATGACACTGATGTGAGTAAACACTGGATGATATGTGAAATTGAAAGTAGAAGGATAGGAAAGATGGCATATTAGGGATTAAAAAAAAAAAGTCAATGATAGAATCTATCAGGAAAAATAAATGTAGAAGACTGCGTACACACTTATATATAATATATATATACGCACATATATGTTTAAATATTTCAACACTGATGTCTTATTTACAAACGATGTTACAAAATAAATACTGCCATTATTATGTATTCCTAACCAAGTATATTTCATATATGAGGTTGCATTGAGCATTTGCAGTAAGAATGTTGTTCTTTTTGAATATATATCTTTGTGCGCGGGCAGACAAATACACAAACAAGTAAATATATGATCATAAATAAATAGTATATCAATAATATCACACACACACACACACACCACACACACACACACACACACACACACACACACACCTATCCCCCAGACATATATATATATATATATAATATATATATATATATATATATTTATTTATTTATTCCTCAACTACCATATTACGCTAACAATATTAGCATAATAAGTACGTTAATGCTTCACTCCTAAGCCCAACCTAGTATAAGTGTCTCCTAAAACGGATACAAATACTAACATTCACCTCAAATATATATATATATATATATATATATATATATATATATATATAATATATATATACTTGACTTGAAAATCGCATAGGCGAGAAACACTCAATTACCAAGCCCCCTTGACTTGATGCCTTCGCGACCGTAATTCTTTTTGCAAGTCTGGGGAAATGATTTTGTTTAAACTTAAAACCAAAATATTGTATGGAGGTTGATTTCGCTGGCTGTTTTTACATATTCACTCCAAGGTCACTGAAATCTATTGAATTAATGTTTTTCAAAACTGCCTGGAATTCCTGGTGTGGGCCTGATTACTGGGCCTGTAGAATAACACCGTTTGACACTAGTTGACAGTTGTCAAACAAAAACTCAGGATTGGATATTTGTACATCCAACCAGCAAATGGGATACAAATCCCAATCATCTTAGATTCGGATGAACGTTCTCTTTTCAATACTTGGTCATTCAGATGTGTTTGTAGATAGAATTATTTTATATAAAAAAAACAACAGTCTGAGCTAAATAAAAAGAAAAATTAGTCAGTCCTGGAGATGTAATTATGAACTTTTGTTTAGTAAATTAGCGTGTCCCAGAAAAAACAGAACCCACACATTTTATAATAAAACTGTTAATTTTCCCATTAAACAAAAATTACGATTTAGGGTTAGGGTTAGGGTTAGGGTAAGGTTAGGGTTGGTGTTTAGGGTTTAGGGTTAGTGTAATGGGAAAATAAATAAATCTTTTGGGTTCTGTTTTTTCTGTTGTTATTGTTAACGATGTACTGTCTCGTTCTTGGATTTGTCAACAACTACGGCAGCTCATTTCCACTAATCTTCCGACCCGTCACAAAGACACTCTGACCAGGTTGCGTAGATCCTAGTTCTGTGGATCAAAGAAAAAACAGCGTGGACACAGAAAGCATCGACAGATCAACTAGCCGGAGACACATGTGGTAGTCCCGGAGCTACGTTACTTCATCAAGTACCGTGATTAGGATAGGATTACTTATATATTAATCCGAAAGTGAATGCTATAACGCCACTGTAGTTCGAACTCGGTTACTACGATGTGACAGCGCAGGATGTTAGCCACTATGCTACGGGGATTTTGCTTCTCGATACTTTTGGATCATACCTCATGTAAATATGTGTTTGTGTAATTATTGCATGTATGCGTGTAAGAATATATGTATGTGTATGTATGTATCTGTGTGTGCTTGTGTGTGTCAGCATAAATCTATAAACATTTTTATAAGAAACAGACAAGCAAATTGTAAATCTCTTAACTATTAACATTCCGTTGAGAATTTTCTAAATCCAGAGCCCCATTCCTATAAGGATTTATCAATAAAATTGATGTACCACTCATAATCATTTGAACTAACAGACATTTAACCTCTAATTGTTTGGTCTCAACACTTCAAAACAGGAAACAATATACAAAGAAGAAGAACCAAATTCTTCTATTGCAATCAACATAACAAGACATTTTGTATTCTGTCATGTGCTATACTTCAGAATTCTAAATTTCAAGAGAAATGGTTTTTAACAGAATTAAATTGCTAAATGAAGAATTTTTTTCTTTTTTACTATCTTACTAAATCTATTTTATCTATTTTACTAAAATCTTATTAAAAATCACTTAAGGTGATTGAAAATGGCCTTTTCATTTAAGTTACCTGTTATTTCCTGTAAATCAAAGACAGCTAAATATGTTTAATATAAATTTAAAACAAGGGCATTTATTTGGGGTGGATTAGGAAAACAAATGTGACTTTTCGCCGGGTGGAATGAGGCGATATAGGATGTTAAGATTTAAGATTAAAAACAAAAGGAAGACAAAAACGAAGGAAACAGGTAAATATTATGTAATCCTAACCAACTATATTTCATACATAAGGCTGCAATGAGCCTTTTGAAATGTGTTTTTGTTCGAGCACATATAAATACCTATACATAAACAATTAGGTTTATGATAATATACAGATAGTATATAAACAAGATTATATAATATATAATATATATATATATATATATATATATATACAATATGTGTCATAAAAGTATCGAGATTGAAGCTGTATTTATCAAGATAGAAATGAACAATGAAGGGAACATTATGGATGTCTCACACTTGTAACATCCTTTCCTGTTAAGTGCATGTAGGCTATGATGAAAACGAAGCCGTGCTTGAAGCCAATGGCATTTTTTTAGATCTATTAATAATGGATATTCGCTTCCGGCTTTTGTCTGTAACAAAAATTACGTCACTGCTTACATCACATTACCCAACACATAATCCAACGTCATAACAGGAATAAATATACTCAAAATGTGAGCATGCAACGTTAGACAATCTTCATTGTTTCAATAAATAGATGCCCGGCGTTATATATTTATATATAGATTGTTTTATTCTAATATAATATTTGAAGCTATCGGAACTGTTTCCATTTCAAATTGTCTTTCTTGCTTTTTTACTCCTTTTAATAAATTTGACGATTTTACATACTTATGGTACACACTCTATGACATTGAATTTTCAGCTCCCATCCCCTCAGGCAATATCTATCAAAACATTATTTTTACATCGCCTGGAGGGTGTCTTTTTATTTTGCTAGTACATTTAATCAATAGTATTCCAATATGTTTCAATGGGATTTTGATAAAAGCTGGGGGGAAAATCGCATAGGCCAGATTCTGTCTATGAATAAACGCCGTTGACTTAATGTCCATGCTACACTAACTTAGATATACATGATATGTTATTACCAAGATAGGAAGGAACAATGAATGGAACGTTATTTTTTCTCAGAATAAAAGGTGTTTCATAAAAGTGCCGAGTTTGAAGCTGTATTTAGCTAGATAGAAATGAACAATAAATGGAACGTTAATTTTTTCAGAATACAAGGTGTGTCAAAAAGGTATTTTGGCACACCTTGTATATTAGTCTAAAAGTGAATGTAATATGGTTACTGTAGTTCGAACTCGGTAACTACGAAGTCACTGTTCAGAATATTAATCACTACGCCACTGGAACTTCACCCCTCGATCTTTTGGATCATATCTTATGTATATATGTTTGCGTAAATAATATATATATATATATATAATATATATATATATATATATATATATATTTACCAACCCCTCCTGACGAGCAGTATGCGATACAAGGTCAATTTCTTAAACGGAGTTTAACAAGTTTGAATTCAGAGTTTTTTTTTCTCCGAGACTTGTTACCTGGCCATGGTTAAAGAGCCCAGTCTGCACTGCTATTTACCCATAGCTGGAAGGAGTATTGGATTTATACCTTTCCTAAGGGTATTAGCGCTATGTGAAATGCAAATAGCTTCGTCGAGGAATTGAATTCGGGTCGACGAGTCCATTTCCTACGACTCTACCCATTAGCCAACGCGCCTCCATTGCTAAAAAGCAAATGTGTGAAATAATGTATATATATATATTTACCAACCCCTCAGCACGAGCAGGATGTGACACAAGGTCAATTTCTTAAGCTGAGTTTAGCAGGTTTGAATTCAGAGTTTTCCTTCTCCTAGACCGGTTGCCTAACCAAGGTTAAAGAGCCCAGTCTGCCCTACTATTTTACCCATAGCTGGAGGGAGAGTAGGATTCATACTTTCCCAAGGGTATTAGCGCTAAGTGAAATGCAATTACCACATTCAGAATTGGAACTCGGGGCGACGAGTCCATTTCCTATGAATTTAACCATTACACCACGCGCTTCCTGAAATAATGTATATATGTGTGCGTGTGAATGCATGTGTGTGTATGTGTGTGTGTGCGTGCGTGTGTGTGAGAAAGAGAGAGAGAAAGAGAGAGAGAGGAGAGAGAGAGAGAGAGAGAGAGAGAGAGAGAGAGCGAGCGTTAATCTATAACCTTTATTGTAAGAAAAGGACTAAGAACATAACAAAAGAAAAACATAAACGAAACAAACAGGTTAAAAGGGTGTGGTATTATCCAGTAAGCGGATGAATTAAATGAATGGTGAAAATATATTCGTCTAAAAGAACAACACCCCATTTTTATTCTTGCCAATGATTTACTAACACTTGTTTTGTGATATCCTAACAGATAACAGCTATAAAAATGTACAAAGTCACGAAAGTAGGACAAATGGGAAGATGGAGAATTTGATAAGAATTATTGTAAAATCATCCAATGAGATCGCAAAGTTCAGCTATGAAAGAAAAAACAAATTCCACTCTTCCGAACGGATTTCCAAATTACATCTTGAACTCGTTTTAATATAATATATATATATATATATATATATATATACATGATAATTTATATATATATATATATATATATATATTATATATATATATATTTATGTGTGTGTGTTTTGTGCTCATCATTTATACACTGCTAAGTCAAAACAGTCTAACCAGCAACATCTGGCAAGAATGACAGCTACTATCTCATAAGCACGGTGTAAATCAGGATAAGTAGGTATGTATTTGTTCAATCCTTTCAGTAACGTGGCACAACGTTGCAAATATATATTTACCAACCCCTCCGCACGAGCAGGATGCGACACATGGTCAATTTCTTAAGCAGAGTTTAACAGGCTTGAATTCCGAGTTTTCCTTCTCCTAGACTGGTCACCTATCCAAGGTTAAAGAGTTCAGACTGCCCTACTATTTACTCATACCTGGAGGGAAAATATATGGATTCATACCATTCTCAAGGGTATTAGTGCTATATGAAATGTAAACAGCCTCGTCTAGGATTTGAACTTGGGTCGAAGAGTCCATTTTCTAGGCATCTAACCATTACACCACGCACCTCTGACAATGTTGCAAGTATGGGGCATCCAGAAAGGGTACAATGTACTATTCAGTAGGAATGTCTTTACAAAACTAGCTTTCAAGCCATTACAACACAATGAGATGTCCCTATATAAATATAAGGGTTGAACAAAAACAAACATTTTGTAATCATATAAATAAATAAAAAATCGTTGGGGTGACCTAATGTCGGTATCAGCCAGACAGCGAGGGAGTCTATCCCATTTTAACTAGTTCTAGACTAAGGTTATTATCTTTGGGTCTGAGGTGGAGCGCCACACTTACAATCTGCTCCTCACGTTACCGTACAGATACCTGTGTTACTCATACAGTGAGTTGGCGATGGCCGGTATCGAACCAAGAATCTTGCGACTGCCTAGTCCAGTGTTTTACCGACTGAGCTAAGGCGCCGATATTGTTTTAATTCACAACACATCGGCTTATTTTTTGATTTTCATTTTTAGTTATAATTTGGTGATTAAATAATATGACAAAATTTATTTTTAATAGAACTCTCCATTCGATATATCAAATAGAGTATATATAGTAGGAAAGGCTGGGCTTTTTAACCTTTGTTCGGCCAACACTGTTGTGTCCATGTGTATCAATCCATCGGAGAACGTAACTTAGGTGTTCGTCCTTACTTCTTCAACATTGTTCAGCATGTATTGATCATCTTACTGAGATTGTTTGCAAGATGGGGAGGTACGTGGCCGTACAACTGTTGTTTTAAAGAATGCTGCTTTCGAGATTACTCCAAACAACACATAGCTTTCTTGTGTGATATCAATCTAGCTTTTACATCAAAGGATCTATAAGAAGACTGGACATACTGAACATTAAGAGTAAGTTCAAGTCTGTTAATTAATCTAATTATTTTTATCTAATGAAATAGTACAAGTATTTTTTAGATAATTTTTAGAAATATTAACTTATTTGGGGAAATAAATTCAGTGGTACCTAGACTTACGAGTTTAATTCATTTGACTCATAACTCAATTTACTCGTATGTCAAATACATTTTCCTATTGAAATAAACTGCAATGCAATTTATCCATTCCAGCCCCGCACTACACACTACATTTTTGTTTTTCTTTTTCTAAATAAGAAAAATAGTAGTGTATTGTATAAATAATAATAAAATAGAATGAATTGATATATCTTCAGTAATTTTTTGATATTTATTTATTTTTACATAACACTTTTCTTCGGTGTAATAAATTTTCCATCTCCATTATTCTGAAAGAGGCCAGTAGGAGATTACCCAACGAGTAGAATGTGACACAAATTCGCAAGTAAGATACATCCAGACAGAATCTAAAGCGCTATTCAGTAGTAATTGATCTGCGCGACTAGCTCGCTCAGTATTACATGCTGTGACGTCCTAGGTATTTAGCCAACCCGTTAGCCGCACGTAGAATATGACACAAATTCGCAATTATATAGCATCCAGCTAGGATTGAACTCGCTATGAAGATGTAGGTATTTATTTAACTTGTCTGCCACGTGGAGCATATGACACACGGTATCAAGTATGAGTCACCAGCAAGGATCATACTCGCTATTAAATAGTAATGGATCTGCGAGGTAAGCCTTTATATCACGATGGGGCGCCCTAGGTATTTACCACACCCGTTCGCCAGAGGTAGGTTGTGACATAAGATTGCAAGTAGGGGACACCCAGCGAGGATCGAACTCAGTATTAAGTAGTAGTGGATCTGCGAGTCTAACATGCTAACCACTACACCACGATGAGACTCTCTGAAATTAAGAGGCGAGTTTAAACTGAGTCATTTGAATGTATTCCCGAAGTAATGTAAACAAAAATACAGAAACTAACCAATTAACAAGCCAGTTGATGTTATAACAGATGGATGTAAATATTTCTTCTGTTTTTTCAGTAGAGGGTGCAAACATTTGGCATTACCTCTTTTTTGAAAAAAAAAAACAAGTTAAGAATGACATTTTTTTTTCTTTTTCAAACATATAACATTTAAAATATAGGCCGTCTAGAATTCCGCCTTTGTGTTTGTTTATGCATATTAAGTACATAAGTCGGATGTGTGCGCATGCGTTGAATGGTGCAATAATAATCAAGCAGTAAAATCGGAATTACTTTGATGAGGTACGTGGTGTAATAGTTACATTCGTTGGAAATGGCCCCGGAGTCCAAGGTTCAAATATTGGACACTGCTGGAGTCATTTCACTTAGAGCTAATAGCTTTATTATTGGGATAGGAACGGATTCAATTATTCTCCCTGTAGCTACCACATGGGCTCTTTTTTTCGTTAATCAAATCTACTTTGAGAGCTCCTCCTATTCGTCCTATTAAAAAAGTTATATCCTTATGAACAGAAGACAATTTTATCGCGTTTATCTGCACTAAGAGGATAAACATTCATGGAATATACAGAGAGACAGAGACAGAGAGAGATAGACAGACAGACGGAGGGAGAATAAGAGAGAAAGAGAGAGAGAGAGAGAGAGATAGCGATAGATAGACAGACAGACAAGACAGAGACAGAGGAGAGAGAGAGAGAGAGAGAGAGAGAGAGAGAGAGAGAGAGAGAGAGTGTGTGACTAAAGATGCTATTTATATATTTTATTATATTAAATATACACACACACATACAGAAACAGACAGACAGAAAGTCAGAGAAAGAGAGAGTTAGTATGACTAAAAATGGCATATATATATATATGTGTGTGTGTGTGTGTGTGTGTGTGTGTGTGTGTGTGTGTATTTGGCAGCATCTTCATTTCATTTATACAAGTAGAATTAAACAAAAGGCACATCTCCTGTTTAACAATTTTATTTTTTATCTTTTCTAATTTTCTGGCCAACTTTTTAATGTTTGGGTGGAATCGGTGGATAAGTCCACCAAAGTTCAGTTCCCGAGTACTTTCGGCACTTCGAAGTGCCATCATCAGAGGTGATGCATTCCAGTTTTTAAAAAAATATATTAATGTGGAGGCTGGAAGGAGAAGAATTGGTGAGAAAGGTGTTATAGGCATTTTAGAATGTGTGTACTGTATTGGAAATTAATTTTGTTTAAGGATGGTTTGTATTGTTTTATGTATAAAGCATCTAGTATTTGGAGTTTTTGTTTATTTTTTTCTTTGTGAAGAATGTGTGTAATATTTCGGTAATTAGAGTGGGGGCATGAATGCAATTTTAGGTGTTGTGAAATAGAGCTATTCTCTCTCTCTCTCTCTCTCTCTCTATATATATATATATATATATATATATATATATATATATATATATATATATATATGTGTGTGTGTGTGTGTGTGTGCGTGTGTGCGTGCATTTGGGCAGCATTCTTTCATTTATACATGTGGAAATAAACAAAATACAGGTCTCCTGTTTAACGATTTCATTGGTGATATTTTCAAGCTTTCTGGCTAACTTTTTTATATTTCAATAGAATTTGTGAATTAGTCCACCGAAGTTCAAATCCTGAGTACTTTATTATATATGGCATTGTAACGTTGTGTTATCGGAATTCTCTAACCACCATTGTTTGAAAAGTGAAAATCCACATTTGTAAAAAAAAAAAAATGGGTGACCAAGTCTTATCGATGGGAATAATTGAATGGATACTTTCCCGCCACATAAATATGGCGCGAAATCAAGCAATAATTCGTTATTTTATCAATTCTAAAATTGTATATCTTCATTTGAGAACTTTACGAGATCTGAATCAGTTGTTCCGCCATCATAATATCATTATTTCATCTAATCTAAAAGTTCTTCATGAATTTAAAACATATTAAAATATTAGAATATTGCTCTCTGCAACAGTCTAGCTCTTAAAGCCAATGTACAAATGAAATTACATATCTCTTTTTATCCATAAATCTCTCTCACTTTATCTCTCTCCCTCTCGCTCTCACTGTCTCTCTCCTTATATATATATATATATAATACATACATATATATATATATATAATATATATATATATATATAATATATGCGTGTGTGTGTATGTTTGTGTGTTGATATGTCGTGACTAATGGATATCGAATATTATGTGCCCTATAAATCCATATTATGAATTAGATTCGAGGCAGCAGTGAGAATAAATTTATTTCCCGCGGGAGAGAAACTTCTCGCTCTGACCGACTAATAAAATGGAAATAACTGCGGTAAAGTTTATGATCAGTAGACAAATCTACTTCAATTTCTTGATTCAATTAACAAAAGTAATTTTCATTCCTATTTCGATGAAAACCAATTATTGAGTCTAGCCTCGATCTGATGCCAATCACGAGATATATATATATATATATATATATATATATATATATATATATATATATATATATATATATATATGATTGTATCCAGAAAGAAAAACATACTGATCTCTTTCCGGAGCGGAGGTAGAAATTATGGATGTCAAAATTCAGTTGAATTTATCCATCAATAAATATGATATTTGTTTTGATTTCACAGACTGCTGCATTGTGAAAAAAAACAAAAAAACATAACAGAGAGCAAAATATAGAACAAAATAAAGCAATTCTATCTCGGCACTCTGGATAGCGGATGTGTCGAATATCTATTAAAGTTTAAACGACGACTGTCAAGTCAAAGGTCACCACTGCTGAAACAAGTAGGAAAGATGTAGGGCTTTTTGTAGCATCACACTCTTCTAACTTCTTCAGTCTGGTGTTGATTCTTCTGTCAGAGTGGCCGTCATCTCTTTTCCGGCTTTTATATTCGGATATTGGGTTCCTTCATTCATTTACATACTTCTTGCTATTTTTTACTTGGTCTTTGCTTCAAATGGGTATCTAATGGGCCACCTTCTCTCGGAAAGAACACTCACTAAGACATCTTTTGTATACACGTTTATTTATTTCACTTTAGTAAAACGCCTTCTATGTGCAGAGGAACTCCGACTGCAATCGGGTAGATGACCCCCTTACGGTAATAGGAATCGAAGATATATATCTATTTTAACAATTCTGACACAATTTATTAACTTTATATCTCAGCACCAACTGATTAAGTTTCCAATCTTTTTTGTGGCTTCTATAACATTTTGATCGCGTGACCGAAACCATCCCAGCCAAGCTATCAAAACTGATCTCAGAGATCAATGCCTACCAGTCAATGTCTCCGATTATATGATCTATTTTACCTTTCAAAATCTACGTTACTCTAAAAAATAATAGTCATACCTAATCTAGTTTCGGTATCAGTTTCGGGTTAGTTCACAGACAAAAATTTAAAAAATTAAAAATAACAAATGTTCACGTGGTGATTTTTTAAAGCAGAAACAAGTGAATCGCTGCGGTGGCTGAGCCGCTATGAGCGGCTAAAGAAGGGAAAGAGTTAACATTTGTTCATTGGTTGAAAGACGTAGCATTACCAGAAAGAAGAAAAAGAAGCATCAGTATTTAATTGACTCAGATATAGTTGGATTTGATTTGTGATTTGTTTTGTATTTTTAGAAGCGATTTTGAGAGTCTAAAACAAAATCTGAAGAAGACGCAAAAAGTTTTTTTCTCCCTATGAATGATTGTTTGAAAAAACTGAAATGACCGACCAGCTTAAATCAAATATTAAGTAATAAGTGTTGCAAACAAATTACAAATCCCTGTTTGTCAACTTTCGTCACCTGAACAGGAATGACGATAAACGACTTTTGAGTGCTGAAAGATAGAAACATCATGTTCGTTATCCGTTCTAGTCTATACTGTACTTTGCTAGGAACAAGATCGAACAATAACATTGGGGACCACTTTTGGACATAATTTCTGTTGAGTTTGAGTTTTCAATGGATTTAAACTAAAATTGATATGCTGATTTCAAAACTAGCAAGTTTTCTTCGATCCCATAAAGTTCTTTCTCTACAACTTACTCTCCAAATGAGAAGAATTGAATTGCTTATCTCGAAGTAATTGGATTAGTCAACTATTTGCGTTGATTATTTTATTTAATAGGAGTAGATTTTTGTTAGATCTGGTGACTAGGTCGATTCCCAGTCAAAGAGCAAAGATTAGCACATTTGTTAAGCGAATATAAGAATTTGGTGATTAAGACATGTATTGAGCCTCTCACAAGATATGCAAGCAGTGTGATAAGATTTTACGGGTGTAGATCAAGGAAGCACATGATAAGTTGGCATTTGGTACATCTATGATTTGGTGAAAACCAAAATATCATTGCACAGATTGTTAATTTTGATTAAGAAAAACCTCACCAAATAGCACTTTTGTTAAGCCAATATTTTAAATTAACATTTGATGATTAAGGCATGTATTGAGCCCCTCACAAGATATGCAAGCAGTGTGATAAGATTTTACGGATGTGGATCAAGCTTTGTTGGCAACAGAGCGTGGAATCGTGACCGAGATCAGAAGATACAAAAGGCGAAACTATCCACACTTGTGAAAAAATAGGAGGTGCGTGGTCTAATGGTTAGAGTCGTAGGAAATGGACTCGTCAACGCGAGTTCAATTCCTGGACGAAGCTGTTGACATTTCACATGGCGCTAATACCCTTGGGAAAGGTATGAATCCGATTCTCCCTCCAGCTATGGATAAATAGTAGGGTAGACTGGACTCTTTAACCATGGCTAGGTAACCAGTCTAGAAGAAGGAAACCTCTGAATTCAAACCTGTTAAACCCCGCTTAAGAAATTGACCTTGTGTCGCATCCTGCTCGTGCGGAGGGGTTGGTAAATGTATATAACAAGAAAAACAAATGTAAAATTGAGTATCCTAGTCTACCATCAGCTATACGTCCAGTGGGTATCGGAAGAAACACGTGGGATGCGACATCTGATTTACCGTATAAGAATGCTGCTTTTCTTCACCATATGTGTCAGCCTGCCGTCCTCAAAAGCTAACGATGTGAAAATGTTGCAATCTGTGTGATGTCCCATATTTCTTATGCTTTTCTCCGTTTTAGCTTTGTTGGCAACAGAGCGTGGAATTGTGACAGAGATCAGAAGATGCAAAAGGCGAAACTATCCACACGTGTGACGTCCCATAAAACTTATTTGCAGCGATTAAATTAAGATTTTTAGAATAGTTTTAAAAAAACTGTTTAGTCTCAAGAAAAGGTGGTTGCCATAGAAATTATATGTTATATTTATTTTTATAGTAATAAACGAAATAAAGAAATAGAAAAAAATAGACTGAAATATAATATGAAAATAAAGTATGAAATTATTAGATGGACAACAAACTATATGATATTAATAGTAGATAGAGGTTCTATAATGTTTTTTAGTTTTTTTTAGAACAGAAGTAGAGCTAATCGGCGTTGCCCGGGATAAAGTAAAAATAAATCTATGTATATTCATATATAGATTCGTAAAATTGTTTTTTAATAAACTGTTTTATTATCTTCTAATCTTTATATATTCTTGTTTTAAATTGTTTACATTTATTGTTATTTTTTATTGTAATTTCATTTTATTTGTCTTTTTATTTGCTTTTTATTGTTTCATCCTATATAAAAAAAATGTCAAATACAAATATATCATTGATTTATACCTTTATTTTATTTTTATCTAGCTTTTCTGAAGGGTATGAAGTGTACATGATTTTGTCCCGAAATCTCGGACAAAATAGGACTTAGATCTTATTGAACTTTAGTTTTTGCTGTTCTTCGCCAATTTTCCTTTCTAAAAGGACGTAAGTTTGGTCGTTGTTCAAACAAATATATAGACAGACATGCATAGGGACAGACTCTCTCTCTCTCTCTCTCTCTCTCTCTTTCTCTCTCTCTCTCTCTATATATATAATATATGTGTGTGTGTGTGTGTGTGTGTGTGTGTGTGGTGTGTGTGTGTGTGTGTGCGTGTGTATATATGTATGTGTGTGTGTCGCTGTGTGTGTGTGTGTAGTCATTTTATTTTTAATTTAATTTTTCAAATTTGTTATACATTGTAATTTGTATATATAGGGATGGGTCACCATGTTCGTTTTTATCGTAAAATATGAAATACTTTACAAACGTTTTGCAGTTAATTCCAAATGGAATCATCCCTTACTTACCAGTCATTTGGATTACCTAACACACACACACCACACACACACACACACACACACACACACATATATATATATATATATATATATATATATATATAGGTGAGATGAGTTCGATCAATATATATATATATATATATATATTATATATATATATATATTGTCGGATTCACTTCCTTTCTTCACACATATATATATATTATATATGTATATATATATATGTGAAGAAAGGAAGTGAATCCGACGGTATGTAGTATATTAAGAAAAATGAAAAAACACAGGTTTAAATGGGTTAAGTGGTGATTTTATTGGCCGACGCTGCAGTGTTTCGATCTATTAATTAGATCATCTTCAGGGCATAGGATAAGAAATTATTTATCACAGAATAACGAGAAAAGCGAGTGGTAATCCTTGTCATTCAGTCTGTTTAAAAAAAAATGACGTTTGAAAAAGGAGATGGTTTTGAAATATGACATCAAATATTCTATTTTATGGCGTGAGTATGGGACGCTGTGAGTGTGTGTATCGAAAGGAAACATTGTGCGTTTTTTAGGTATGTGGTTGTGTATGTGTGTGTATAAATTTCTTCTGTTACGATAAACGACAGCGGAAGTAAAACTCAAGGTTGTGTGTGTGTGTATGTGTGTGTGTGTGTGTGTGTATTGGTAAGAGGTACGGGAGAGATGTCATTGGGTCTCAAAAGAAATTTTTATGTTTTATATTAAGAGAAGAGAAGGAAGTTTGTGTGTGTGTGTGGGGGGGGAAACTGGTGTAAAATTCTCCTTAATTGTATCCTTAATGATAGTGTAATAAGCTAACAGTTCTATACAAGCTTTTACCAAAAAACCTTATAGTAAGGTGAGTAGCCGTGGTGTAATAGATACCGTACTAGACTGCATCATCGTTGTAACTGAGTTAGTACTTCAGTCGCGCTAATACTTTCACTTTCGGATTAATACACTTGAAAAAGGTATAAACCCTAACCCCCCACCTATAGGTTAAATAGTATCACTACTATTCTTCTACAAGGATGAGTTTGGAATAGATAACATTCAAAGGTTGATAAGCCATTAAAAAAAGAAATTAAAGTTTGGTTTAGATGGGACTCTAACGGGTACTACCACTCCGGGTGAAAGTGGAGCTGGGAGCAATGGTGAGGAAAGGATACTTCACATTATTCAGACCTCCAGAACAGGAATCTCAACATCAGATAGATTTTAACATACATGAAAACCCTCAGCTACTGCCTTCTAGCACCGACAAGATAAAAAAGAGTAGGGCCGTGCTATAAGGGCAGTAGGGTTGGGGCAATTATATACATGCAAGGGCCAAAGAAATTAAAACCTTCTGGGTGGTAGATACATTTTTTTTAATTCTCTAAATAAACCTTGCCAAATAGTTGAAGCATGGTACACGCTATTAGATACAGTTTTAATGGTAAAAACAAAATTTCCATTCGGTAATCGATGATGGAAATAATTCATGCATTCGATGTTTGGCTATATGATACTAACCTGTTTTAAAATATCCAAGGTAAGTTGGGTTAAATCGAGGTTAACTGAAATAGCACCAGGGTTATTAAGTGCACAACTTCAAATATGTATGAACTAGGGTGATAGAGGACAAAACCCCTACTATGGTTGCCAAAATCGAGTAAATCGGCTTTAAGGAGTATTTTCACTAATCCGGATTTTACTAATAATATTGAGATTGTTCATGCTGGTAATTCTATTTATTTTTCCTGGCCCTCGTTTTTTTTTTCTCGTCAAAATAACAGAAAAATCGAAACCAAAAAAGATCTTACAGTTTCGTTGGCTGGTTGGTTGGTGGGATTTTACGGTATGTCAGACCTTGGGTTATTTTAAAGCAAAATGAGATGATGGAATAGGGTCCAATTTTTTTTATTGGAACTCTGTAGCCTGGGCGGGTTGATATGGAGGATGACCTGTTGTCCAAGTAGCAAATCCCCCTCTCCACACTGCTGCTGTGCTCCAAAGGAAAGGCAAGTAGCTAATGCTGTTTGGCATCGGTAGATGGGTAACGCTAGAATTCAGCATCTCACTACGTTGAGGACTTCGGCTCCGGATTTGTTTTCGGAGTTTACTTCCCTACAAGTTTTACCAGTTCTATGAACTCCAGTTAAGGCGAAGACGTTTTGTTTTATATATTCTTGTTAGGTAATCAATTTTTAACTCAATTTAAAAAAAATACTTTTCTAAAACTGTTTATATATATAATCCTTAGAATGGACCCTAACAGGTAGTACCACTCCATGTCAGAGTCGACCTGGGACTAATAGTGATGAAGGTGTAGCCCACACTCCCCAGATTTCTAGAATTGGAACTTCACCACTAGGTCCAGTTTAATGTCATACAGGGGACTCTAAGGCTCTCAAACGCATCCTTCTTTTACATATATATAGTTACCAACTTCCCCGCACGAGCAGGATGTGACACAATGTCAATTTCTTAAGCGGAGTTTAACAGGTTTGAATTCAGAGTTTTCCTTCTCCTAGACCAGTTGCCTAACCAAGGTTAAAGAGTCCAGTCTGCCCTACCATATGCAATAGAAACTGTTAAATCTTCAGTCTCGATTGATTTGATAATTCTTCTCAGTCAAACTATTAAAGTAAGTTCCTTTCAAAATAGCAAATATATTGATGTAATGAATATGTAAATACCTTGGTACCCCCTCACTATAATCTTATTGGACAGTGTCATGTATAAATATTCGAAACTGTGGTGGTACAAGCGCCTATTCCTACCGGCCTAAGCCGAAGCCTACCAGCCTAAACATACTCGCCAGACTACCCCCGGACTGCTCGGAAGACTTACTGCTATTCGACGTACCAGCTACTACTGCGATAATATACCAAATACCAACTTCATGATATATCCCTTAACCCGGATATATCACATATTAAACTTAGTGAAGTTTATTTCGGAGTTATTTCCTTCTTTATTTAAGTTTTTTTTTAAAGGGAGATAATCACTATTTATGAATGAAGACAAAATAAAAACCAGAAATCTAAAATCGATAATAAACGCGTTGAAAGTATTATGCTATCTCCTATGATCCTACAGCTCAGCCAGAAAACAACATTGAGACATAAATAGCTGTTGGAATCCAATAATCAAGAAAGGGGAAGCAATGGAATCGGCTGGTCCTGAGAAATGAGAATGTGCACGAAGTTTAACAGGGGGTCACGAGTTCAACACAAGCGCCAAAAACAAGGAAAAATCTAAGTAAACACTAACTGAATCACTGGAAGTGACGTGCCGAAGAGACGATAGCCATGATCACCGGCAATAAGATCATGCAATGATACAGAATGAAGTCCGGAGGGGACATAGCTGAAACTTAAATTCTAACAAAGAAAGGCATAAAAACAAGTCTTAACAAAAAAAAATCCATGCTGTTATCATCTAAATTTTATTTTCTAATAATCTTCACGAATATAAATCAAATCTCTATTATTTTTTCTCAAAAACCAAGCCCTGGTGATATTTAATGTCTATATATATTATATATATATATATAATATATATATATATATATATATATATATATATATATAAGTGCTTAATTGGAGTCGTACCTAATTTGAAATTAATTAATTAATAATGAATTAGGCGGGAATACCTATTAAATGTATGGCTAAACAAATCGAGAAAAATCATGATTTTCTCGATTTGTTTAGCCATACATTTAATAGGTATTCCCGCCTAATTCATTATTAATTAATTAATTTTCAAAATTAGGTACGACTCCAATTAAGCACTTATTCTCCAAAAAATTATCGGCAAAAAGCCATTCTAAACAAACCTTGTTTACAATATATATATATATATATATATATATATATATATATATATTTACTTGTTGTTAATTGTTTTATTTCCGAAGTTTCCTCCAGACAAACATATACACACGACTGCCCTTTATATATGTACAGATAGATTACATTCGGACATACATACACACGACTGCCCTTTATATATGTACAGATAGATTACATTCGGACATACATACACACGACTGCCCTTTATATATGTACAGATAGATTACATTCGGACATACATACACACGACTGCCCTTTATATATGTACAGATAGATTACATTCGGACATACATACACACGACTGCCCTTTATATATGTACATATAGATTACATTCGGACATACATACCCACGACTGACCTTTATATATGTACAGATAGATTACATTCGGACATACATACCCACGACTGCCCTTTATATATGTACAGATAGATTACATTCGGATATACATATACACGACTGCCCTTTATATATGTACAGATAGATTACATTCGGACATACATACACACGACTGCCTTTTATATATGTACAGATAGATTACATTCGGACATACATACACACGACTGCCCTTTATATATGTACAGATAGATTACATTCGGACATACATACCCACGACTGACCTTTATATATGTACAGATAGATTACATTTCAGACATACATACACACGACTGCCCTTATATATGTACAGATAGATTACATTCGGACATATATACACACGACTGCCCTTTATATATGTACAGATAGATTACATTCGGACATACATACACACGACTGCCCTTTATATATGTACAGATAGATTACATTTGGACATACATACACGACTGCCCTTTATATATATACAGAGAGATTACATTTGGACATACATACACACCACTGCCCTTACAATTATTAATAAAATAATTATATATATACTAGCAAACTTACCCAATCCATGAGCGGACTAAAAAAATATATAGGAACAATAGAGAGTGAGTGAGAATGAGAAAACAGGAGGAAGATGATTCATTAAATTTTAAAAAAATCCCCGGGAATTTGTATAGTAGAATGTTTGTTTATTTTAGGAAATGTTTTTTTGTTTTTTTTTTTGTTTTCGTTTAAGATATTTTTTAAAATTCATTCCTAAACTTTATTAAATATTTGACGCTAAACAAAGATAAGAATTAGTGTATTATAATATTCGTTTATTTTCAAAATAGTATCTTTTTGTTGTTTACATTTTAAATCGCCGTTTTAGAAGATAATTTGTTAAGAAACCCCCCTCCAAAAGCAGTTTCTAAGGACAGTATTCGTCAATTTTATTGTCATTTTAAAACTCTAACAATAAAGAACCTAAGAATCAAATGTCATTTTATTCGAAAATGTTAGTTTAATTTAAGAATTGTCTTCGTTTTATCATTTTTTTATTTACATTTAATATATATATATATATATATATATTAATATATATATATATATATATATATACACACACAAAATATGTAACCCTATACTGGTGAATATTTTAAAACATTTTCATGATATTTTTATTTACATTAAAATATTATTTTTTTAAATGTGCATGACAACAATTTAAATTTAAGTGAGGCTACAATTTAATAATATGGACGAAGAATTTGATTTTACGTTAAAATTTAGTCTGAAAAAATTATACTTCGTATTATCGGCTGTCTGAGGCAAAATATTTTTTAACTCGTTATAAAAATAATTCAATGGATAAAAACACATACAAATTACATATTTATAAATATTATTTTATTTTATTTCTCACCAAATAAATATTTTAAAGATTGGAACATGAATACGCGAGAAATTCCAAGTTGAACTGCTTAGACTGCGATTTAAAATTAAAATTAAACTGCTGGGATTGCTATGATAGAAAGCAAGCAGAGAGTACTATTTTATTATCGATACCAGCTGGTATACGACCAGTTTCGAAAATCGGTTGATTTTGGGTTAATTAATTTATTATCTCGCTTACTCAGTAAAAAATCAATAATCAAATTCGGTGTGTTGCTTAGTTAGAATGATATTAAGGTGTATGCAAGATTTCGAATCTGTGAAGTGTCTGTTTTCCGAGTTATGCATCGACACGTACATACCAAATTTCCTTTTATATATATATATATATATATACTTTGGTGTGGTACCAAGTTTCTTGGTACAAGGTGATTCTAGGTGGGTCCTAATTCTCTACCCGTAGTTTGTTGTAGAGTTCAGGTTCCGTGTGAGAGCTCAATGTTTAATTATTGTAAACAGAGCAAAGTTATTTGGGAATAAAAAGGCCTTAAATACCATGGGTATCGTGAACACACACACACACACACACACACACACACACATATATATATATATATATATATATATATATATATATATATATATATATATATATATGAGTGTTTGTGAGTGTATGTGTCCTGCAAGAGATATTTGGGTGAAATAAATAGATATATGGTTTGAATAAGAAATATATTTATAGATTGAGACAGCCACATTGTAGCTTAACGTTTCACGAATGCCGATCATCAGATAAGTATTGGTGACGTTTTCTGAGCTTTTGAAACAAACATGCATCAGTTGATTCAATCGTATCATTCTGGCACTGGGAATGGATTTCATGACGGAAATGAGACACTTTCCATCTTCCTAGCCAGGATAGAACCAATTTCCGTATCTTCATCTGGAGGCAAATAAATGTTGCTTATGTTGGATATACACGGCATTCCTTGCCCCCGGGCAATTTGTTCAACTTTAATTGGCTCATCTGGTGAACATTTTGGTTGTTCTCTTACCTCGGTCCAATTTCTTGTTAACGTCCCCGAACTGATATGATACCCGATAAAATGTGGTCTACAGTTTCTGCATCATTTATTGACTTTCCTTGTCACGCCAACCTGTGCCTATCTCAAAGGACAAAGTGAGTAAGCTTAAACGAAGTTATTTTAGTAACCAGCTCAATCGACAGGGTTTCGAATACGCTTACTTTTTCCCTTGCATATATATATATATATATATATATATAGTATTTGACGGCATATAAAATGCACGGGCATATGACGCACCCCCAATTCAGCAGGTCAAATTCAGGGAAAAATATATTAAGCTTATATTGTTGAAAACAGTCTAGCTGTGCATTACACAAGCGGAAATATAGCTGTATAAAAGCAGTTTGACAGTACAGGGAAGGTAACAGTACTGAGCGTAAGCTGGTTTAGTGAGCATCATAGAGAAAACTAGCCTAGGCCTACGGGAGGTCTCAAACTTGACCTACGATGTATAAGACGCAGGGGAAATTTTGAGCCAAATTTTGAACCAATTATATATATATATATATATATATATATATATATATATGTGTGTGTGTGTGTGTGTGTGTGTGTGTGTGTGTTTTAAGGCAAAATAATGCAATTTATGTTGAAAATCATTTTTTTTTTCTCTTAATATTTTCGGACAACGCCCATCTTCAGAGAGTTGAAAGGTTTCCATCTGTGTTTGTTAAAATCAACTGTGGTATTATTCTGTTGAATCTTCTAATGGAAATTTAAAAGTTCGGCAAAGATCATCAAATTCCGTTAAATCCCGTGTTGTTGTGTTTTGCGGGAAGTTTTGAAAATCATTTAAGATATATTTTTAATACTATAAAAATAATATGCTCGGGCATAATGAAATAATGATTTTTATCTTTTTATTTTTATAGTGTGTTTGAAGCATTAATCATAAAATGTAATAAGATATTTTTTTGAAGGCAAAATAATGCAACCTTAACCCTAACCCCTAACCCTAACCCCTAACAAACAACTGGATTTTTACGGTGTAAATGAGAAAAGTGTCCCCACGAGTCGAGATCGCGGAAGGGGTGCCTTAAGGTCATATGGTCCAAGATATCAATAAATCTCGCACGGTGCACCTTGCTGGCCTGTAACAGACAATTATAGCACTAATTATATATATACTAGCAAACTTACCCAATCCATGAGCGGACTAAAAAAATATATATGGAAAATAGAGAGTGAGTGAGAATGAGAAACAGGAGGAAGATGATTCATTAAATTTTTAAAAAAATCCCGGGAATTTGTATAGTAGAATGTTTGTTTATTTTAGGAAATGTTTTTTTGTTTTTTTTTTGTTACGTTTAAGATATTTTTTAAAATTCATTCCTAAACTTTATTAAATATTTGACGCTAAACAAAGATAAGAATTAGTGTATTAAAATATTCGTTTATTTTCAAAATAGTCTCTTTTTGTTGTTTACATTTTAAATCGCCGTTTTAGAAGATAATTGTTAAGAAACCCCTCCCAAAGCAGTTTCTAAGGACAGTATTCGTCAATTTATTGTCATTTTAAAACTCTAACAATAAAGAACCTAAGAATAAATGTCATTTTATTCGAAAATGTTAGTTTAATTTAAGAATTGTCTTCGTTTTATCATTTTTTATTTACATTTAATATTATATATAATATATATATATAATATTATATATATATATATATTATATATATACACAAATATGTAACCTATACTGGTGAATATTTTAATGATACAGAATGAAGTCCGAGGGGACATAGCTGAAACTTAAATTCTAACAAAGAAAGGCATAAAAAAAAAGTCTTAACAAAAAAAAATCCATGCTGTTATCATCTAAAATTTTATTTTCTAATAATCTTCACGAATATAAATCAAATCTCTATTATTTTTTTCTCAAAAACCAAGCCCTGGTGATATTTAATGTCTCTCTCTCTCTCCCCCCCTCTCTCTCTCTCTATATATATATATATATATATATATATATTATAATAGTAAATAAATGGAAATTAATCCGACAGAATGAATTTAACATTTTGAAAAAACAATTAGTAATTATTATCTGCTGACAGAATCTGTTTCGACGCCTTAGTAGAAGGGTCATCAATCAACGAGCAAAAACATTTATGAGAAGAAGGGATAAAAAACCGTTGGAAGAGAAGGGGTACAAACACACGCTGGAATGCTTGAATTTTTTAAAATGCGCATACTGTTTCAAAAATAAAATTAAATTTTATTTTTAAAGATCAGAAGCATTTTTAATCCAAAAATAAACTCAAAAAGAGTTTGGTTTGAAACAGTATGCGCATTTTAAAAAATTCAAGCATTCCAGCGTGTGTTTGTACCCCCTATTCTCTTCCAACGGTTTTTTTTATCCCTTCTTCCTTTCATAAATTTTTTTGCTCGTTGATGATGACCCTTCTACCAAGGCGTCGAAACAGATTCTGTCAGCAGATAATAATTACTAATTGTTTTTTCAAAATGTTAAATTCATATATATATATATATATATTTACTTTGTTGTTAATTGTTTTATTTCCGAAGTTTCCTCCAGACAAACATATACACACGACTGCCCTTTATATATGTACAGACAGATTACATTCGGACATACATACCCACGACTGCCCTTTATATATGTACAGATAGATTACATTCGGACATACATACCCACGACTGCCCTTTATATATGTACAGATAGATTACATTCGGACATACATACACACGACTGCCTTTATATATGTACAGATAGATTACATTCGGACATACATACACACGACTGCCCTTTATATATGTACAGATAGATTACATTCGGACATACATACCCACGACTGCCCTTATATATGTACAGATAGATTACATTCGGATATACATACTCACGACTGACCTTTAATATGTCAGATAGATTACATTCGACATACAGACCTTTATATGTACAGATGATTACTTCGGACATACATACCCACGACTGACCTTTATATATGTACAGATAGATTACATTCGGACATACATACACACGACTGCCCTTATATATTACAGATAGATTACATTCGGACATACATACCCACGACTGCCCTTTATATATGTACAGATAGATTACATTCGACATACATACTCACGACTGACCTTTATATATGTACAGATAGATTACATTCGGACATACATACACACGACTGACTTTATATATGACAGATAGATTACATTCGGACTACATACCCACTACTACTTATATATGTACAGAATAGATTACATCGGACATACATACCCACGACTGACCTTTATATATGTACAGATAGATTACATTCGACATACATACACACGACTGCCCTTTATATATGTACAGATAGATTACATTCGGACATACATACACACGACTGCCCTTTATATATGTACAGATAGATTACATTCGGACATACATACCCACGACTGACCTTTATATATGTACAGATAGATTACATTTGGACATACATACACACGACTGCCCTTTATATATGTACTGATAGATTACATTCGGACATACATACACACGACTGCCCTTTATACATGTACTGATAGATTACATTCGGACATACATACACACGACTGCCCTTTATATATGTACTGATAGATTACATTCGGACATACATACACACGACTGCCCTTTATACATGTTGATAGATTACATTCGGACATACATACACACGACTGCTTTATATATGTACATATAGATTACATTCGGACATACATACACACGACTGCCCTTTATATATGTACAAATAGATTACATTGGACATACATACACACGACTGCCCTTATATATGTACAGAGAGATTACATTCGGACATACATACCCACGACTGCCCTTTATATATGTACAGATAGATTACATTTGGACATACATACACACGACTGCCCTTTATATATGTACAGATAGATTACATTCGGACATACATACCCAAGACTGACCTTTTATATGTACAGATAGATTACATTCGGACATACATACCACGACTGACCTTTATATATGTACAGATAGATTACATTCGGACATACATACCCACGACTGACCTTTATATATGTACAGATAGATTACATTCGGACATACATACCCACGACTGACCTTTATATATGTACAGATAGATTACATTCGGACATACATACACACGACTGCCCTTTATATATGTACAGATAGATTACATTCGGACATACATACACACCACTGCCCTTACAATTATTAATAAAATAATTATATATATACTAGCAAACTTACCCAATCCATGAGCGGACTAAAAAAATATATAGGAACAATAGAGAGTGAGTGAGAATGAGAAAACAGGAGGAAGATGATTCATTAAATTTTTAAAAAATCCCCGGGAATTTGTATAGTAGAATGTTTGTTTATTTTAGGAAATGTTTTTTTGTTTTTTTTTGTTTACGTTTAAGATATTTTTTAAAATTCATTCCTAAACTTTATTAAATATTTGACGCTAAACAAAGATAAGAATTAGTGTATTATAATATTCGTTTATTTTCAAAATAGTCTCTTTTTGTTGTTTACATTTTAAATCGCCGTTTTAGAAGATAATTTGTTAAGAAACCCCCCTCCCAAAGCAGTTTCTAAGGACAGTATTCGTCAATTTTATTGTCATTTTAAAACTCTAACAATAAAGAACCTAAGAATTAAATGTCATTTTATTCGAAAATGTTAGTTTAATTTAAGAATTGTCTTCGTTTTATCATTTTTTATTTACATTTAATATTATATATAATATATATATATATATATATATATATATATATATATATATATATATACACAAATATGTAACCCTATACTGGTGAATATTTTAAAACATTTTCATGATATTTTTATTTACATTAAAATATTATTTTTTTAAATGTGCATGACAACAATTTAAATTTAAGTGAGGCTACAATTTAATAATATGGACGAAGAATTTGATTTTACGTTAAAATTTAGTCTGAAAAAATTATACTTCGTATTATCGGCTGTCTGAGACAAAATATTTTTTAACTCGTTATAAAAATAATTCAATGGATAAAAACACATACAAATTACATATTTATAAATATTATTTTATTTTATTTCTCACCAAATAAATATTTTAAAGATTGGAACATGAATACGCGAGAAATTCCAAGTTGAACTGCTTAGACTGCGATTTAAAATTAAAACTAAACTGCTGGGATTGCTATGATAGAAAGCAGGCAGAGAGTACTATTTTATTATCGATACCAGCTGGTATACGACCAGTTTCGAAAATCGGTTGATTTTTGGGTTAATTAATTTATTATCTCGCTTACTCAGTAAAAAAATCAATAATCTAATTCGGTGTGTTGCTTAGTTAGAATGATATTAAGGTGTATGCAAGATTTCGAATCTGTGAAGTGTCTGTTTTCCGAGTTATGCATCGACACGTACATACCAAATTTCCTTATATATATATATATATATATATATATATATATATATATATATATATATATATATATTATAATAAGTTATCACTTGTAACTATATTGTAATAAATTTGCTCTACTAACGTATTGAGCACTTTGTATTTGTTATATCGTTGACTTACCTTTCTGAATTTTGCATCATCTAACCATCGTGACCATATTCACCGGTAAGTCACCTTTTCCCTTATAAACACACACACACACACACACACACACACACACACACACACATATATATATATATATATAATATATATATATATATATAATATATATATATATATATGAGTGTTTGTGAGTGTATGTGTCCTGCAAGAGATATTTGGGTGAAATAAATAGATATATGGTTTGAATAAGAAAATATATTTATAGATTGAGACAGCCACATTGTAGCTTAACGTTTCACGAATGCCGATCATCAGATAAGTATTGGTGACGTTTTCTGAGCTTTTGAAACAAACATGCATCAGTTGATTCAATCGAATCATTCTGGCACTGGGAATGGATTTCATGACGGAAATGAGACACTTTCCATCTTCCTAGCCAGGATAGAACCAATTTCCGTATCTTCATCTGGAGGCAAATAAATGTTGCTTATGTTGGATATACACGGCATTCCTTGCCCCCGGGCAATTTGTTCAACTTTAATTGGCTCATCTGGTGAACATTTTGGTTGTTCTCTTACCTCGGTCCAATTTCTTGTTAACGTCCCGAACTGATATGATACCCGATAAAATGTGGTCTACAGTTTCTGCATCATTTATTGACTTTCCTTGTCACGCCAACCTGTGCCTATCTCAAAGGACAAAGTGAGTAAGCTTAAACGAAGTTATTTTAGTAACCAGCTCAATCGACAGGGTTTCGAATACGCTTACTTTTTCCCTTGCATATATATATATATATATATATATATATATATAGTATTTGACGGCATGTAAAATTCACGGGCATATGACGCACCCCCAATTCAGCAGGTCAAATTCAGGGAAAAATATATTAAGCTTATATTGTTGAAAACAGTCTAGCTGTGCATTACACAAGCGGAAATATAGCTGTATAAAAGCAGTTTGACAGTACAGGGAAGGTAACAGTACTGAGCGTAAGCTGGTTTAGTGAGCATCATAGAGAAAACTAGCTTAGGCCTACGGGAGGTCTCAAACTTGACCTACGATGTATAAGACGCAGGGAAATTTTGAGCCAAATTTTGAACCAATTATATATATTATATATATATATATATATATATATTATATATATATATGTGTGTGTGTGTGTGTGTGTGTGTTTTTAAGGCAAAATAATACAATTTATGTTGAAAAACATTTTTTTTTCTCTTAATATTTTCGGACAACGTCCATCTTCAGAGAGTTGAAAGGTTTCCATCTGTGTTTGTTAAAATCAACTGTGGTATTAATCTTCTAATGGAAATTTAAAAGTTCGGCAAAAATCATCAAATTCCGTTAAATCCCGTGTTGTTGTGTTTTGCGGGAAGTTTTGAAAATCATTTAAGATATATTTTTAATACTATAAAAATAATATGCTCGGGCATAATGAAATAAAGATTTTTATTTTTTATTTTTATAGTGTGTTTGAAGCATTAATCATAAAATGTAATAAGATATTTTTTTGAAGGCAAAATAATGCAACCTTAACCCTAACCCCTAACTCTAACCCCTAACAAACAACTGGATTTTCACGGTGTAAATGAGAAAAGTGTCCCCACGAGTCGAGATCGCGGAAGGGGTGCCTTAAGGTCACATGGTCCAAGATATCAATAAATCTCACACGGTGCACCTTGCTGGCCAGTAACAGACAATTATAGCACTAGCCCTACATAGGAGGACTCATATGCCTTCTCTACGTCATCAGCTCCCCTTCTCAAAACGACAACCTACTAATGTGCTGCTTTCTAAATAAATAATTCAATATAGGAATTAGGTGTTTATCAGACATCACCAATGGCTAAAGATTAGGTCAGCTGGTGTACAAGAATAAGAAAAAACGGGTCAATAAATATTTCATGCAAACTCATAAAATTGTACTGACCTAAAAAAATTATTTCTAAAAGTGTAACTCTGTTACAATTATATATGTGTGAAGAGAAAAATGGAAGTGAATCCGACAGTATCTAACATAGTGAAGAAATCTGAAAAAACACAGCTTCATAAAAATGAGTGATGTTTATTTCGCCAACGCTGCACTGTTTCAATCAGTTTTAGTAGATCTTCATCAGGGAATTTTTTTTTTTAGTAAAAATGAATTTATCATAGAGAATAAGAAAACTGCGAGAGTCTTTTTTTGGTTAATCTATTTAAACACACACACACACACACACACACACACACACACACATATATATATATGCATACATATATATATATATATATATATATATATATGTATGTGTGTGTGTGTTGCGTATTTATATATTATATATATATATATATATATATATATATATATATATTATATTGTTTATTTGAGGAAAAATGAATTTATCACCGAGTAAGGAGACTCTGAGAGTCTTTTGTTGGTCAATCTATTTAAAAACACACACACACACACACACACATATATATATATATATATAATATATATATGTCTGTGTATGTTTTCGTGTCTATATATATTTATATGTATGTATATATATATATAATATATATATATATATATATATATGTGTGTGTGTGTGTGTGTGTGTGTGTGCGTGTGTGTGTGTGTTATAATTTTATACTCGAATTAAAATCCCAGCTTTTTATCGTAACGTGGATTCTCTTTTTCCCCCTGTTTGCATTGCGATTTATAGGTTTCCGTCAGTAAAGAACTCTGAAAATAAAATGGTATTTTTGAAGTTTTTTCAAGATACAAGTAAACTTCTGTCACTTATGTTTACGTTGGGTAAACAGCTGAAATTTTTTCTGATTTTTAGAAATCTTTCAGATTGTATTTTTTTAGTATGAGAATCATGTCTCTCGTTTCAGGGTCTAAAACGTTAATTTATTAGAACATTTCATCTATTAATAATGGAGATTCGCTTCCGGTTTTTGTCTGTAACAAAAACCACGTCACTGCTTACGTCACTATATCCGTCATAAATCGTCATAACATAGAATAAACTCATTCAAAATTTGATCATGCAACATTAGACAGTCCTCATTGTTTTTTTAAAACAAGTTTTAATGGATACATCCCCAGTATCATATATTTATACATAATTTTTTTTATTTTAACAGATATTCAAAGTTAATAGAACTTAGTTTCGATTTCAAATTGTTTTATTTTTTTTTTACTCCTTTAATAAATTTGATGATTTCATGATTTATGGTTCAAACTCTCCGACATTTAATTTTTAACTTCCACCTCCCCAAGCAATATCTTTCAAAAATGTATTTTTACATCGCCCGGAGGGTATTTTTTTATTTTACTAGTAATTATAATTGTGAAGGTTTGGTTAGCATCCTGTTGTACTAGTCTCGCAGATCCATGAATAATGAAAAGCGAGTTCTATCCGCACTGAGTGACACTGTATTACATTCTACCTGGAGCAAACGCGTTAGGTAAATACTTCTGAATACCTGGTACTCAGAAATAGATAAACAGTCGTCACAGGATTGTTTTAACATGAGATAGTCATAACGGCATGGCGTCCCATTGTGGTCAAATAGGTAGCAAGCTAGTCTCGCAGAGCCACTCCTACTTAAAAGCGAGTTCGATTATTCTTCCGGGAGTTATGGCTAGAAAGATGGTATACTGGACTCTATATATATATTTACCAACCCCTCCGCACGAGCAGGATGCGACACAAGGTCAATTTTTAAGCGGAGTTTAACAGGTTTCAGAGTTTTCCTTCTCCTAGACTGGTTACCTAGCCATGGTTAAAGAGCCCAATCTACCCTGCTATTTACCCATAGCTGGAGGCAGAATTGGATTCATACCTTTCCCAAGGGTATAAGCGCCATGTGAAATGCTAACAGCTTCGTCCAGGAATTGAACTCGGGTCGACGAGTACATTACCCACGACTCTAACCATTCGACCACGCGCCTCCAAACAGACTAGATGACTATCTCATGTTAAAACAATCATGGGATGACGCAATTTCTTAAGCAGAGTTTAACAGGTTTTAATTTCTTCTGCTAGACTTGGCCAGTCAACAAGTCTAGCAGAAGATATTATAACCGTTGACATGAGTTCAAATCCTGTCCGAAGCTGTTTGCCATTTCACATAGCGCTATAACACTTGTGAAAGGTATGCATCCAACTAACTCTCCCTCTAGTTATGGATAAATAGTAGGGCGGGTTGAACTCTTTAAACTGCCTAGGAAAACCAATCTAGGAGAAGGAAAAGAAAAACTGAATTCAAACTTCTTAAGCTCTGCTTAAGAAATTGACCTTGTGTCACATCCTGTTCTTGTGGAGAGATTGGTAAATATATAAGTACTAAAATGTGTAGTAAGAAGATATATTCGACCAAGAAAGTACAGAGCATTTAACTAAAAAAAAACCTAGTCAAGAATAAGTGGCATGTTTGGGGTCAGCAGAAAGCGTACTTAGGGATTTTCCATTATCAAAATTTTCCATTTTCCTAGTGCTATAATTGTCAGTTACAGATCAGCAAGATGCACCGTGCAGGATTAACTGATATCTTTATAGATGACTTGGTGTAAGCCTTCCTTATATATCATCTGAAATCTCTTCATCACTGCAGATTATTAAATGCTATCCTCTTTATGTGGACATACGTTAAAGACTGATCCTTTGATTTTAATCATTCCGGTAACAATTATCATAATGATATTAATTGTACGGTAAAACATTTGTGTACCAGCATTAGGAAGAACAAAAGAGTTTTTCTGATATTCACAGGTCTTTATTTCTGTCTTCTGTACCCTTGAGCCTTATCTTTGATACAGTCGACTTTAATTTACCGTAAACTAAAATAATATAACACAAACAAAAAATAGAACAAATACATAAATAAAACATTTATAACAAAGGAAAATTCAAGTCACAATGCGACTTAGCAACTTAGTGTGGTGGATATCTACCCAAGGTTTTTTTTATGTACTATATGTACTGATATAGTACATCCCATACAAATGACCGTAATAATTTGGTTATTTGGATACACACACACACATACACACACAAACATACACACATACACACATACACACATACACATACACACATACACACATACACACACATATGCACATACACACATACACGCGCATACACACACATACACACATGCAACACACGCACACACACACACGCACACGCACACATGCATACATGCACACGCACGAACACATGCACGTGTACACCCAGACACACACACATACGCACACACACACATATACACAATAACACACGCACACACACGCACACACACAGGCATGCACCCCACGCACACGCACACGCACACATATACACAGACACGCATACACACATACACACACATATACACACACACACGCACGCACACATACATACACGCAGGCACGTACACGCCTACAAACCACACACGCACGTACACCCCCACACACATACACACACATACACGCGCACGACACACACACACACATACACGTGCACGCACACACATATACACACACACAGACACACACACACACACGTACATACCCACAGACATAAATATAGAAAATGACCAAATTATAATTCTGTATGTATCTAACAAAAAGTATAACTATGCAGCATAAATCGTTGTTTTAGAAACATTTGGCCAAATCCAGAGTATAACTGGTTGCGAAAAAAAAAAGTTGCTTAGTTTTCCCAATAAATAATTCAATCATAAATCATTCTGATAATGGTCTTTTGTGGGCGTATATTTATTTACCGAAGCGATACCAAATATTTTCTTTATCCTCCCAATGGGACACCGAATATACAAATAATAGTGAATTTTAAAGTCTGTTGTCTATACTTATATAAAGTGTTGCCCTATTGAGAACATGGCAATGATTTTATTGGAACTCTTTCCGAACCATCCACATCGTGCCGGCACATTAAGAGGATCTTTTACGTTTATGGCCCACAGATAGCAGTCTTTGTCTGGAATGATTACTTCTGGGAAATAACTACGTCAGTATTTTGATCAATACATTTGTTTACATAAATGTATTTGTTTTGATATAAACAGTGCCCCTGCGTTAATGGGGGCTTTAAAATCAGATGCATCAAACTTTACAATAACAAAATATGTACATTGAACAGAGTGGTAGTACCTGATTAATTGCCATCAATGGGTCAAATATATATGTTTGAAAATTATTAGTATTAGATAAGAATACTTGATACCATATGGGGGCAAGCCTAAAAGATTATCATTGAATAGGTGGCTGGTTGTTTGGTTGGATTTAATGACATGTACAATTGGGTTATTTTATGCTGAATACGTTTTTCTTTTATTCATTCTTGTAGGGTTTTCAAATTATTTCTAAACTCTTTTGAATCGCATTATAACTCATTTTTCTTAATTTATTTAACACATAATAGGGCTGACTTCTGATTTAGGTCGGAAAATTAAAACGGAAAGTTTTTGGTGATCCACAATGATAGTTTAACTACAGTCTATGAATTAACATTTTGGAATTGGGTTATGGTTTTAGGGGATTAAGGTTGTTTTTAATTACGTATTGCTTAAAAAAAAAAACAACAAAAAACCCACATTACTATACATTTAATGTTGAAAAATATATTTTAAACTAAGGTTAATTGAAATTATACATTGCAATACTAACACAAACAACTGTCACAATAACAGATTCAATAATTAATTTCAATGGTTAATTAAATGTATAGTAATTTGTTTTTTTTTGTTGTTTATTTTTTAAGCAATACGTAATTAAAAACAACCTTAATCCCCTAAAACCGTAACACAATTCGCAAAATGTTAATTCATAGACTGTAGTTAAACTGTCATTGGGGATCACCAAAAACTTCCCGTTTTAATTTTCCGACCTAAATCTGAAGTCAGCCCATAATAGATGGAAACATAACAGGTACTTCCACTCCGGTCAGTGTGGACCAAGGAGTAATGGCAATGTGAGTGTACTCCAGACTCCCCAAAACCTAGAAATTTGAAATTTCACTACTAGATGCAGTTTAACGTCATATATGGACAATAAGGAACCAAACCAAAACCGAAAACTATTTGACCCATAAGTAGGACATTAATAGGTACTACCACTACGGGTCAGAATGGACCTGGGGGTAATGGCGAGGAATGGGTATACCAAACTTTTCAGAATTGGAAACACGCCATCAGATTTACCGTCATACCCAGAATACTAAGATCTTTGGCCACCACCTTCTAGCTCAAATATGATAAAAGGCTTGGAGGATTAACCATAAGAGCTATAGGGTCGGAACAATCATATAGATGCTTGGGCTAGATAACCAGCCAATCGATCAGGGGCGATCTCTCCAATCGCCCGTCCAGCCTAAGTAATTTGTCAAAGTACAGTGTTGCAAATCATGTACTATTGAAAAACACGATTCCATCCTTAAGCATAACGAGTCACATTTCCCGGCGAACAGGTGACCCTATTAGGGGTTTCTTGCCCTTATATGGGAACAACTGTATGCAATTTCTAGTATATTAGATAGGAATACGTGATATCACATAACCATGTGCCAGCAAAATATTATAGACAAAAGTAAATGCAGCCACTGTATCCATGAATTCTTGCATTACTTATAGCGCTAATACCCTTGGGAAAGGTACATATTTACTCAACCCGTTTGCTATAGATAGGATGTGACACAAGGTGTCAAGCAAGGAGCATCTAGTGAGGATCGAACTCCCAATTCAGTATTAATGATCTGCATGACTACATTATTAACCAATACAATGCAATGGGCCACTCTAAATTGGGAAAGACATGCATATAACCAGTTTCCCTCTTATTATGAGTAAATTGTAGGACAGACTGAGCTCATTACATTTGGTATTGTAAACTGTCTAAGAGAAAGTAAACCCCGAATTCAAGTAATTTGAAGCTGATTTGAGGTCGGGAAAATAATAACTAACAAGGAAAACATTTTGTGATAAACAGATTGTGATAATCAAAATGCTACAAGTTCGAATTGTAAAACATAACAGAAGTCAGTTTTCTGAATTTGTTTAGATGAGGCTTGGTAATTTGTTTTATTTACATTTTTCAGACCGCTGTAATTATCTTTATTGTTACATTTTGGCCAATGTGTTGGACACATGGCGCAATATATATATATATATATATATATATACCAACCTCTCCACACGAGCAGGATGTGACACGAGGTCAATTTCTTAAGCAGAGCTTAACAGGTTTTAATTCAGAGTTTTCCTTCTTCTAGACTGGTTACCTAGCCATTTCCCAAGGATATTAGCGCCATGTGAAAAGCAGATTGAACTCGGGTCGACGAGTCCATTTCTTACAACTGTAACTATTAGAACGCGCGCCTCGATATGAGGGTTAATTAACACAGTTCTAAGTGGAAATCATCTGTAGGTCAATCCTGACTACGGGCAAAAATAACATGGAATAATTTAACATAGCTTAACACTTGATGGAATGAGAACAATCTACCCCAATGGATTAAATAAAGAGTTCAGTTCGAAGTTCCGTAAAGGCCCCGATTACGACATGAAGGCTCCCAAGTGCGACAAGAAACACCTGAAGAAGGCCAGAGGACACATCGTCGAAACAGTGTGTATATAACAAGAATGATGAGTCAACATTCTGAAATATATAAATAATATCCAGAAATTCAGATAATTTCGGCCTGGTCCTCCGCATGACGTTTAACAATATTTTACTTGGCTCACAAAGCAATATGCTGTGTGCAGTTAAATCGTAAATATATATTTACCAACCCCTCCGCACGAGCAGGATGCAACACAAGGTCAGTTTCTTAAGCGGAGTTCAACAGGTTTGAATTCAGAGTTTTCCTTCTCTAGACCGGTTGCCTAACCAAGGTTAAAGAGCCCAGTCTGCCCTACTATTTGCCCATAGCTGGAGGGAGAGTAGGATTCATACCTTTCCCAAGGGTATTAGCGCTAAGTGAAATGCAATTACCCCGTCCAGGATTTGAACTCGGAGCGACGAGTCCATTTCCTATGACTTTAACCATTACACCACGCGCTTCCTAAAAGTTAAATCGTAAATAAGGAACTTGTCGATTTACGTATTGCGATTAACTTTAACAGAGTTATAAGCGCACACGCAAATATATTTTTGAGAAAAATGCTATGCGCATTGAACACATAACCGCGTGAGTGTACAACGTACGCACGCACACGCACACACTGAAGCACACGTATACGTCCGTGTGCACCCGCCATTCTTTTACTTGCCTCAAGCTACTTTGTCTTCACTTTTTTAATTACTATTGTCAGTTTTGTTAAGTTTTTTTTTTTCTGCTCAATTTTTTTTTTCTTTCCTTAATACTCTTACTTTACAACGCCCCGAGCTCTTCATTAGTCTCGAAAGCTGTACACCTTCGAAAGAAGAAGAAATACCTATATTATTATTATTATTATTATTATTATTATTATTATTATTATTATTATTATTGTTGTTGTTGTTGTTGTTGTTGTAGTTATGGTGGAGGTGTTGTTTGTGGTGGTTGTTGTTTTTGTTGTTGCACTGCTGCTGATGTTCTCTTAATAGTTTATACGGTTGCTGTTACCATCATCATTATCATCATCATTATCATAATCATCATTGCCTCCATTATTATTATTAGTATTATTATTATCATTATATTGTTGTTGTTGTTGTTGTTGTTGTTGTTGTTGTTATGGTGGTGGTTGTTGGTTTTGTTGTTGCCCTGCTGCTGATGTTCTCTTAATAGAGTGTACTATTGCTGTTACCATAATCATCATCAGTATCATCATCATAATCATCATTGCATCCATTATTATTATTATTATTATTATTATTATTATTATTATTATTATTATTGTTGTTGTTTTTGTTGTTATGGTGGTGGTTGTTGTTATTGGTGTTACCATAATCATCATCAATATCATCATCATAATCATCATTGCATCCATTATTATTATTATTATTATTATTATTATTATTGTTGTTGTTGTTGTTGTTGTTGTTGCTGTAGTTGTTATTATGGTGGTGGTATTGTTGTTTGTGGTGGTTGTTGTTTTTGTTGATCCCCTGCTGCTGATGTTCTCTTAATATTTTGTACTGTTGCTGTTACCATCATCATCATTAACATCATCATTATCATCATTGCCTTCATTATTATTATTATTATTATTATTATTATTATTATTATTATTATAGTCGCAGTTTTTGCAATCATTTAAATATTTTCTATCATCACCATTATTGTGTCTATTTTTATAAATAATTTGTTATCTTATTTTATCACTGCTATCATTACCATTCTAGTTGTCTAACTCTTCGTGAATGGTAACTCCAGTTGTAACAGTCAGCTTTTATAGGAACCCAAGGAGCAGCATGTTTCTGTAGCTCTCTAGAATTCTTCTTGGTATTCTGGAGAATATTAATAATAATGCGTTCTTGAATACTCAGCTATTTCGTTCCCCCAGGTTATTTTCCATGTTCGCTGGGATGATTTCAAGTGCTCCAACTATGAATGGTATCACTATCACATTCATTTTCTATAATATTTTGGTTTGGTTTCTTTGTTTAATGGTATATCAACCTTCCTGGGTTATTTAATGCCAATGCTATCCTTGTAGAAGAACAGCAGTGGTACTATTAACACATAAATGTGGAGATGAGGGGGATCCAAACATGTTTGTCTGAAAGTAAATGCAATAACGACACTGGAGTTCGTGCTCGCTTATTACGATGTCATAGTCCAGTACGTCAGCTGCTACACCATTGGGATTTCCCATGATAATTTCACAGTAGTTTATAATTCTATTATATTACCATTACTAATTTTACTATTATTTTGAACCTCACAGTTTTTTGACCCCAAACATACCTTTTAGTCTATCCCTAAATTTTAAGTGACAGCAAGTTTCCCAGGACTCTTGTAAATTTGGAAGCTCATTTTATAAATGCTCTTGTCGCGATGTTCTCGAATCGGACCATATGACCTTTAGGCACCCCTTTTTGATCTCGATTAAGAAAGGACATGTTTTTCATTTACACCGTCAAGATCCGTTATTTGTTAGGGGTTAGAGTTAGGGGTTAGAGTTAGGGTTAGGGGTTAGGGTTATGATTTTTTAAATCTAAAAATCGCCTGTTCGGATATTGACGGTGTAAATGAAAAATATGTCCTTTCTTAATCGAGATCAAAAAGGGGTGCCTAAAGGTCATATAGTCCCTCGTTTCTTTCAATTATCGCATCCAGTCTCGTTTGCAGTTTGATTTTGTATCGTTCTAAGGCCTACAGCTTATGTTCTACAGCTTTCCAGGTCTATGGCAAGATCTTGGTATCATTCCAACTTTTCACTTCTTTTTTTCAATTTGTGGTCCAAGGAAACGGCAAAATCCACATGCCGACACGTTCTTTTCTGTTGTTGATTAACACTATTTTTGATCTTCTAACCGGGGTTTAGTGATCAGTTTGTTGGACCATATGACCTTTAGGCACCCCTTTTGCTTTGCTGATTCATAAGTACATTTTTTCATTTACACCGTCAACACCCGGTTGTTTGTTAACAGACGATTTTAGAGGGTTTTTTAAATTATAAAACTAACCCTAACCCTAACCAAACCCTAACCCCAAACCCTAACCCCTAACAAACAACCGGATGTTGAGGTGTAAATGAAAAAATATACTTATGAATCAGCAAAGCAAAAGGGGTGCCAAAAAGTCATATGGTCCCGTTTGTTTTTCAAAGTCCAGATCATATCATTCCCTAGGATAATATCTGGTTAGTTCATGTATTATTTATCAGAACCAAACTTTATTATCTTAAACAATTCTTAGTGGTCGCCTCTTAAACCCATTCAGTATTATTGCTTTTGTTAGATTTGTTTCTTTTAAATAGCCAACCGGATCTCCCCATAAAGACCTGAGGCTGGTAACCGCGAAATTTAAATAATGACAACTCAGTATTACATATATTATTCATATACGGATGAAACTAAAGCAAGAATATGTATCTGTTACATACATATGTAAGGAATTGCTTATATTTTATTTGTTTAGAATGAACAGCATCTCTTTCGGATGTGTGCAGTGGATGTGAGAGCAGTCTTCATGTACTACGCTGCCCAGGTATGCTGCTTACAAATTCACTTTCATTTTTTAACAGCAACTGTTACATTATAAATAGGCATAGCCTATCATTTTCATAATGAAGTATAGTAAAATAAAGTAAAGTCGGTGAAGTGATTTATTTTCGGTATCAATCCGAAAATGAGGGAGTCTATCCTCTTTCACTAGTGCTAGAACAGGGAGATTGTTTTTGTGTTTGATGTGGGGTCACAACCACCAACAGATCCTCACTTTACCGCACAGATCTCAGTTGTGCTACTCATGCGCTGAGTAAGCAAGGATTGGTATCGAACACGGAACCTTGTAGTTCTTAGAAGTGTAGTAAGATTTCAAATTAACAGTATACTCTCGAAAAATACAGTCCCCTATTTAAGTTCATAGAGTTTTATTGATAAGTTTGAACCAAGGGACATCTGAGCGGGCTTCTTTAATCGGCTTAGTAATTCATCTGGTCGCATGTTCCTGGACAAGTAAAATTTGAAATTACTGAGAATCGAACAGAGAGCTCTGTTAGGTTGACGTGTTCTGTGTCCTTATATTGATAATTCTACAGCACGTGTGTGGTTAAAATGGGATCGGGAATTAAATGTGTACACCAAGAATATATCTCCGTGTTCATGATTTAACAAGATCAGTAATATAACTCATAACAATAGAGAAAGAGGGAGACAGACAGATAGAAAGACAGACAACACCCGAAAAAGAACCTCCTAAAAAACAGATACGGCATTAGCAGCAGATATAGACACTTAGAAGAATAGGAGACGGACAGCGAAGAAGTCGGCTCTTCACTAGCGTTATACAAGCGAGATTTATTTTTGTCAGTGTGGTGGGCTCCGCATCTACCATCAGCTCTCAAATTTATAGCACAGATACAAACCGTGCTACTTACACTTTGAATCGACGAGGGCCGGTATCGAAGCCTAAAACTTGTGGTTCCTTGGTGGATGCTTTACTAACATAATGAGAATTACTTTACACAGCCACTGGTATTTTTCCCAGTTTCCCATTTTCGTTTCCTCATCTTTATTTTTCGAAAGTCTTTTACATATTCGTCCAGAACAAAGTTTGCTATTAACTGGGGCAGATATATCAATCAAGAGATGATGATGAGGATGAGGATGATGATGACGAGGATGTTGTGAGGATGTTGATTTTGCTGTTGCTGCTGGTGATGGCAATTACGTTTTTTTCCATTGTGTTGAACACTTTTTTTCATTTTTTTCACGCTTATACTATTTTATTGTTTGACTGAGTCATTCAAGTCTGGTGCTATTTCTGAAAGTAGCAAAATTTCCACCATTAAATGTCTTAAAATTATATCGACTTTTTCGTCCTCATTTGCATTTTCTTTGTAGGCTATCATTGATCTCCAGTAGACATGGATATTTCCATTTTACACATAATTCATCCATCTTGTCCCTGTCCCATTTAACCTGCTCCCCCTGCTTGTCAATCCCTACCCCTCCTCCTCCCCCACTTTCTTCCTCTTTTTTCTCCCGCCCTTTCGGCTGGGGCGTTAGAATGCACCGACTGCACCTCTGCAGAGGGGTAAGACTCCCCAATGGGGTCACCTGTTGGCCGTGGGTGGCGACCCGTTATGCTTAAGGATAGAGCCCAGGTGGAGGAGCAGTTCATGACATGCAATACTCCACTTTGGCCCTATCTTGGGCTAGACGGGCGGTCGGAGAGGCCCCCTCTGATCAATCGGCTGGTCACGTCAAGCCCTAGCACCTATATGATTTTCCCAACCCTATTGCCTTTATGGCAAGCCCCAACCCCTTTTTATCATATGGGTGCTAGAAGGCGGTGGCTGCGGGTCTACATGTCCTGGGAATGACGTTAAACTATATGATAGTGAGGTTCCAGTTCTGGAGGTTTGGGGAATGTGGAGCACCCCTTCATCACCATTGCTCCCTGGTCCACTCTGATCCGGAGTGGTAGTACCTGTAATGGTCCCATCTATGGGTTAAATAGAAAAACATGAGTTGATAAACAAAATTGTATTATCCACTAAGAATTGATTTATTTCAAAACTTTATCGGCATTAAATAACCCACTGAGGTTGATATGCCGTAAAACAAAACAAACCAAACATCTTTTTTCTCTTCTTATTACTAAGTTCGAGGATTAATCACATTCCGGTGAAATAGTTTTTGCTATCATTTAGTGAAAATAAATAGATAAATCAGAACTATTCTCTAATTAAGGTTAACATTTAGCCCTTTCAATAATCAGGGCGAGAGTAAAAGAAAACCTTACATTATTATTATTATTGGGGAACTGGAGTTAGGTGTGACGCTCCACCTCGAATGATAAAACAATCTACTTGGTCTAGTGCTAGTAAAAGAGGGATATACACTCTTTTGTACAGCCCTTTTCTTCTCCTTTTCATATTATTATACTTAGTTTCTATCTCTCTTGTGTCTCTTCTCTTCCGGGCTGCAATCTCTGCTATCGCTTTTATGTTTGTTGGGTTGGTTATCGGCTATCAGGGTTTATTTTCAATCCGTTTTTCTGGCCTGCTCCATTGGGACTTCTTGGGACATCTTCATCTGTGTTCGTTGTTGTTTCTAGTAACGTACACAACTGTTTAGGTATTTTATTTAGCCCAAGTTAACCATAAGGTACGTAAGAAATAGTCATCTTGGAGACATGTCTGGCTCCTTCAAAAACTAAGCTAGAATTCTCTAAATTCCACGTTCACCTCCCGCTACGAAAAACCGAACTGATCAAACAGAGGTTGTCCTCTGTTTGATCAGTTCGGTTTTTCGGGTGAGCGAAAGACCACTCAATGTAAATTTAGAAATACCGTTATTTTTAACATCAACTCTACCATAAAATGATACCTCGCTGTACGATTGATACCGACATTAAGCCACTCCACTTAATTTACTTGCTGCTACTACTACTACAACTACTATTGCTACTACTACCACATCTAATACTTAGTAATTATTATTATTATTATTATTATTATTATTATTATTAATAGCAGTAGTAGTAGTAGTAGTAGCATGTACATACGCAACCATTTGACAATGGGTAGGATGCGACACAATATCACAAGTACGGGGCATCCAGTGAGAATCAAACTCATTATTCAGTTGTAAAGGATCTGCGAGACTAGATTCCTAACCTTTACACCACAATGTATGTTTACACCTTATGTATGTATGTATGTATGTATGCATTTACCTAATTCCCTCACTGTCAATTTTTAAGCCAAGTAAAACTGGTTTGAATTCGGAGTTTACCAAAATGTCCTACAATTAGATGGTGTCTGGGGAGTACATAAGGATTCAAGCCTTTTCCACGAACATTTGTGCGAAGGGAAACCTAAACAGCATCGACTGTGATTGAACTTGGAGCAACGATTCCCTTGTTTACGATGATAACTGATACAAAGAGAGCACATTTAGATTATTAGTTGTACAAGCAAATATATGCACCCTCCGGGTGCAAGCATTTAAGTTTTAATGTAATAGAATATATTAAATTAGAAAGGCTAATGAAACTAAATAAGAATGCAGATAAAATGATTTGAAACAGAGGGGTGTATAATTGAAAAATGGAACAACTGAAACTTACACTTCTATCACTCTCGTCTTTTATTGCTAAATTTTTAGCCATTAAAAAAACATACATACACAGTTTCTTTTTTCAAGGGTCATGAAAAAACTATACTAAACTTATTTATTAAAACTTTATATAAAATTTACTTTTTACATACTTACATATCACTGAAAATTCAGGCATTAAATAACTCAAGACGGGTTGACATGTTATTAAAATTAGTGAATCATCTTTATGTGCGTTATTTATATGTAGATATATATAGGTATAAACACATTTTTGGTACAGCAAAATTTGTATATAATTTTAAAAAGTATCATACTTTATTGATCAGCAATTTTAAACGAATAAAACGAAAAGAGAGCAAAAGAAGGAGAAATTTAAGGGCCCTTTCGACCAGTGCTTTTTTTAAAAAGTAACAACCGATTGATCGTTTAAAATGGGTAGATCATATGTAGGTATGTGTGTTACATTTCCGTTTACAACACACTTCGCTATCAACCATTAGATAGGTTTTGTTTGTGTCTTTGTTTAATGGCATATCAAACTTTGTGGGTTATTTAATGTCAAAGCCTTTGTTGAAGAAGAGCGGTAGTGGTACTATTTAATCCATAGTTGGGAGATGAGGAGGTTTTGCCTTCCTAAGTGTATTAGTCTGAAAATCAAAATCACGCGATTTGTGTCTGAACTCAAGTCACGGTCCAGTACGTTAACCATTACGCCGGCGGGGCTCACCCATAACCATTAGTAACGAGTTATGTGTTTAAGTATTTGTCAGTTCCATCAGTAAAAAATAGAATGATATCTAAAATTATGGAGTTATAACTTAGTTTACATGTAATATTGACATTGTTTGATGTAATGGCGAGATGGTGTCACTTGTTCCCCGATGATGAAAGAGGCTGACATATTAATATTCATACTTTATTGAGATAGTTATCCATTATTCCGGTTGGTGTAGTTTTATAACTGATATCAGCATCTGTTTGGCTTGCAGATACAGCTTTTTGGATGCACCCTGAATATATATATATATATGTTTGCGTGTGAAAACAGGTTGTTTAATTCGTTAAGCTTATGTTGTGTGCAGTCTCTGCACCAATAAATTATACCACTCCTTTTGAATAAGTCAGTGAACAAAAAAGCTTACTTTTCTTTGTTTTTTTTTTTTTACAAAATTATCACGACAATTTCTAAAGAAAAAAAAAATATATATGTGTGCGTGTGTGTGTGTGTGTGTGTGTGTGCGTGTGTGTGTGTGTGTGTATGTATATACGTTTTAAAAACGAATGTTTTAAAATACTCCGACTATAGTTTCACATAGTAGCGAATCTTCAGTGAGTTAATAAATCCAGAAGTAATCTTCAGGGAGTTTAATAAATCCAGAAGTAAATATATTTGATTGCTTCGTGGATTGGCAATTAATTGTGATATATATATATATATATATATATATATATATATATATATATATATATATATATATATATATATAAGTGCTTAATTGGAGTCGTACCTAATTTTTGAAAATTAATCAATTAATAATGAATTAGGCGGGAATACCTATTAAATGTATGGCTAAACAAATCGAGAAAAATCAATCTCTGTATGTACATTTCGGCCTATTAGGCCTCATCAGCAGAGCTATAGATCAGAAGACCGCCCTGTGCGTGATTTGAAACCGGACCGTCAAGCTGACAGGCCGATCCCATAACCCCAACACCAAACGAACTTCTTAGATTTTTATGATTTGTTTAGAGTAGGTTAACATTCCTCTTCTAGTGACTTTTATTACACGACGGTGTGATAAGTTGTAAACAAGGTTTGTTTAGAATGGCTTTTTGCCGATAATTTTTTGGAGAATAAGTGCTTAATTGGAGTCGTACCTAATTTTGAAAATTAATCAATTAATAATGAATTAGGCGGGAATACCTATTAAATGTATGGCTAAACAAATCGAGAAAAATCAATCTCTGTATGTACATTTCGGCCTATTAGGCCTCATCAGCAGAGCTATAGATATATATATATATATATATATATTGTTAAACAAAATCGTATGGCCAATGAAAATGAAGAAATAATCTAGAGTTTGCGTTGTTAGATTCAATTTATTATTTCGAAAAAAGAAATAAGAAAAAGGAAAATAAGAAAAAGGAAAAACATTTTAACCTGTAATAACAGAAGTTTGATACTAGACAATTTGGCTGAATAATAACTGCTCAAAAATTTAAGACCATATCCATAAAGAATAAGATACTATAGCCAAAATTGTCTAGAAAACCCCGTTGTGAGAAATGGTTTCGGTCAACAAATTTTTGCAAGGCGGCTTTTATTTTTACTTATAGACTAGTCTAGTGTTGTGGCGGTGAACAGTCAAAAGTAGACATTCTTCAATAGATTAGGAATCGCTTTTAAGTTTATAAAGTAAAGTTCAAGCGTATTGTTATATTTTTTATATAATTTCATTTCTTTCAAGAAGGACAAGATGTAATCTGTACTGACATTTAAAAAAAAATATCTCAGGTTATTTGTGTTGTAAAAATGGAGCTTTGAAGCATATGATGTCATCACTTCATTGCTATTATTCTTTTGGCCATGAGTGGTAGCATATGTTAGGATACCACCAATAGGTAAAAAAGATATGTTTCAGATAATGAAGTGTTTACCAGTTTTAAATGATTTCACACCATATATAATTGAAGGCCATAATTTTTAAAAGACTTTGAATTCCTATGCCTGTCTCTACTTTGCTATCGGGCGAAAGTGCGAGTCTCTTTTATGTAGATTCAGTTTCTTTCTCTTGTCAGAGTCAGCTAGGATTCATCAATCAGAAGTAACTCCCGCTTGACTGATTCTGCCAGGTTGATTCCGTTTATTTCGAGTACAAAAAATGGTGCCGACTCGCAATGCTACAGTAGGCGTTCTTTGTGAGTTTTCTGTTTTGATACCGTCATTAGGGTAAGCAGGAAATTTCCCGAGATATCTTTATTAGTATAACCTAAACGAACTGGTTTTTAGAATTTAATTCTTTTGTGGATTAAAGAAAACAAATACAATAAAAAAGACTGACTTGAAAAACATTTTTACGTGATTACTTAAAAAAACAATTTTCTCTCGAGCCAACACGCCTGGCCTTTTCTATTCAATTTTGGTGAAGGAGTGATAAGCCACATAAGTTTTAGTCAAAAGCAACTTTATCTAAAATTTATGTAGCTATTTTATTTATGTGGATTTTTATTTACTGATAATTTTATTTTAAAATGAAAGTAACTGGAAAAAATTAAAAAAATCGTACTTTTCGGAATATGTGGTCCCTTGGAATGGGGTTACTGTTGACGTCACTGAACATGTCTACTTTACACGCGAGGAGTGAATACCATTTACAATTTTACACCCACTCGCAATGATTCTAATTAGTATAAACATCGAAGATATAAAAAAAGAATTATATTTTTTTAACCAAAAGATCGTACTATTTTTTAAAATTTTATTTAAAATCAAAACCTAGTTACAATTTTTTTAAAGGTACAAAAAGGCTACTGAATTTTAGCTCCAATTCCAGTAAATCAAAACAGAAAATAAAACTCAGATTTTTTTCTTCTTTTCAACCAACATGGCAATTCATTAATTAAATAAGTACTCAGATACAATTCTAAATTCCGATTCCCAAAGATCTTTACCGGTTGCCATCTGTTCCTTTAAAAGTATACATTAGTAACTCGCAGACTTCTTTATGTTAATCTTAAATCTAAATATATATATATATATATATATATATATATATATATATATATATATATATATATATATATATATATATATATATGCCAAGTAAGCAATCGCTGAATATATTAGTAGATAAGAAGGACATTTTACTCTGAATACATGCTAAGTTAAAATAAAATTAATACAGGTAGATAGAAACGAATCGAATGGAATTGATAGACTGAGGCATTACAATCAAAAAACCCATCAGAAAAGGACAACTGAGAACAGGCTGAAATGAATAGATATCTTTATATCTTTATGCATAGATATGAACAGGTTAAAGTAACTAGATAGATAGGATTAGATTAATATGGATCGAGCAGAATGATATATATATATATATATATATATATATATATATATATATATATATATGTATATTAATACATTTAAAAAATACATTATATTAATTTGCACATAACATACGTAACCAAGAATACCAAACACAAATACGCATATTTATACGCACACACGCGCGTGGACACAATCATATCATCACAGCCTTCACGCATTTCCATGCACACGGGCATGACATCATACACATACGCACAAACAAAAATACGCACACGTAGAAGAAAAAATACATTCCGCATCACGTAAACACGCAAACACGAGAATACAGTTAAAAAAAACGCACACATTTGACCATTTACAAGTTCAAAGGAACTTTTTGTCTTACCCGATGAATGCTTTCAGCAAGAAACCGCTGGTTGTAATACCGTTCCCGTAATTAAATAAATGAAAGCAAAAACTTTTATTTGTTTTGATTTCTCATTGAACTATATGTATATATATATATATATATATATATATATATGTGTGGGGGGGGGAGGTAAAATAAGGAATGAAAGAACAAAACTCAGAGAAAATGTGTAGTATATTTCGCTGGAATATTGAATTCAGCTTCTGCTGCTTTTATTGAATCATTAGGATCATACAAGTGTTTTAAAGAAGGGGAAAGTAGGTAGGTGGGTAAATTTTGTGGTGAGGGAAAAATTTGATTGGTTATAGGAGACATATTTGGGTGAGATAAGAGGGAAACAGATGGGAAGAGAGTGGAGGGATGTAGGTAGAAAAAATAAATGGTGAGTACTAACTGATAGGGAAGGGGGTGGCCATTTCTTGGAGAGAGATTTGAGTAAAGGAAGTAGCAAATGAGAGTAATAAAAGGGAGTGGTTAGATGACCATAAAATCAAAATCAAACCAGTTAATTAGTATGTGGGTATTGGCCAAATAGGTCAGCAAGTGAGGGTCAACAGGAGAGGATAGGTTAGTTGGGGTCGGGAAAGTGGATGGATAAAGTCAACGGCGCTTGGATACTGAACTATTCGCCTTTGCGATTTTCACGTTTTTTTATGTGCCACAAATTAAACGAGCTCCCATCTCACTGCTTGACCCTTGCAATGAAGCACCACACAGGAGCATAAACTGAAAAACACGAACACAAATAATTCAGTTGTTTTGAAAATCGCATTGGCTATAAAATTTCAGTTACTTTCTGTTAAGTTTGCCTTAGATATACTTGCAATATATATGCAAGTATTTAAGTTTTGATATAATAAAATATCATATAAAATTAGAAAGGCTAAAGAAACTGAATAAGAATGCAGATAAAAAGATTTGGAACAGAGGGGGTATGATTGAAAAATAGAAGAACTTTGAAACTAACTCTTCCATCATTTTCCATTACTCCCGTCTGTCTTTGGTAAATTTTCCTAATTTAACTATTTAGTTAAAATAGGAAGTAAAGAATAATATTACAGTTATTTCTTCTTGTTAATGGATTTCTTTTAAGATTTATCCCTGGGATTTTTGCTCATATTCATTAAGATAAAACCAAACAATTAGAAATCAATAATACTAAGCATATATTTATCAAAATCAAATTTTTAAGATCAATATGCAAATTAGCCTTCCCATTCACACTGTAATCCGCTATTTTGTTGTATGTATAAATACAGTTGCATGTTATTAATATGTAGATATGGTTAACAGTCTTAATGATGTAAAATAATTTTATTAATAATTGAGGTTTAAATAAAAAATAAAATCATAGAGAATGTGATGTAAATAACTAAGGGAATTGTGACTTGTATAGTAATATAGTTTCGGTTCCAGACAGACAGTCACACAATCTCCATTATAATATATATATATATATTATATATATATATATATATATATATATATATATATATAGAGAGAGAGAGAGAGAGAGAGAGAGAGAGAGGTAGTTATTTATATGAACAGACTCTTATTGAGTTTTGAAATCAAACTTCGTCCAATTCATGAGACAGAAACAATTTCCTTAATGAGTACAAACTAAGCACAGAAGTTGATATGAATATAAACCAATTCAAACTATATAACCGTCTGAAATAAACTGATGAATATGATACTAACATGTGATTATATTAGTCAATTCAGTCGCGCCAGTGTATTAGAATATAAATGGGAAGACCTGGTTGCTCATTCAATGAATGATCGTTAAAACTTTTATATTCTCAATGGACATATTCCTGCTTTGATTTGAATACAATCGTTGAATTAGTGTATATAAATGACTATTTTACAAATACATAGCCGCAGACAAATGACACTTTCTTTCCATTATCTTTGACGCATATTCACACATACACATACACACACTCAAATACATATACACATGATCACATCCGGGTTTACGCGCACAGAGATTATTTAAAATTTCCTATAATGCCTCAATGGATATGGCGGTAGTCATATATATATATATATATATATATATATATATATATATATATATATATATATATATATGTGTGTGTGTGTGTGTGTGTGTGTGTGGGTGTGTGTTGTTATTGTTGTTGGTGGTGGTGGTGGGGAGTCCACGTATACATATTTACATAGACATATATGTCTATAATATATATCGAACTAAATCCCAAAATTATATATCACAGACGTATATATATATATATATATATATATATATAATATATATATATATATATATATATATATATAACAACTATATACTCATGTAATATATGAATCGAAAATCAAACTCATCATATATATATATATATATACATATATATACCAACCCCTCCGCACGTGCAGGATGTGACACAAGGTCAAATTCTTAAGCGTAGTTCAAAAGGTTTGAATTCAGAGTTTTTCTTCTCCTAGGCCAGTAGCCTAACCAAGTTTAAAGAGCCCAGTCTGCCCTACTATTTACCCATAGCTGGAGGGAGAGTAGGATTCATACCTTTCCCAAGGGTATTAGCACTAAGTGAAATGCAATTAGCACGTCCAGGATTTGAACTCGGGGCGACGAGTCCATTTCCCATGACTTTAACCATTACACCACACGCTTCCTTATATATATATATATAATTGAGGGTTTCGTGTATGCTTCTTATATACATTTGATGAAAATGTCAAGGTCTATATATTTTACAGATGCTAACGACTATAAAGAATATAATGTACTTACTTTAAAGGCCGTTGTAAATGAAGCGTAATGAAAAATTATTAAATGATTTGTAAAATTTCGAGAAATCCTATCCCCTTCATCTGGCGATAAAAACAAAATGAATCTTTACTGTAAGTACATTAAATTTTTAAAAGCCTCCCTTGAGTTATTAGCATTGGTTAAATATATAGGCCTTATAATTTTTATCATATATATATATATATATATATATATATATGAAAATATATAGTATATATATTTAAAGTATATATATATTTCTTTGGTACTGAGCAGTTTTATATTTTTGTATATTATTATTTTATTTCATTTATTTATTTCAGAATACTAATAGATATAATAATGTACAAGTATTCCTCTTCTTGTCAATCAAAACTAGGTCTTGTCTCCCGGCCGGGATTACGTGATCCATATGTACCTCAAAGTCCCAGATAATTTTGTGTGTCTCATTCTAAAGTACAGATTCAGGCTTGCGCATATAGGATTTAGTTAAATTGTGAAAATTGAATTTCTTGCACAGTTCCCAGTGGATCTCCTTTCACACCTACTTATACCTACTCTTGTACTTTCTTTGTACTAGTTTACTGCATATTCGCTTATGTGATTGAAAGTTTCGTCTTTTCTCCATACATTCTACACTTGCTATTGTTGTGTCTTATCTATTTTTTTGTTTTGGTATTAGTTAGGTTTGTTTTATTGAGTACGGGTGCATTTTACGTCTTTGTAACGATAAGCATTTTGATTCTTCTACTCTTTTTTCTCTTTGCTCCTCTGCTCTTTTCTTCTCTTTGTTTTTCTTAAGAAAAACAGTTGTATACCAATCTTTTTCTTTTTCGTTTCTCAGTATAAATTGTATTTTCGCCATATATCGCTAATAGGTAATAATATTCGGCCAAACAGATGAAGATAGCAAGAAATCTCAAAGCATCAAATCAATAATTAACTAATGCCACTGTTTATGCCAGTAAGAAAAGGAGAGAAAGAAAACAAAAAGAAATAAAGAAGGGGGGATAGAGATTGTCTACCCCCCCCCCACACACCAACTCCGTACGTGTTGATTCTTGTCTCTCTTGTTATTCTCTTTATATATGTAGCTCCTTTCCAGGCCGTTGTCGTATCAGTGCTGCTGTATGGCTGCACCACCTGGACCCTAACGAAGCGACTAGAGAATAAACTAGATGGGAGCTACACAAGAATGCTACGGGTGATCCTGAACAAGAAGTGGAAACAGCACCCCACGAGAAGGCAGCTGTACGGCCACCTGCCACATATCACCCAAACCATCCGAGTAAGACGGACGAGACACGCGGGACACTGCTGAAGAAGCAAGGACGAACTCATAAGCGACGTCATACTGTGGAAGCCAGCACATAGGCACGCCAGTGTGGGCCGACCAGCGAAAACGTACATTGATCAGCTCTGTGCGGATACAGGATACTGCACAGAGGACCTCCCGAGAATGATGAGCGATAGGGACGGATGGAGAGAAATTGTCATGGATATCCGTGCCAACAGCGCGACATGATGATGATGATATTCTAATCACCAAAATATTTTTAATCTACTAAAAATCTTGTCTAATCTGACCGCTTACATAACTGCCGATTTTCAAACATCAGTTGATTCTTTACTGACCTTCCAAAAATTTAAGTAATATATTCCTAACTTTACAACGTAAAAGTAAAAGTTCTTTGGCATTTTTAAATGAACAATTTCTAAGTAACCGTTTAAACTTGGAGGTTTTCATATCAGCGAATTTATTATTGTTTATTTTCGAATGTAAAAACCCAAATTGCAAACGCGCTTTTCAATTCAATGTTTAATTAAAAAACCTTTAAAAATTACTTGCGAAATTAATTAATTGAACTAGTTAAATATTTACATTATTTCTCTTTTCTCTGACTCCATTTGTCTCCCTGCGAACTGTGTATGATATAACTTAATTTACGATATTCACCTTCATGTTCCACAGTTTTCTCAGTTCTCTGGCAAGGTTCAAGTATCTGTCTATCATTTGGCTCTCTTACATTTTCACTCTGTGATCGGACGGGATGGCAAAATCCACGAGATGACAGGTCTTCCTCTTTTTAGTCAATCAACATTAGGTCTGGTCTCCTGGCCGGGATTAGATGATCTATTTGTACATCAAATTCCAATAGAATTTTGTGCCTCTCCTTCTCCAGGAAAGATTAAAGCTTGTGCATATAGGATTTAGTTGAATGGTGAAAATTGAATATGATATAAAAAATTCCTATCCACTATTAATAATTTTCAAATATATCTTTTGGTCCCATACCTGTGACCTTTACAGATAATATCACTATGGGTTAGAGAGGACGTGTGAATAATGGCAATGAATGGATACTTAACACTCTTCACATCTTTAGAACTGGAAGCTTACTTCTGTGTCATACCGAGGAAACACATACCCCTCTGCAGGGGAAACCGTCAGAGTATACTAAGATCCACCAACAGAGTATATATATATGTGATGTATATATTATATCTATTAATAAGGGAGATTCGCTTCCGGTTTTTCGTCACTGCTTACGTCACTGCTTACGTCACAATACCCAAAATCGTCATAACAGAATAAATACACTCAAAATTTAAACATGCAACATTAGACAGTCCTCATTGTTTTTAAAACAAGTTTTAATAAATACATGACTGGTATTATATATCTATATATAGTTTGTTTTATTTTAATACATATTTAAAGTTTACATTTCAAATTGTTTTTTTTTTAATCCTTTAATGAATTTGATGATTTTACTTATTTAAGGTACAAACTCGCTGACATTGAATCTTTAACTCCCCCACCCCTCAGGCAATATGTTCCAAAAATTTATTATTACATCACCCGGGGTGCGTTTTTTATTTTGTACTTGTAGTATTAATAGATGCATGCACCATTTTATTTGAGGGAGATAGAACTAAGTTTCATTCACAATTGTTTTATTCTTTTGCTCATTTAATAAATTTGATGATTTTACTTTACTCGGACATTGAATTTTTAACCCCACAGTACTCAGACTATATCTTTAAAAAATAATTTTTACACCACCCGGAGTGTGTTTCATTTTTTTTTTTTTTTTTTTCAAGAGACTCGCACTTTTGTCCGATAGAGACAGGCACAGGAATTCAGTATTTAAAAAAATTATGCTCTTCAATTATATATGGTTTGAAATCATTTAAAACTGGTAAACACTTCATTATCTCAAACATATCTTTTTGACCTATAGGTGGTATCCTAACATATGCTACCACTCATGGCCAAAAGAATAATGGCAATGAAGTGATGACATCATATGCCTCAAAGCTCCTTTTTTACAACACAAACAACATGAGATATTTTTTTTAAATATCAGTTCAGATTACATGCTGTCCTTCTTGACAGAAATAAAAGTATATTAAAGATATAACAATACACTTGAACTTTACTTTATAAACTTACAAAAGGGTTAATTACACAATGTTTGATAACATTTAATTTGAATTGATTTTTCTGGACAATTCCGGATGTTCCAGCTAGTCTACAATAACATTGTATTTGTTACCAATAACAGCGACTTGGAGAATTTATTACTGTCGATATCGATAAGAGGCGTCGCAAAAATCGGCTTATAATACCGGGTGTTAAATTCAGAGGATTAGATATTTGAAATCTATGAATTTTTTTTTTGCTGAATCCATTTTCATTCATTGAACAATGATCTGAGAATATATCCACGAGCTTTGAATTACCGTAAAAACTAATGGAATGTTACTGGGGTTGGTTATTAAAATAATAACCCGAGTCGTAACATACAAATGAAAAGGTCTTATTTAACAAAGCGAACAAGGTCTTATTTAACAAAGCGAACAAGAACGAATTATCAGTAGTATATGACTTGCTTGTCTAGCTCGAAAGACCGGCTGTCAGACCAGCACCGTCAATGTTCATATTCATTCAGAATAGTTAATTCTATTCAGAGGTTTATCATTTCTTCTCTACAACAAGATGGCATATAGATATTCAATTTTTGATCATCTCTTATCGATATTGACAGTAATAAATTCATCAATTCGCTGTTATTGGTAACAAATACAATGTTATTGTAGACTAGCGGGAACATCCGGCATTGCCCGGAAAAATCAATACAAATTAAATATTATCAATTAAAATAGAAAAATAAAGAAAACACCCTCCGGGCAGTGTAAAAAAATATTTTTTGAAAGATATGGCCTGAGTAGGTTGGGGTTAAAAATTCAATGCCCGAGTAAAGTAAAATCATCAAAAAGTTCTATTTCCCTCAAATAAAATACTACTAGCACAAAATCAAAAACGTACTCCGGGCGATGTAAAAATATGTAAGATATGTAAAGTAAAATCATCAAATTTATTAAAGGAGCAAAAAAAATAAATAAATAAAATAAAACAATTCTGAATGAAAATTACTTCTATCCCCCTCAAATAAAATGGTTGGGCAAACGACTGTTATGTGTTTTGTCAATTCAATCTTCTAATCATATGAAAATACCGCTAATACTCTAGTTTTTAAAATGAACTTTAACCTTATGCAAATGTATCAGTGAACAGACCCAATGTTTTTAGGTCTGTATAATAACATATATAGAATTCTGATGCTATAGAAGATCACAGTTTGAGCCATTTGCTTTCCTGCTAGAGGCAATCCTCGATGTCAAATGATACCGTTTTAAAATATGAAAACCAGTCGATGTGGGTGCAGCTGGTGAATTGACGATTGCTGGCGTTGAATTCAATGATATCCAATTGGTAATTTAAAAGAAATATGATACATGTAATTTATTTTTACAGGAAGCAGAACATCTGATGTTCATTTTATTAAGAAATCTGCAATTTGAATCCTTTGACGTCTCTTTTATTTTAATCTATGTTATTGTTTTTTAATTTTTATTTCAGTTAAATGACTATCTGGAAGACAGTCAGTGCTTGTCGCGTAGTTTGTATAATTGTTCACAGACGCACAAATATTGACTCACACGTTCTTGTTTAAAGTATGCTTTTTATAATTTATGTTTCAAATATACTATATATGATACTAATAGAATTTGTCTATTTTTTTAGATAAAACTTGATATTAATTTTGATTTTTCGGACTGTCCACATCTTTATTGTGATATATAAAAACACAACGTTTTCTTTGTTTTACTCTCCGGCCTTGTCTCTCCGAGAATAGAAATAATTCAACTTTTTGAATACTTTGACTGTTGAGCAAACGAGGCATTGAGGAACTTATGAAGATCTTTTTTTTTTTTATATTATCGACGCTTCTTAACGGATGACCGTGCAATGACAATGACGTCCTTATTTGGATGAGATCTTCATAATTTCTGAAAATCATATGAAGAAGGTCGTACACTTATCTTCTGCTAAGCGTCTGGGTAGCTGTTATTTGTAATCTTGATCTGGGCTTGGTATCTGGCTTCTTAACTGGTTCTCAGCTGAATCTGCCTCTGGGTATCTTTCCTGGCTTGGGATTCTTCTTGGCTTGCGTTTTGGTCCGTTGGTTGTTTTTAATTTACGAACAAAGATTTTCTTTTTTTTCTTTTTACTTATAGCTCATGTTTTATTTTATAAAGCCCAGCTCAAATATAACACGCATGAACAAATTGGTAGTTTTGACGAGTGATGCCATCTTGAGATCCATCTGGTCCAGTCATCTAGCCAAATCCGATCTAAATGAAGTTTCTCTCGTTCACGCTGGTGAATCAGGGGAGAGGTCAAATACAGGGTTACATTTAATCAATAAAATACCCTGTACTTTTCCACTAAAATGTTAGTTTACTTTAAATACACTACCATATACAATTGCTAGGTAACCTATAAATTATGTAACAAAGGATACGGTCTCTCTTCTCGCAGAGCAAATGAAAATTGAAGATATTTACAAACATCTAAGCACAACACACACACCAAACACGCGCACATTTGTGTATACACACACACACACACACACACCTATATATATATATATATATATATATATATATATATATATATATATGAGTATAGAAATAACAAAAGACTTAGAGATTTAGCGTTATAGTCTATTTCAGGGGGCTTAGACTATAATACTAAATCTCTAAGTCTTTTGTTATTTCTTTACTCATATATTTGCTCTGTGACTCTAACATTAAGAGCACACATTGAGCTCTCAAACTACGACTTGGTTTTGTTTAAATAAAACTCTTGTGTCGTAAGGGAGATTTCTTCTCTGGACTTGTGGATTATATATATATATATATATATATATATATATATATATATATATATATATATAACTCTTTATCAGACTTTTTTGAGTCTTATTTTATTACTATATGCTTCTGATTATATTTAAAATTAAAAATGAGATTCATTTTATTTTTAAATAAAATTCATTTTATTTTTAAATAAAATTCATATTATTTTTAATATAGACAGCGCATTTTTTTTTATTAATTCCAACGTTTGACTAACAGCGTTCTGTTTTTAATACCGGTCATTTTCCCGTCTTATTTTTATTGATGACCGACCCACGTGCGGTCGATGCATTATAATGCGAAAGGGTCCTCATATTAGTTGAGGATGGGGCGGTGTTGCTTTTCAAAACCGTCGAGAGATTTGGCCCCGAAACGGTTTTGCACACACATATATATATACAGAGATAGGATGTATTGTGTGATGGTTACAATCGTAAGAAATGGACACAGGAAGATGAAATGTCCATAAGTTCTGTTGTTAATGATAATGGCCTTGCGCATGAGATAACCTAGACATGATTAGGAAAAAGGACTTGCTATATTTAGGATTGAGGAAATGCAACAATTCAGAAAACTCGAGCAATATAAAAAAGAAATATTAATTACAGGCGCCAATAACAGCAATATCAACTGCTCTATTTAACGTTATGCATGATTCGTTGTTTTGTAAACTGTTCTAAATCGGGTATCAGATTTAACAAAGAAAAAAGGAAGAAAAAAACAACGTATCAAGGAAAGGGTAAACGATTAAATAAGCAAAGATACAAGGTTAACACATTAATTAGCATTTGCTAGGTTTAATCAACAAGTCCACTAAAATATCGTTCTTTGTCTCTCAAGGTTTCTTCTGGTATTATTTATAGAAAAATGGATCATATTACCTTTAGGCACCCCTTTTTGATCTTGATAAAGAAAGGACATGTTTTTCATTTACACCGTCAATATCCGGTTGTTTGTTAGGGGTTAGGGTTAGGGGTTAGGGATTAGGGTTAGGTGTTAGGGGTTAGTTTTTGTCATTTTTTAAAAATTCTAAAATCGTCTGTTAAAACAACCGGATATTGACGGTGTAAATGAAAAACATGTCCTTTCAAAAAGGGATGCCTAAAGGTCATATGGCCCGAAAAAAAACGAATTCCTTCATTGTTTCAGCCTATGTTCAAGGTTATGTAGTCAAACCATAGGATCTTCAGTAACTCTTTAAATTAATCAATGTACCTGTAATTTAAGGCATCATTTTTTCACCTACCGGTTGCACACTCAATATCTAAGTTTGCCACATCTGACTTGTTATCTATTACGGTCGGTCGTTCAGTGTAAATGTTGGATGACAATGAAGAAGGTCAGAGAAAATCATAGATATTTGCTGGTATATAAAGACAGTGAAATAACCATATAATGAAAGAGTATTGAAAATTATCAGATGTGAAATATTGGACTATAGGCACTGTTCCCTTTGTGGCTATGTTATTATAATAATCATATTTGAGTTAGAGATCTGAATCCGTGTTGCGTTGGCAACACCGGCGAGGCATAGCATCAATGGTTGGGTTATTGGGTTTTACAGCATATCAACCCAGTTGTTTACTTTATACCTATGTCGTTTTATGTTTTAGTTTTTCTTTATGAGATATGGTTGTGGGATTATCCTCCCTTTGGCTGGAAGAGTTATCTTCCCTCTGGTTTCCGGTTTTCACCTCCAGGGTTTTGCTATTTAAGCAGGCAAGCGCCAGATTCGAATCATCTTCTTCTTCTGTGGCACCTCACAGAAATGGGTTAGATATTTATGTCTACACCCTTCTCGTGTGTGGTCTTCTGCCCCCAACACAACGCTAGTAAGTGACTTTAACCTATGGACTCTCCATAACTATCCCTATCTATTGTATGTACATTTAGATAACCATTGTATATGTTTTTATTGTATATGATCCCTTTTCTATGTACGTGTATATCTACTATGTAACTTTTCTCATGTATCTTGTATACGCATATTTCATGTCTTAAATACTTCTCCATGTGCTTGTATTAAAGTTCATTATTTTATGTTTAACACTCGTGTCGGAGTTGTTTTGTTCAACTTATTATAACTTTGAACCCAACATGGTTATTATGTGTGTAGCTATTTGGATATCATTTTAGATTTTCCTTCTATTTGTAATAGCGATGCATATTTAGTTATCTGCTGAATTCAGCATTTCTGCTGACATTGTTACATAATTTATCTGGTAGCATAAATTGTTGACAGACCCTGTAGCGAGAATTCAAGAAGTTCATTGACTTTCAGATCAGGAAGTGGAAAAAATTCCAGAAACGGTTATAACTCTCTGACCCGCAGAGGCGCGAATCTCGCGCGTCAAGCGATTTAGTTTAATTTTAATTTCAACCTCAGATTGAAGCAGAGAGTGTGTTATATCTGTGATGGGATTGTTGACTTCACGCGTGGAAGAACAGGGGCTAGAAGAAATAAATCTTGATCAAGGAAAAAATGTCTTGTGGTTTAATTAATTGCATGACTAAAAAGTTAGCCCTTAAAAAGATGCCATTAGTAAGAAGAGAGCTTGACGAAAAGATGACGACCAAAGAAGTAGCGGAATCACCCAGACAAGAAGTTAGCAGAAGCAGTAAAGAAGAAATTAAGTAACAAGTAAGTTTATGTCTGTCTGTCTGTCTGTCTCTATCTCTTCCTCTGTCTCTCTGTCTCTCTGTCTCTCTCTGTGTGTCTCTCTCTCTATCTCTCTCTGATATCTCTCTCTATCACCCGAGTCTCCTCTCTCATGTATATACCCGACGATGTTGGGTATACAATTACCATCTCTTCTGGAGATTTGTATATCAAGTGTTTATTTGGGAAATTTTTGTCGGTCTATGAGGCCGGTATATTTTTCAGAAAGTTCAATATGTTTTAGCATCTATTTTTCCAAAGAATTCGTTCATGTTGTTAAAATTGTAGAACATCCTTCTAGAGTGATTGATGTATATATATTCAAAATATGTTTTAATGTGTATTAGTTTCCACATGAAGATTTTGGTGGACATTCTTGTTTTAGAATGAAAGAGTGGGTTAATCTGGTGTGGCCAATACGTAGTCGGGTAACAGTGGTTTATTCCCTTCTGGTAACAATAATTGTAATCATATAGTGGAGGGTGGGGAATAGAAAACATAATTCTTCCTAAACTTTTATTGAACTTTTATTTCTCTTCCGCGAAACAGGCGAGATGTAGGACCCAGTGAAAGCGGCAAATCATTGGATAATAATATATACTAGATCCGTTGCTTCATGACTTGATCCTAAATATAACATTTCTTCAGCGCGCGCAGATGTTCTTTGTTCCTTGTCTTTTGGGCGACTGGTTCTCAAAAATGCCTTAGCCTCGTCCACGTGGTTCGATATCATCTTTAGTGACGTCACCAGTTTTGTTCTACAACGCTTTTTCTCGCTGCACGTTTATGGATGCGTGACTTTTTTCATGAAATCACAGAACATAGTATGCAGAATAAGGTGTTTTGACATCACAGCCAATCTGAAACATGTAAACGTCTTTAAACATTATTGTGATTTATGGATAATTCCTCTTAATCATGTTTCTTCATTTTCTTCATTATTCCCCTTATACTTCTGAGGTAAAATTTAGTCATCTTATGTGAGATAAACACTGAATCGGGTGATTTTCTTCTGACTCGTTTTTAGAGAGACAGACAGACAGACAGAAAGACAGGCAGAAAAAGAGATAGATAGATAGAAAGAAAGATAGATATATAGATAGATAGATAGCGTGTGTGCGTGTGTGTGTGTGTGTGTGTGTGTGTGTGAGAGAGAGAGAGAGAGAGAGAGAGAGAGAGAGAGAGAGAGAGAGAGTGACTGAGACAGACAGACAGACATAGAAACAGACATACCAAGTGAGATAGATATATAGAAGGATAGATAGATATATAGATCTCTCGGACGTGGAGATACAAAGGGATCACTCAATCCCGGTTAGAAAACTATACATATTGTTAATTAAAAAAAAAAAAAATCCCGTTAACAATTGCATTTTGCCTTTCCAAGCCGATAATAAAATAAAAAAGAAAGAAAGAGAAAAAGGTAGACAAATATATGGATCTTGCCGAAGAGCTGAAAAGATGCGGAACATGAAGATGATGGTATAACCAAATGTAGTTGGTACGTTTTGAACTAATAATAATAATAATAATAATAATAATAATAATGAGATCATCTAGACTACTGCATTGCTGTGATCGGCTAGAATACCCAGAAGAATCCTGGAGACCTGAGGAGATTTGTTGTCACTCACTCCAGTGAAAGGCCATCAATTAACGCTGTTGCGAAAACTCAATAATAATTGTTATAGGTGATATAACCTATCTACTACTAATATAAGTAGCAAAGACAATTGTAGCATGAAGAACAAGCGAGCACGATTCAGTTCTAGACTGTATTGTCGGACGTAACTTCACTTTCCTTCTGTAAATTCTACTTTCTTTGTTCAATACACTTATATCAACTTTCACCAGTCGTTTGTCTTTATTTGTGACCCTTAACAACGCCACAACAACAACACCACCAATAATAATAATAATAATAATAATAATAATAATAATAAGAAGAAGAAGAAGAAGAAGAAGAAGAAGAAGAAGAAGAAGACTTGTTTTATTATACCTGGTGGCCTCACCAGTAATTGCTAAGTCAAAACCTACATTGTATTGATAACTGTCCTTGCCTGACTGAGATGAGTGGTTGATAACCCGATGTTCCTTGTTCCTTGCTAGTTATGGAAATCTTATACCAGAAGTGTAATATCCATCGGTCTCTTTCCAGATACGACCGAACATAACAAACTTTAACGCTGGGTGTTTCATACTTTCGACCTTGTGTTCCATCCTACCTAGAACAGCTTGGGTAAATGCATTCCTTTCTATAGAATATTTAAAAAATATTCTCTATAGAAACTATTTTCCTTTAAGGAACCAGCTCTATTAAGAAGGTTGCGAAAGACTTTGATTAAAGTTTTTATTTGGTTGTTTAATGGCATATTAATCTTCGTGGGTTATTTAAGGCCAACTTTGTAGAATAACAGTAGTGATATTACTTAACCAAATGTTGTGAGAATATGGGGTTCATACACTTTCCCAAAAATATTATTCCTAAAATGAATGAACCGTATTTGATGGCATATAAGAAGGACAGGCATATAAGACGATCCCATTTTGTGCAGGTCAGATTCAGGAAAAAAGTTTTAAGTGTATTTAAGCATATATTGTTGAAAACAGTCTAGCTGTGTATTACACGCTTCTTTTAACCTTGATTATAACAATATCAGCAATAAAATAAGGATGCATGGAGTTTAGGGTAGGAAAAAGTACCGAGTGTAAGCTGAGTTAGTGAGCATCATAGAGAAGATTAGCCTAGGCCTACGGGTGGTCTCAAACTTCACCTACGATGTATAAGACGCAGGGCAATTTTTTGAGCCAAAACTTTGGAAAAAAACTGCGTCTTATATGCCGTCAAATACGGTAATTCCACGACTGGAGTTCAACTTGCTTTTATGATGTCAAAGACCAGTGTTTGTTTTGTTTTGTTTTTACGGCATATCAACCTCAGTGGGTCATTTAATGCCGATAAAGTTTTGAAATAAATCAATTCCTAATGGATAATACAATTTTGTTATAAATACATTTTTCTATTTAACCCATAGATGGGACCCTAACAGGTACTACCACTCCGGGTCAGAGTGGACCAGGGAGCAATGGTGATGAAGGGGTGCTTCACATTACCCAAACCTCCAGAACTGGATCCTCACCATCAGATAGAGTTTAACGTCATTCCCAGGACATGTAGACCCGCAGCCACTGCCTTCTAGCACCCATATGATAAAAAGGCGTTGGGGCTTGCCATAAGGGCAATAGGGTTGGGAAAATTATATAAGTGCTAGGGCTTGACGTGACCAGCCGATTGATCAGAGGGGGCCTCTCCGACCGCCCGTCTAGGATATGGCCAAAGTGGAGTATTGCATGTCATGAACTGCTCATCCACCTGGGCTCTATCCTTAAGCATCACGGGTCGCTACCCACGGCCAACAGGCGGCCCCATTGGGGGAGTCTTACCCCTCTGCAGAGGTGCAGTCGGTGCATTCTAACGCCCCAGCCGACAGGGTGGAAAGATCAGTGTGTTAATAACTACGCCACGGAACACCCCCATCTTTTCCTCTACGTTTTATACTGATTTTGTAAGGTTGATAACGTAATTGGATCTGTTCTGCTGTTCTTTTGAAATAAAGAATGTTTGTTGTCACAAGGTTCTACTCATGTTACTCGACTGAGAAAGAAACAGGTATGGATAGTCGATACGTTTGACTGTGCAATTAATTTCTCCTAATTATTTCCCCAGATTTCGTGGATCACTGGCTATGATTTCCGCCCGATATTGAGCGCAACGAAGCAGTTCTTTCTTAATACAGTTCTTTCTTAATACAAAAAATATGGTTGACTCAAAAGTCAAATACAACCCCATAAACGCAGGTTTTCTGTTTACACGTGTGCCGTATTCTTTCTTCATGTTAGTAACCAGGACATCTAAAACAGGAATTTCATCATTAGAATTTTCCTTTACCCCATACTTTATGGAAGGTCTGATTTAAAACCATTAAAGAGCCCTGGAATGACATTCAACTACATCTAGTGGTTAGGTACCGATTCTGGAGCTCTGGGGAGTGTGGAGTATTCCTTCATCACCTAACCACTAGATGTAGTTGAATGTCATGTGCAGGGCTCTTTAATCGTTTTAATCTGAAACAGAGTGGTAGTGCCTGTTAGGATCCTAGCTATTGATTAAATAGATTAAAAATGTTTTAAAAATTGAGTTTGAAAAAAAACCCAACAGATCTTCGGCATTAAATAATCCAAGGGTTGAAGTGCCGTAAAATACAACAGACCAACCAACGAAACAAACAAACGATTAAAATGGATTCAGGATTTTTTTTCTGGGAAGCCTTCGGATAAAAGTGTTGTATACGTTCCTAAGTCAGGTTGATGGTTTCTTTAAAATATTTTCGGCTCTGATAACTGCAATTAATATGAAGTTATTTCAAACGAGTAACTTTAGATATTAGATGATATAATGTTTAGATTTAGATGTTAAGTATGATCCGGCAAACAGCATTAGCTATGAAGCCAACAAAACATCGAGTTGATGACTCTAAGATCAGACTTGGTTTTGAGGAAAGCATTATGAACACTCACATAACCAGCTATTATATATATATATATATATATATATATATATATATATATATATATATATATATATACAGACAGACAGAAAGATAGATGCCACTGTATAAAAACAAACAAATAGATGGACAGAAAGTTTTTAAAAAGTAAAACAATTAAAAAGTTAAATTCAAATCCAAGTCAAATATATAGATAAATACACAGAAAGATAGATACTACTGTAAAAAAAATAGACAAATAGATGGACAGAAAGATTTTAAAAAATAAAACTCACACACATACAACTAATGACAAATCCAGCTCCCAAACACACATTACACATACTCATTCAGTTTGACCCATCCCTTATCATCCAATATTCTGACCAAACACCTGCATCTCCATATAACACTCCTCATTTAGAGGGAAGAAAATTCACTACCCGTCCCCCCAGCCACCCCTGCCCCTACTGACAACCTACTGTTTTACACCATTCTGAAAATGTCCTTCATTGAAGCTAGAACTGGGCTTTGGTCCCGATGATGGTCTAAATGGCCGAAACGTTGCATCGTCGACAATAAACATCCAGTCTCCATAACAGCCCGTGTTTGTCTACTTATATATATATATATATATATATATATATATATATATATATATATGTGTGTGTGTGTGTGTGTGTGTGTATGTGTGTGTGTGAGTGTGTGTGTGTGTATGTGTGTGTGTGTACACAAAAACACACCCATATATATATATATATATATATATATATATATATATATATATATATATAATGAATCCCAAAAACGTTTCTACATCAGTATAATAATCTATACACAGTAATTCAGAGCAATATAGCTAATATTTTACAGGGTTAGTACTTCATATGTGTATTTTTATACACATATATATTTTTGGGAGAATATGTGCTTAATTGGAGTCGTACCTAATTTTGAAAATTAATTAATTAATGATGAATTAGGCGGGAATGCCTATTTAAATGTATGGCTAAACAATTTGTTTAGCCATACATGTATGGCTAAATAATTTGTTTAGCCATACATTTAAATAGGTATTCCCGCCTAATTCATTATTAATTAATTAATTTTCAAAATTAGGTACGACTCCAATTAAGCACATATTCTCCCAAAAATTGTCGGCAAAAAAGCCATTCCAAACATACCTTGTTTACAACTTATCACACATATATATATATATATATATATATATATATATATTATATATATATATACAAATTTCGTATAAATATATAAATAAAGAATATATATATATATATATATATATATATAGAGAGAGAGAGAGAGAGAGAGAGAGAGTGTGTGTGTCTGTGTATGTGAGAGAGAGAGAGAGAGAGAAAGAAAGTGGGGCAGACAGAGGAAGAGAGAGAGAGAGAGAGAGAGAGAGAGAGAGAGAGAGAGAGAGAGAGACACACACACACACAAACACATTGAGTCATGGACACATGTGTAACAATTTTTGAGGCAGATGATAGAAGAGAAAAGTGGTACGAGTAGAAAGACTAAGAGAGGTCAGAAAATAATGAGATGTAAGAAAAAGGAAATAGACTGTAATAGAAGAAAAGTTAGTGCGTGTTTGCGTTAGAGAGAGAGTGAGTGAGAGAGAGAGAGAGAGGAGAGAGAGAGAGAGAGAGGGGGGTATCTATAATTCGCTCAGGTCAGCAGCTATCTATATATGATTTTTTTCTTCTTTTTTTTAATTTTAATTTTTAAATTTAAATATAGGATGAAAAATTCTGCCACGATTAATTTTGATCACATCTCGAAGAGAAGAAATTAACTCACATTTAATTTGTGTTTAATTTTTCACAACAAATTGTTTGCTTTTTGGATTACTTTATTTTCTATTTTCTTATTTAGCTAAGTAATACATCGATCAATTCTGCAAGTTTTCTACGCTATGCTCATAAATATATTCTAATTAAGATATTTTGCTAATAGCAAGAAATTTCCAAGTGCTGATTGACTTTGAGCTATATGCTTTTAATTTTATCAATATCATTATATATAAAGATAATAATTACAATGGCTTTAGGGTTGTAGTTCTTCGATACATATACACCCAAACGGTATGCATTTTAGATCGATCTCATACGTCAATAATTAAAACTTGACGTAGGTGTATTTAATGTATATTTAACAGGTACTGAGATCAAAGATGTATTTACCAAGACATATCTTCTATTAATAATGGAGATTCGCTTCTGTTTTTTTTACTGTATTAAAAACTACGTCACTGCTTACGTCACACTACCCCAAATCGTCATAACATAGAATAAATACACTCAAGATTTGACCGTCCTCATTGTTTTTTTAAAACAAGTTTTAATAAATACATATCTGGTATTAAATATCTATATATAGTTTGTTTTATTTTAATACATATTTAAAGTTTAAATTTCAAATTGTTTTATTTTTTAATCATTTAATGAATTTGATGACTTTATTCACTTAGGGTACAAACTCGCTGACATTGAATTTTTAACTCCCACCCCTCAGGCAATATGTTTCAAAAATCTATTTTTACATCGCCCGGAGGGTGTTTTTACATTTTGCTAGTATAAATAATGAATAGATGTTATTTTCTTAAAAATGATGACCTTGATAACCAATTTACTGCAACCGTTGCTGAAATTACTCTGAAGATGTTGGTTCTCACCGGGCTACTGTAATTAAAGAAGAATGTGTCTTATTTGCACTTAGATGAACAGCATGTACTTTTGACGATGTATAGTTATTTACTAAACTTAGATGTGGCACAAGGCCTGAAGTATGGGGCACCCAATGAGAATCGAACTCACTAACAACGGTCTGCAAATCTAGCTTGCTAAACGTTACGCCACATGAGGTGCCAAATGTTGACGATGTATAGCATGTTGATTGATTGATTGGTTCTAATGGCATGTCAACCTATCTAGAGTTATTTTATGTCTACAGGTTAGAGAATTGCGTTCATTGTATGTTTATACATTTTTTGTGTATTTTCGTAGGAGTATTTTTGAACTCAATTATATGTTATCAAGCATCTTTATCTAACACAAATAATTTACAAACAGCTTCCATGTACCAGAAAAGTCGTGGTATTATTTGTAAAGTTTTTAAGTGCCATCCTTGGCCAGTTGAAAAGGGTTTAAAGAAAGTCCTATGTTATGTAACCCTTTGCTGATCCTTTGGTAAGCTTATAAGTTTTATTCTGCGGATTGGTAAAGGTCCACTGATTTAATCCTATGTCCGTCGTCAAAGAGTGTCGATATAATTATGACCAGTAGGGTCGGTTTAAGTATTGTATCAACCTCAGAATACTGCCAGTGATTGACCAAGAGTTAGATAACATGGTTCCGGCCTAGTCTTTAAGTAGGAGCGGGCATTTAACACACACCTTATATACTCATAAATCTCAAAATTATTTAACTCATAGCTGTGGATATGAGGGGGGTTAATATATTTCCTAGGGTTATTAATCTGAAAAGGAACGTAATAGAGCGACCGGAGTTCGGATTCGCCTGAGGAGACAACGTGTATACCAAACTTAGTTTGAATAAACAAAAGAGAACTGGTAGATTTTGTCGTTCCAACAGATCATAGTGAAATTGAATAGAGAGAAATACGAGACAGATACCTGGAACTTGCCAGAGGGCTAAATAAATCATGTAGTATCAACAACATAAGCAAAGAATGATGACAAGTAAGCTATTAAACAAAGAAACAAAGCCAAGCCAAACCAAAGCTGTCCTAAATAAAAGCATCTATACAATCGTCAACGTGGACACAAATTTCGAGCGTAAGAGCAGGCATTTTATATATATATATATATATATATATATATATATATATATATATATATATATGATATTTTAACTATATGTATATAAATATTTAACTACATATATATATATACATATATATATACATATATAATATTCTAACTATATATATATATATATAATATATATATATATATATATATATATATATATATATATATATATTTATATTTTAATATATATATATATATATATATATATATAATATATATATACATATATATATATATATTTAACTATATATATATATAATATATATTATATATATATATATACTATTTTAACTATATATATAATAATATATATATATTATATTAACTATTTTAACTATATATATATATATATATATTATATATATATATATACTATATATATATATATATATATATATATATATATATATATATATATATATCAAGATTGTCCAAAGGTGCTACCCAGTGGTGGAAGGTGAATATGTATTGTTTGATGGAGAAGAACGGTCAAAGTTATCAGTTGGAATGTGCTGGTTTATTCTAACCTCCAATCTTTGGGTAGTGCGCCCAATGTATATATATATATATATATATAGAGAGAGAGAGAGAGATAGAGAGACAGACAGACAGACAGACAGACAAAGAAGGAGAGAGAAATAGTGTGAGAGATCTAGAAACACCATCGTACGTGTAGGATGTCACATGAGGTCATTTTCTTAAGCGGGGTTTAGCACGTTTGAATTTAGAGTTTTCAGCCCCTTAGACTGTTTATCTAACCAAGATCAATCAGCCAAGTCTACCGTACTGATTTACCCATTGCTCGCTGGAGAATAGCTGGATTCATACATTTGTGAAGTGTATTAGCGCTATGACAAATTCAGCATTTGAACCCGGGTCACTGAGTCCATTTCCGACGACGATAACCATTACCCGTCACGCCTCCATAAATAAGAAGCTTTAATACGAGTACAGACTTTTATTAATTTCCATAGAAAGGTCCATAAAAACATTTCATTGATGCTTGTCGGATATACACACACCAACGTATTTATATAGTACATATTTGTCCTGCGAGAGAGATTTTAATTTGCACTTTTAAGGATTTCTGGTGCACACCGGAATTATTGATAGCAATATTCATCTTTCACTGGTTTTGTTTAAATTTGTAGAGGTATTGACGCGTTAAAAACCGTTAAATATTTTAGAGATGAATATTACTTGGTCGGTTAGCAGAGGGAAACATATAATTTCCTCGTACATGATATATATAAGAATGAACGTGTACAATTAATAACAATTTTATTTTATAAAACAAGGCTAATAGAAAGTACGTAAAATTTCTTTAGCGACAAAAAGAGTGAATAAAGGGGTGAATGAATAAATGTCGTTACATACGCATGTGTACGTATCTATATGAGAACATATATATATTTACCAATTCCTCCGCACGAGAAGGATGCGACACAAGGTCAATTTCTTAAGCGGAGTTCAACAGGTTGGAATTCAGAGTTTTCCTTCTCCTAGACTGGTTACCTAGCTATAGTTAAAGAACCCAGTCTGCCCTGCTATTTACCCATTGCTGGAGGGAGAGTAGGATCCTTACCTTTCCCAAGGGTATTAGCGCTAAGTGAAATGCAATTACCACGTCCAGGATTTGAACTCGGGGCGACGAGTCCATTTCCCATGACTCTAACCGTTACACCAC